>QLNU02014176.1:109184261-109199846 GCA_006491805.2 Dysdera silvatica | reverse complement strand
CACTTGCTTTTTTGTGGTATTAGTACTTTTTAACTATGGAACATTATAAGCTAATTTCAGTTCATATGAAAGCCCATGATAATTAACTATTAATAAATGATAAAAAATAATAAACTACGTTGTTTAAATAAGTATTATTTTACTATTTCACACATACCCTTTTCATTCAAAAATGGATGCCGAGGCAGTGATTATACATCAGTTATTTTTCAAGTGTAATAGCTATATAAGTAAATCTCTTTATTGGTATAAGAAACTTCAAGTTATTGGCAAGTTTGAAATAAAAATTAGATAAGTCTGATAAATAATTTTTTTCTCAAGGGTGTGTCCCATGTTCCGCAGAATTGCCAACTTACTAAATCTACCTGTGCAGGATTTTTCCATGCTTGTAATTTTCAAGGTGGTTTCCCCTTATGGCAAGGGAATTTGTTAGAAGGGAGGTGTTTAAATTTCTAGGATTCAATTTCCAATAAGCTGGGTTAAATGGTAAATGTATTGTGGTTCAGTGATCCAAAGCCATTCATCTCATTCCAGATTACTCAGTGTGCCTCGTCTTCAGACATACAAATGATAAATTAATCATATCCGATCTTGATTGTCGTGTTGAATTTTATTGAGTCTTATGTATATATATATATTTTAGGTGATCAAGCCAAAACTTTATTCCTTCAGTCAGGATTGCCACCTGCTATCCTTGGCAAAATATGGTGAATATATATTTCACATGTTACATGGCTTTCGTTACGTGTCCATGTGCACTTCGATTGCATTAACTTCTGGTTTTGCTGTTCCAGGTCCTTAGCAGATCGCAATGCCGATGGCAAGATGGACTGTTCCGAATTTGCAATAGCCATGCATTTAATTCAGATGAAGCTAAAGGGTATAGAGGTACCTAATGCGCTTCCACCTGCATTGCAGCCGGGCGTATTTCGAGCGGCAGCCCCCGTTTTAAGTGCCCCAGGGTTTAGACCTCCTGTCGCAGGAGGTGTAGGTAAGGCTCTTTATTACATATTTTACTTTTTAAGGAATTTTAAATTATCTACTAACTTTTATTTTGATTTAACTTTGTGCAAACCTTTCAATTTTTTTTAAGTCTTTTGTAGCTAACGCATAGAATTGGCTCGAAATGTTGAAAATTTTGAAACTATAAAAAAATAAGTTTTACCTTTTCTGAAGTTAATCTTTAATGACCTTGTAATTAAAACATAGTTTCTTGATTTAGCACCTTGTCCAGCTGCTGTAGCTCCATCTATGGCTCCTCTTGGGGTAGGCTTCATTCGACCTGCTTCGCCAGTGGATGCCAAATTGCAGCGTTCAGGTTCTGCCAGCAGCCAGGATTCTCCTTCGTAAGTCTACTTACCTTTATGAATACACTGTCATGCATGATAATATATAAGATATAGCCTTTATGACACTATGACATAAACTATCATAACACTTCATGACTTAGACAGGTATCTACTCGACTGGAAAAGTCAAAGGGAAATTTGAAATCAAAGGCCGAAGTCATGGAAATTTGAGATTTGTTGTTACACTAAATAGCTTATTAAAATAATTTTTCTGAACTATTTTTTTCGTACTCCATTACATACTGGACATTTTGGAAAACTTCTATATGTTTGACTAAACTTTCTCCAAAAGTTACTTTTTTTGCACCAAAACTAATATAATTTATATAAAATTATTAAGCTCAAATATATTCCAGGAGAGATTTTTTACCAAATATATAATAAACTTGGAAAAGTTTTTTGCTAAATTTTCTAATCTGTAAGAGATTTTGATCATACCAGTTTACAGGATTTGATAAATCCAAGATGCCTGAAAAATTTTACTTGGTGCCTTAATTTTAAAATTCAGTTCTAAAAATATTTTTTTAATATTTCAAGTTCCCTTACAGAAATTTTTGGTCTATTGTCGAAATAGCGAAATCACAAATGAAATCGTAGATTGCTTCTTAACATTTAGAATTGTTGTCATAAAACTTGCAATTTTTCTCTTTTTTCAAGTAAACATATTCACGATTAGAATGGTTCACCATTGCAGTTTCTTTATCATGTTGATAACTGATACGAAACGTCAAAATCAACGGTAGCCTATCCAGGTGGATTTGTGTATCGATATCACTTTATAAAACAAAATTAAATTAAAAATAAATGACACTTTAAATAGGCCTTTCTTTGAATGAGCCTCCAATAAAGGACTTTGATCCAACCAAATCAACATATCATTGGTATTTTGGTGGAAAATCAGACATATATAATGTAATTTTGTAAGGCTGGGTGGCAGCTGACTGATGGATATTTGGGTTAGTGCCTGTCAAAAAATTAATTACTTTTAATCCGATCTTATACTGTATATATTATGTATATATGTCTTGTTATATATATATATGTATATATGTCTTGTTATATGTATATATGTCTTGTTATATGTATATGTATACAGTGGTATAGCTCTGATAAAAACTGCCTTGGTGCTCCTTTTTACGAGAGCAATTTATTTTTATGTAATACAGGTATGCTGTATGTAGCAGGACAAAAATAAATGCCTCAGCACTGCTTCAACTACACCATTCTCTCTCTCTCTCTATATATATACATTGCATGTTGTTGGCTCCTGAGAAAAAGAGGCTGGCTCCCGAATTTTTTTTAGCTTTGTCTACCCCTTCCAGTTTCCATTCCCATGTTACATATCCTTTTTTTTTAGTCATTTTTTTAAATTGAACGAAAGATGAGGCATCGTCTTTTCAGTTATGTAGCTAAACTAATTTATAATAATTTCAAAGGGGTTGAATAATGATATTGTAAATATTTAATTAATGCAAGTTTTACTGTAAAAAATGCATTTCTTACTACAATTTTTGTTTTTACAAATTCTCTGCAATTGAATTATAAACAACTTTAGGGTTTGTGTTAGTAAATTTTATGGTCTTGGAACTTGTTTTAATTATGCAAATTATAATGCATTATGTATTGTTTACTAAAATTAGTGACTGAAAATCCATTAAGATTTGGTCTGGAAAAGTCGGGGAAGTTTGAAATTGAATTTGGTCAGAACTGTCTTATTATTAATTTATCCTTCCTCAACTAATTATAGCAGTATTTTATGATTTTTGTAAGTTTAAACAGTTTCTTCTTTATATGGCTTCTAATGGTGGCTGAACCATTAAAGTGAAGTATGACATGTTAAAATATGCTGGGTAGATGGAGAACGTTACAATTATAACTCAAATTTAAAAAATCTAAAAAATTATGATGGGCATTACTGAATGTTGAATATCTTCACCACGGGATCCAAAACTGAATTGAGACAGGTGATTCAACAGTGTTCGAAAGATGGAACAATTTGCAACTCCAGCAGGGTTGGGTAAAGTGAGTGAGTCACAGTTCCCAAAAATATGGGAATCACTAACATAGGCTGTCATGACACTTATGTGATGGACAATTATGACGTTACATGAAGTAACGAGTAAGCAAAGTTTTAATACCTTGTTCACTAAATTGCAAAAAGTATTATGACCGATTCACTGAGAGTCCCTGATTGTGCTGTTCGGCATACAGCAGAAAAAGTTAACAACTACCTCTTATTTTCAACGATATTTTAAAGACTGATTTGTGCCAATTGTCTCCAGTTCACTTTTTACTGTAAGGTATAGATCAGGGTTCGGCAGCCTATGGCACACATGCGAAACTTGGCATGCGGAATACTTCTGGATGGCACATGGAGTGATTTTAAAATATAACCCATTGTAAAGTATGTCTGCCCTGACTAAGAGCTTTTAATTTCTAAATTGATTATTAGTTTGCGTCTTCTTAGAGTACTAATCATTACTATTCTCTTAATTAACTAATATATTAAGTTTCGTTAATAGTTTGATAGTAAACTAAATTTTCACAATTTGGGTGAGTGAAGGCTTTCACGTGGAAGAAGATTGCAGTATTACTTTGACACAACACTTTTAACAGCTTGCCAACCCCTGGTATGGACCATTGTGGTGATGTTTTTTGTATTTTTATTATTTTGCCATAGTCTCCCTGCGCCGCTGACAGAATGGGCTGTGCCTCAACACTCAAAGCTGAAATACACACAACTTTTCAATTCCTATGATAGAACTCGGACTGGATTCTTAACTGGAGCTCAAGCCAAAAACATTCTCGTCAGCACGGGATTGAGCCAACCAATACTTGCTCAGATATGGTACGTTATAGTGAATGTACTCTCTTTTTGTTTAAGGTAACAGATGATTTTCAACTCTATTATAAATGAATAGATGCTGTTTGCAGATGTTTAGGCTTTGGTCACATGTTTCTTCTTACATACTGTTCATATTTCTTTTGATAATGTAGCAATGTTTTAATGAACTTACAATGTATATACCTATCATTTGCATTCAGATGTTTATTAATTTTTGTGCGAGATAAAATATTAAGAATATTTTGATGAAATTAGTAATTCTGTAACGTTTACCGTTTTCACAAACAAAATAGAATTTAGTGGTATTATATTGTTTGAGATAGTATTTCCAATTGTTTTTAATGTCACTTTCTCAATGAACTTAAATCATTTTCACAAACGGAGGGAGGGGGATAATTACGTTAATAAGAAATTGTAAGTCTTTCTTTTGAATTGCCTTTCATTATCCATATTAAAATCTCTTTTCCAATTTAGAGGTTTCAACATACAATTGTAGTGACAAAATAATATTGATTGCATCCCCTCCCCTTAAACATCCTATATAATTAGGGATAGCAATGGGGGGCATAGTGATATAGCATGAAGTAGTTAATGGGTAGTAATACAAAGTACATTTGTGTACTACATACAAAGATGTAGTGGTGCTCCGCGGTGATGCAGTGTAGTAACGTGTTAGCCTAATGTGCCGTTAACCCGGGTTCGACTCCCAGCAGTGCAAAAAGAACGCTTACTCAGAGATCTCATAAAGATCGCACTGCTCACTGTAGTCCGGGGTTTGGTTCCCTAGGCCTTAAGAGGTTCAGATTCCTCGGAAAATAGTAGGTCCAGAGGTTTGGATTCCTCGGAAAACAGTTGGTCCCAGCGCAACATGACTATTGTAGTCCTTGAGCTGTAAAATCACAAACAAAAAAGACACAATGGTCAAAACGTTAGTCTTGCAATCTGTAGGTTGCTGGCTGAGGTTCAACCAATGGCATGATTTCTTTTTTTTTTCTCTGTTAGTTAAATGAATGCTTCTAGTTGTGGAACTGAAATTGCGGTTGTGGAGAAAATAGATTTAGATCTAATCTTACTGAAATTTACCTCTTTAAAGAGAGATTCCCCTCTGCACACAATTTTGACAATGCCATAGTTTAAGTATTCCTTCGTTCAATTTGCATAGTTACCATGTGAATATCCTAGGTACCCAGTGTTGTGCTGTTTCTTTCTCCAAGTCTACAGTCTGGTGTTTGATTCTTAAGCCAGCGATTCTCAAATTGTGCTCAGCAGAACACTTGGTACATCTTTATATGCTCTGTGAAAATATTTGATAGAAAAATCAACTACATGTGACGAGATCTCAATGGGCAAAAATTAAGTTTAAATCTAAAAATTACTAAAGACTGGAATTTTTCTCATCGTAGCTGATAATGTGGCAATATTAGATGATAAATTGTTTTTTATATATGAGATATTACCTTTCACAGGGTTAGCACTGTGACCATGGGCACCCATACGAGTATTTCGGGAGGGGGGGGGCTGAGAAAAATTACCTTCTTTTCAAAGCTGATCCGAGTCGTAGTGAATGTACAAGATACCAAAATACTATAAAAATAATTGATATTGCTTGACAATTCGTAATGAGCTAAAAAGTACCTTATTTTAAAATGTAACTATAAAACTTTTGAAAGTAAATGCATAGCAGGTTCGGGCGAATCAAATTTTTAAACGGCTAGGGGGGGTCAACCCCCCATATTGGCACCCATGACTATGACTAACCATCAAGTGCTAACCCTGTGAAGGGTAATAACATCTCATATGTATATAAAAAAAAAATTATCTAAAAATTATATTTAAATCTTAAAATTTAAGCTATTTAGAAATCAAAAAATAATTTGTGTGCTTTGATGTATGATAAAATATCAACTAATAACTTGGAAAATGTAAGATAAAAGTAGCTGAAGATGTTCATACTTGTCTTTGGCATAAATGTGGGGCTCTGTGACGAATTTCTTTACTGAAAAGTTCTTATCGACTCACAGAATTTGGAAATTGTTGCTTTGGGCTAAAAAGGTTTGAATTTCTTAGAAAACCATAGGTTCTTCCATAGCACGATCCTGGCTTTAAGAAAATCAACTAGTCTAAAAACAATTTGGCCTTAATATTTAGTAATCATGATCAGTATAGTTCCATATACACTAAAGCAACCAAATACATTCAACATTACTTGGCTGAGTATTGAAAATGAAATTAAGTTGTAATTGCATTCATCAAATGTTTTATGGCTGGCATTAATGAACGAATGAAATTTTGAATAATTGATTTTGTGTGAAAACATGTTTGTTTTAAATGCTATTCTGAATGTAGGTCTTTGTCGGATTTTGATTCTGATGGTCGCCTGTCTACCGAAGAATTTGTTCTTGCCATGCATCTCGCTGAGTGTGTCAAAGCCGGTGATACAGTTCCCCGAGCTCTTCCACCTGAACTTATACCCCCCTCACATCGTCGTAAAAGATCTACAAGTATAGTCTCTAGTACGTATACAAAGTCTTTTTCGTACTACAGTGGAATCTGTCAATGATACTCGAGCGACTAAGTAAAGGTGTAATTGTAGACATGGTTGAACATGACACTTCTATATCTGTGAGGATTAGGGATAAATAGTGTTATCAACAGATTTTGCTGTGATATACAATGGTTACATGTCAGAGGGCAAGATGGATAAGAAGACTAAAACTCTGTTCCTGAGATGGCATATGCATTTATGAATGTATTTTATGAGTTGGGTAAATTATTGTGCCATAATGGTTCAGTGGTTGTAATCTATGAACTCAAATGGGTTTGATACTCAGTGTAGTTTTGTGTCAAGATATTGTGCGTAGGCAGAAATTATTCCAAATTCCAAATGAAATTCTGTGTAATAACTCGTAATTCACACAACTTACATATCTTTAAATTACGTTGGTTGAAAAAATACTGTTTACAATTGAGACACAAAATTTTTATTTTCCATACTCGTACATGTTCGTCGCCAATATATAAGAATTTGTAAATTGTTGCAGACTGGAAACATGCCACGGCATGGTAGGCATATTGTAAAAACAGACATGAAAACACAAACTCCTAACTTTACACCCGGTGCTCAATCAGCATTATCCAATATATGTCTTCAGTATTTTAAATTATTAGCCCAATTCAAATAAATTAATGAACTTTTATCCTAAAAAGTAGAAACTAATAGATTAATATTAATCTTCTAAAGAGTTACTTTGAATTCAATTCATTGGCACATTAAGAATCTTTATGGCCACAAACAAGTCTGTTTCCATAGAGAAGAATTTTAATGAATTTTCCTTTGCCACTACTTTTCCATGCAGGGTTTGCATGCTCCTTAAAATCAGTTTTCATTTTTAAGGGCCCTTAAAATCCTTAATTTTACCATCTAATCCTTATAAACTCCTTAAAATTTGTTGACATTTCACCAAATAGTGAAACATGTGCTGCTTACTTCCCCATCCCGGAAGCCATAGAATTCCTTAACGGATCTACGAACAAAGGCTACTGAGGGGTGTGGAGGGAGAAGTCTCCTCTCAGTTTTTGTCACCCTTAGACTGGGTGGCTCAAGGTCAAAGCCACCCTGGAGTTTGATTTTATACGGACTGCGATCTATGCATGTGCGTACCTGCTAACCTGTACAGATTTTGGGTGAATTGTAAGACTGTACAGATGATCAATAAAATTGTGCGATTTTTCCTTTTTTTAAAAAAACAAAAAAATTCACAATGCAGCATTTTTACGCCGGGAGGGAAGGGCATACCTGCGAAACTCTCCCATATTTTACAGAAGATTCCTGTTTTCGGCAATGTCTTCAGATTTTCTGTTTTTATGTATTTTACTCCCCCCCCGCCTTTTTTTTTGGTAAAAATAAATCCCCAAATTTCTGGTTGGCACTAGGCAGGGGCTACCTAGGAGGCTCCATTCAGTTCGTGGGACTCAATGGTTAAGAATATTTTACTTGCTACTGTTATACCTGGTGGCACATCCCTCTGTAAATAGCGCAGTTAAAATGTTCTTACCCACTGGATGGCGCAACCCCGTGTGATTAGTGCAATTAAAAAGTTTTTACTCAGGTTGTGTGATCTGGGTTATGTCTTCCAACTGGCTCCGTCTGACGCCTGCCTTCATTCCTCAGTCGGTTCTTCTAAAGCTTTATGGATGACATAATTTCAAAGTGTCAGAAAACATGATCCACAAATTTCCATTTTGGGATAATGTTTCTCATGCTGAGGTATGCAAGTAAGTTGCATGCTTCAGTGATTTTTTGTATTCTTGGAAGCAAATTCCATAATGTAATAAATATGTTCTTGAAAGGAAATGTTTTGAATGTAGAAACTGATCAGCTGCAGTCAGAATTCTGTCGACTTCAAATAACTGAAATGCCAATGAGTATAAAAAGGAGAGAGTTGACACTTTGTAGTTTTCCTCATGAAGTAATTAAAGAGAGGATGGATCAAAAGTGGGCTAATCTTTGCCAATTGACATCACTGATGGTGCATTAAAATGTAGCAGAATTTCTAGTGGCATACTGTGTATTTATACAATATACAATACCTCACAACAATGCATAATGTGGAAGAATATTCAGCAGTGTATGAAAAACCAAAACAGAATTTCTGAGCTCTTTGTCTAATGAAAACTTGGCAGATATTTTGATAACTAAAAATATTCAAAAAGGACATTGCTATGTGAAAAAGTTCGATAACATTTTTGGCAATGGCTAACCCAGTTACTTATAAATAATATATAGCTAATAAAGCAAAGTAATCATAATAGATCAGTATTTTTGGTTTTATGTCTGTCTTGATGCTTACCATAGTTTTTCATAGCATGAGGTATATATTGCTGTTTTAATCATTTAATTAATGTAATTTTGGAAAATTACCTTGGAATGTATTTTCTGTTTAATATAGTCTATAATTATCACTAATCTGCGCATAATAAAGAAAAATATAGTACCTCTTTCAGTTCTGGACACGTTACACTGCATGTATTTTGCACAATGGTTTATGATGTGCACGTTGATGATGCACATGTTTTCAAAATTGTTATGTTGGCAGGTATGCACATGCATGCTGATCACACCGTGTGCGCTGTTTTAGTTAAACTTGACTGGGCAATTCGGGAGAACAAAATTTTTGTTTTACACATATGCACTCAATATGCCTAGTGGAAAATGTGTGTTTAATAAATTATGGTTAGAGGAATATGAAGTCCTGTATATGGTAATTTTAATGTTAATTGTTAGTTGAAAAATTATATAATAAGCAATAAAATCATGGCAGAGTTCTCCAATATCCCCCCTCCCTCAAAACATGCATTTCTGGAATGTTTAAAATACTAATGTATGGACTCCTTAAGAATTCCTTAATTTTTATTTTCAAATTGGAGTATGAACCCTGCCATGGTTGAATGCTTGAAGGGTTAAACTGCTAGTTCGGTAAGATTACACTCCTTTGTGGTTTTGCAGTGCATGAAAACCAAAGGTTTTGCTTTGTTAGGCCAATAAAACGAGTTTTGCATTTTATGTTTTTCTTTTTTTTCTCTCTCTCTCTCTCTCCCCCCCCTACCTCCTAACATTGAAAATAATCCAAAACAGTGGTTAGCAAATTCTAGATTGTAAAGTTTTTGCAATGTAAAAATGTTATGATTATTTGAAATTACATCCACATATATCACACCTAATATGTAGTACAATAAAAATAATTTCAAAATGTCCCCATCCCCTCTTAATGTCTATCAAAATTAAGTAGGCCACACAAATATTTGCCATTCTAAAAAAGTGCGTTGCGATTTTGAAATGTTTGGGAGCTGCTTCTCTAAAAAGAACGTAATACTTACAGGCATTAAAAAAAAAAAAAAGACACATACATGCTCCAACGTTAACGTTCTTTTTCTTTCCATTTTACAGCTAGCTCAAGTACTAGTCACGCTCCGATTTATCAAGACATCAATTTACTTGGAGACATAAAAGATGACAAGCTGCTTCAACAAAGTGAGATTAAAATTTTACAAATACTGGGTTTCTGTTTTCTTCATTGAATTGCTGCCCTCCGGGCAGTTTCTTTAAACTTAAAAAGCAACTGAGCAAAATTTAAACTTGATTAGTGGAGGATTTTCAAGTAGGTGCATAAGAGAAGCACCTGCCTGTGAGCGAGAATTGAGAGCAAAAAAAAAATGATTAGTTAAAATACCAGTTTGTATAATGTGTGTAAAGAATAACCTTTGTATATAAAAAATTATTGATGCAATATGCCTTATTTAAAAAATAAAGCGTATTCCTTTCTTTGTGAGCAAGGAAAGAGTTTGCAATAGAGCCTGTGCCTGGGGGGGGTGACAATTATCCAAATCTGCTACTGAATTTTAAGTTCTTACCAATGATTTTTCAAAATAAATTTGAATTGTTTCAATGTACGCAGCATTTTCAATATTACAATAACATGTGCAATAATGCATAGTCTCTATAACATTGTGACAATTTTTTACAAGAGGCAAAGTTGCTCGTTGAATTGTAGATTTACCATATATTATTCGTTATGCATTTGAAATACACAGTACAAAATGTGTCTTCCTTTCTCTGACCTGAAGCCAATTATCAAGACCTGTGTGAATCAAAAGTGGCAAGAAGAATGGGATCATCAAACCAATAACAAATTGCGTAATATTAAACATACAATTGGTAACTGGCCCTCCTCATACCGTAAAAATCGGAAAGAGGAGGTTCTCCTTGCTAGACTTCGCATTGGGCATTCCCATCTCACCCATAGACATCTGTTGGAAGGAAAACCAGCACCAATTTGCCAAGTGTGCAATGAACCCATGAGTGTTTTACACATTTTAACTCAATGCCCCTATTATAGACTTGCCCGCACTCTTACTTTTAACTCTTCATCACTGTCTGACATTTTAAATGACCATGCTGACCATACGCACGTTTTAAAATTTTTAAAAAGTACTGGTTTTTACTACAGTCTTTGATTTTACCATGTTTGGCGCAGTATAGCCCAGATGCTCTTGCGCCATAAAAAAGCCAAACAATCAATCAATCAACAAAATGTGTGTTTATAGTGATGCTTTGAGGTTTTTTTTAAATATTTTAAAAGCACCTTGAAATTTCAGCTACGTTTGAGGACAAGAGACGAGAAAACTTTGAGAAGGGCCAGGCAGAATTAGAGAAAAGGAGATTAGCTCTTCTAGAAAGCCAACGTAAAGAGCAGGAAGAAAGAGACAGGAAAGAAAGGGAAGAACAAGAGCGACGAGAGCGAATTAGGTATTCTTTTCCTTTGCCACATCCGATCCAAAACGTAACTGATGGAAAAGAAAAATTTTTTTTTTCCTTCTGAGAGAGCCTAAGCTGTAGAATTTTTAATGTGCATTAGTAAATTCTCTGGCTTTTCTTTGTAGGCAAGAACAAGAAAGGAGAAGGCAGCTGGAGCTTGAGAAACAACTAGCTAAACAACGAGAACTGGAATTGGAAAAAGAGGAACAGCGTCGTAAAGCTCTTGAACAGCGTGAGGTACTAAACAAACATTTCACACCCAGGACATCTAAATCATGAACTATAATGTGTAGCCATTGTGAAGCCTGACAATTTTCATGCGTTTTTGAGCACATCAAAAACAAATTTTGACCTTTTTAAGATGGTGCGAACTAACTGCAAGGTTACAATTAAGTCTGACATTACATTTAATGCATATTAAAGCTGATTTTTTAAAATTTAATCCTAATAGCTGGGGTAAAAAAAAGTTTACCATGTATGCTTAGGCTGGATTGTAACTAGCAATTCTTTTATTACTGAGCTACTGGATTTAGCTATGTGTAGCTATTTTTTCCATATGTGTTTACTAATTCTAGTCTTTTTCATTAACTAAGGAGAAATTAAGCATTATAACGCTGGACACTATGTAAAGTTTATATCAGATCCTACTTTTGTGGCTTGTAATAATTACAAAAAATAAAAAGTAAAGTAGGTTATAATATGAAACAACTTTATGTTCTATGTAAGTATATCAAAAAGTAACGTTCCCTATTTTTTATTTTGAAGAATTTTAAATATACAATGAAGAAAGTCTAGCATATATGAAGGTATATATTTGCCTTATTTTTTCACACAATTACCTTGTTTGTTAAGGTATTTATTGTACCGGTAGATCAAGGAATCAAATCAAAGCCTTGGTAATAGAAAGATGCATCCTTATGAAGCCAATTTCTGACGGCTTGCTTAACATTGTCATCCGAGTAAAAATGTCTTCCTCGAAGATGTTTTTTTTTAGCTTGGGGAATAAACGAAAGTCAGAAGGGGCCAAATCAGGACTATAGGGAGGATGTGGCAGAATTTTCCTGTGCCAGGAATCAGAGATTTTGCTTGTCAAGAGCTGTGTGATGCCTTACATTATCATGCAATAGCAGAACTTCTTGGGACAGTAAACTGAGTCTTTTGTGACGAATAGCCTCCTTAAGTTTCTTAAGGGTAGACTGATAGGAAGCTGCATTAATTATTGTACTGTGAAGAGTATATTCCATCAAAAGCATTCCATAAACATCCCAAAACAATGGTTGACATCATTTTTCCTGCGTTTGTCGATGTTTTGAATTTTTTGGGAACAGGGAAACTAGGGTGCTCCCAAGTCATCGATTCAGCTTTACTCTTAGGACAATAATGCAGCACCCATGTTTCATCACCAGTAACGATTCTAGGCAAAATATTCTAACCGCGTTCCACATAATGTTGAAGAAGATCAAGTGAAGTTGCTAACGAAACAATACAGAGTTTCACCAGGAGATTCCATAACAAACAGTTATTTCGACACTGGCGTAAGGTTTAAAAACACGACGTTTCGGGAGCCAACTGCTCCCTTTGTCAAGTGAAGGCAGAATGAAGAGTTCGTGAAAGTCCTAAGCTTATATACCCGCATGTTGGGAATCCCCATCTGACGCCATTTGGTGCGGAGCATTTCCAGCTGGGGAAACCCTCGCCGGGAAAGCCCCCGCACCCGACGATGTCAGATGAACACCCCCAACTCGAGGTTTTGCAAAAATCCTGTAAGGTTCTGGTAGAGGTTTTGCGATGTTTATTGCACGACTCCTCAAACCGTAGGTTTCCCATGATTCCAGAAAAAGTCTACTCCCCAGATTCGTCACATTCTGATGTAATATTTTCATCGAATGCCAATCTGGTTCGTGACCCTCCCTGAAGACATGTTCAGCCAACTGGTTTGAATCGTCTCCCCTAGCTACCGCACGCATATGCTCCTTCCCTCGTAGACGTATCGATCTTCCCGTCTGTCCAACATACACCTTGTCACAGTCTCCACACGGTATTTGGTAAATAGCACCAGATTTTTCCTCCTCAGGGACGCGATCCTTAACTTTAAGTAATAGATCACGCAGGGTGTAGACAGGTTTGTAGTAGGTCTTAACATTCACACAACTGAGAATTCGAGACAGCTTTTCTGAGACACCCGCCACATATGGCAAAACCACTGATGTCTTCCTAGTCTCATCCTCTACATTCCTGTTTCCACCACTAACACCACATTAGTTACGAGCGATAAATTTAGTCGGGTAACCGTTCTTTTTCAACACGCTTTTGTTGCGTCGTAATTCAAGTTGCCATGCACATTTGCTTGTGCTCTTCTGTCAGTTGCTTGGGAAGCCACCTGCTGCTAACCTTTCGGTAGCCTAGAAGCTCATGAACAATATTCCATGCTGTGCCATATGAAAGATAAAATTATTTCCCATAATTAAGGAAGAGTCAATCGTCTGTTTTGCTTTATTGCTGCATCAAGGTCATCAACATGATTTGCTGAAGTTGAAGGTCGCCCCATTCTTTCTTCATCCAGAACGCTAATCCTTTCATTTTGAAATTCACGACACCATTTGTTACATACACTTACATGTACACTTACATGTATAGTCATAACACTAGTACCATATACTGCAGTAATTTTATGATGGATTTCAGAGGCTGGCATCCCTTTTGCCCACAAAAAGCAGATTACAAATCGCACTTCTTCCTTGGACCATATGCTCAGTCTGCTCGCCATTTTAAATTAATGCCAATTGCATACATATTGATTCTTCCAGATGGATAAAATAATATAGGAACTTCAACTACTATGAGACACATACCGTCATCTATTGGCAATGATGTGAGCAACACATTTAATGGAATAAAATAGGGAACCTTACTTTCTGATATGCCCTCATAAAAATTGGGATATCAGACTTAATCGTAATAATTCCTCTACACGTCACCTTTTTAATTACTTAAACGGATACCTGCCCCTTTGGCAATGGCAGGATTTTACCTCCACAAGTCGTATACTGATTCAGGAAATTTACTGGATTGTAGAAACGTCTGGAAAATAATATTTCATTATGTAAGACGGTTGCTATAGCTAATGACGACTTGCGAGTTTGGCGAGATCATAAACTTTGGGGCCGCTTTAACAGACGAGTACCATTATTTGTATTGGTTAGTTGTGGGGAAAACTTGAAGTCTTTAAACTTCATGAAAACAACAGTTAGTGGAATTAATGTTGTTGGTAATTATTTTTACAAATATTGATGTGTAGAAGGTTCCTTCTTAACTGGCCATAATGAAACTGGAATGCTGGATGGTTAATCTGAAAATCAAACTGTTCATAGGAAAAAAAAAAGATAAAATTTAGGTATTAAAAATAGGAAAACCCACTATAGATTAATTGATTTTAAAATGACATTTAATCAAAAAATGACGTGCAGCAGCAAAATATTGTAGGACACTGTTTGAAGATTATGAAGAAAGTTGAAACAACCAGGACTAACATGGGTGTACCACTGAAGTTGTTGCCAATTGAAGTTGGACCAGTCAAGAGGGTGCATATTATACTTGCATAAAGCATTGTTCTCATTTTATTATCTGACATTTTATGGAATTTTTAGCTTGTGTGTTTTTTTGTGGTAAGGTTTCTCCATAACTTACTTAGGCTGCAAGACGAGAAATGGAAAGACAACGACAACTCGAATGGGAAAAGCAACGCCAACAGGAATTACTCACTCAACGACAAAAAGAACAAGAATCAGTGTGCCACCTTAAAAACAGAAACAAAAACCTCACCTATGAATTAGAGCAATTGGTAAGTATTCCGTTACTTTTTATGCTTCACTTGTCACAGCACAACGACCTTTACTGATCTTGTTCTTTAACTTTTAGCTTACGGGGTTGGGAAACAGAAATTTGTTGTTCCCTATGCTGAAATATCACTTCCTCCCTCCCCCAATACAAATCAACCTAAGTGACACCTGAAAGAGTCACTGTGGGGTCAGGAGGGAAGTAGCTGTGCTTAAGTACAACTAAACAACGTAAAATCA
>QLNU02014176.1:109173696-109184161 GCA_006491805.2 Dysdera silvatica | reverse complement strand
CTTTAGTAGACATGTATTTTACGTTAGTGAAAGATAAGAAATATACTGACAATCTAGTAGAATTTGTTAACTTTCATACAAAGCGGTGAAGGGAGGGTAGGGAAAAGGCCCTATTTGTACAATAGGCTTTTATTTCATAACCTGTTTCCTTACCACCCACGATCAGGCCATTCCTACTACTAAACTGACATTGCCAGGGGATGAAGACGAAAGGTTGAGAAAATCGCTGGTATAGGTCTTATCTCAGCCCCATTCTTTTGGGCGGTAAATCTGTTGGGATATACCCTGTCCCACCCGTAAACTATAGGTTAAAACACAGATCTTTACTATTAAATTATGATTAGAAAATGTATCTTTAATATAATAAAAGAACTTTATATTATATAAAAATACACTTAAAAGTAGATTCCGTCATATGTAAATCAGTGGAACTAGTTCATTTAACATAATGGTTAGTCACATATGGCTATGATGCCTTTCGAGGAATGCAGCAGAAATCAATATTTTTTTTTTTAAAATGCTACGTTTTACTGATTTTGATTGAATTCTGTGTTGGTTCAAATTATGTCGTATTTGAAGAGAAATATATAAATAAATCGATTTAGGTGTGTTGTTTCTAATTTTTTCTCCAAGTATTTTTTTCATTGTGTTTAATTTCTTCATCCTTTATTTCCAGTCTGGAAAAATCATTGAACTCAATGAAAAAATAACAGAGACGAGAAGAGGAGTTACCGAGATGAAGACATCGATCGATGGCATGCGGATCGACCGAGATTCCAAGTTAAATGAAATGAATGAAGTTAAAGCGAAAATCAAGGTTTGTATGAAGTGAATTCACAATAAGTCTAGAGTTTTTTTAAATAGCAAAGCGTTTTGTGCAGCAATAAACATTATTACCTTCCTTCAGAATAAATAATTGATACTGACATCGTTGCAATTGTTGATGAATTGTAATTTCTTTATGGTTTGAAAGTGTGATAGTCTGTAACTTGTAACTTTCGACTTGAAATTTTAACTGCTCATAATTTAACATTACACTTACTTGTCGAATGTTCTGCTACAACTCACAGCCGTTACAGTATGAACAATTAATACTAATGTTATTGTGTTAACAGTTACTGTTTAATATTAAATTATATTGATTTTCAAAATGAAGGAAGGAAGAGTAAAAGTGTTTGACTGGATTTTTGTTGCTGTAATAATAATAATGTTTATCATAACGAGATGGTACATATGGTGATCAGTTACGATTTGCTTACATTGGGAAGCTTGGAATGAACGTAGAAATAATTTAAGATAGGCAGGTTGGAAATGGAAAAGTATAAAAGCCTTACTGTGGGTTGCCGAACTCCTTTCCAAGATGAACATAATAAATGTATTATACAATAATTTTGCCATCCACATGTAAATAGCTCAAACGAGAGTTTTTTGTTTTGGGAAAAAAAGGGGATGTATCCTTATTCTGGATTCAAACCAGGGTCCTTCTGTTGAGCCTGAAGTGTCTTGATCGCTAGACAAACGAGGACAGGAAAAACTCTCTCTCTCCATATATAAGGATGTAAAATATTATTACTCTTCACAGGATGACACAATTGCCACTGATTAACACAGAAAAGCAGGCAAAAATTATTGTATAATAAATTCCCCCACGAAAAACAAAAATCTCGCCCGGAGGCTTTTCTGTGTTGACCATATTTGGCAATTGTGTTATCCCTGTGAAGGGTAATAATACCTTCAGGCCTGTAGCCAAGCCGGAGACAGCAGGGCCGTGGCCCCAGTTGGCCCATCGAGCTATTTATTTATATATATATAGAACAATCCCTTGGTGCCCTATATGCCCTTTGCCTTGTCCCAGTGGACCCTTTATCCTTGTTACTGTGCCTGAACATCTTACATAATAAATGTAACGAAGCAACATATTATTACATCATGGATGGAATCAGGGGTGGCCCAAGCATACCTCCATTGGGGGGAGAAGCACAAAATTTTCCCCAACTACCAAAAAGCTTTGAAAAAATATATATGTGATAAACCTCCCTTACCTACCACCTATTTAGTGACCATTTTTTTGTGGAAACGGATTTTCTCCCTCTCTCCATAAACCAATGCTAAATTTTCCTCCATTCAGATACTACATCGCTTAGCTACCGTTTTTTCGCGGAACTGACGGGGGTCGCCGTAGAGAGGTTTTACTTATATATATTTAAAGATAGCATTTACTGTTAGATAAACAAAAAATCCATGGTAACAGACATTGAAAGTATTTAGCGTTTTACGACGCGAGAGGAACTATTTGAAACTTCTTCGTGCCTGCTGTACAGATATAGCTATAGACGTGTAGTTTATTCGTGGAAACCTGGCCTCCAATTTTCTGCGAACAAACTATACCCTCCAGCTTCACAGTAAGTTTGTAGGCTTAACACTGTGGTCCATTGTAAATTAGATTCAATATAGGGGACACCATGGAAAAAGTCCTGGTTTCTCTGTGGCACTTAAAATGAGGAGAGGGAAAGGCGAAATCTCCGAATCTGTGGTTCTGGTGCCCTGTTGGCTGGACAATATACCACAGACGTCAGAACGTAAATAACTGTTTATAAAATGGGCAGTTATATTCCAAAATTTTCCTGCAAAAAGTAGTAAAAAAGTCGAGCTTTTTTTCCAAGTAACTTTCAATTTTACCAACATTATAAAATTTTCCAATTGTCTAAAGTTGAAGAGTAAAAAAAAAATTATTCCACCTTTTCCCCCAGAGAAAATCTAATTTTTTTACCAAGTTGGCAATTGAAATTGCATGAATTTCCAACTACCCAAAGAATTATTCATCCCATTTTTATTTTGAGTTTAACCGGAGTTTTCTAACTTGGAACTTGAATTTTCCAATTGGGGAGGGAAGACACCCCTGTCCCCATAAGGCCAGCCTTTGATGGAATATATGAAAGTGAATCAAGGAAACCTTTATTACAGAGGTATAGGTTTTATCTATAACAGGACAGCTACATTATATTTTAATGAATTCGTAAGAGTTCATCAGTAATTAGATAAATACTCAAACCCCCTTTGTGCATACTTGCTTGGGTGGGGGGTGTGCTTACCTTACACAGTTTGGTTTCTTTGGGAGATGGTAGGTCATGAAGAAGCATGGTCATTGTCGTCAAACTTAAACATTATTCGAGCATGCTGCAATAATTGACAGAATAAAGAGTTGGTGAAAAAATCAGTATTCCTGCTACTAGAAGAGTTTAAGCTGACATGTTTAAGATTGTATATGTTTAATTTTGCTGTAATATTATCAACTACCGCTATTGTTAAGTAGACCCATGGTAGTATAGTCGTAATGTGTGTCTATTTACTATGCAGAAAATCCTGGTTTAAGTTCAAATGGTGGCATAAACTGCTTATTTTACTTCGATCCATATTCCAGAACAGGGATTCTTAAACCTTTATTCCCGCGTACCCTTTCATCCTGCCCGAGTATGTTGGTGTACTCCCGATAAGAATATGGTATAAAATGTATGGTTGTCATAGAATAGATAACAGACAAGTAGTATTTCTTTATAATTTTAGTCAATGCATAGTTACACATTTAATGAGATGGATGAGCTTGGCTCTTTTCAATAAGTAGTTCCATTCTGGGAATCGTCTCAGACACATGCATATCATTCTCAATTGACAGTTTTACTCAGTGTTTGGTTTTAACGTACACATTGTTGAAAAACATTATGTAATGAGGGAAAAAATAAATCTTGGTCTTAGAGTATTGCAGATCTATTTTACTGACCAATAATCCAATCTTGTTTGTGTAAATATTCTATGTAGCACTAACATTAGTATTCATTATAGTATTTGTATACATACTATATGTATATTCATATAATTATGATATACTTAAAGTTCATTTTAATAACAATGATAAAATTTATTTTACAAGCAAACCAAAGGTTGTATACAAGCTTAAAAATTACCATAGTAAGACCAGAAGATACCTGATGGATGACAGGAAAAAAACTGGCGAAAAGTCAGCTTGATGAGTTCTGGTCATTCCTCAGATACTAGAAGAATTAAATTGATAACACCATAAAAGAAGTTAAACATTGACATGTAAAACGTCATAAAAGAAATTAAACATTAGCATATGGACAACAAGTACTTAGAGATTTAAATAATCTGTTGCTCATAATATTGGTTAACCATCTTGGGAAGGGATTCCAAATTATGGGACCTTGGGAGTCCATGTGAATTTTACTATGTCGATGAAGTTTTTGCTCCTATTGTAAATAAATTCAAGCATTGTTATTTTCTGCAGATCATAGTTAACAATTCTGTAACTACAGTTAAATGACGGAACTGCGAGGGGGGGGGGATATTACTTTTTTCCCTTGCACTGGTAATATATTAACCTGGCATACTGTTTTCTCGAGTTTGATTCTCAATGGTGCAAAAAAAAAAACGAGTATTTACTAACTGCTGCTTACTGTGGTCTGGGGGTTGGATCCCTAGGCTTTGAGAGGTATGGACTCCTCGGGAAACTGCAGACTATGGTGCAGCATGATCCTTGCTGTTGTATCATAAGACTCACAAATACACCCTACAGTGCCACAGTGTGGTAACGCATTCACCTAGTATGCCGTTTACCCGTGTTCGACTCCCAACGGTGCAAAGAACGCTTACTCAAAGATACCATAAAGATTGCATTGCTCATCATAGTCTAAGCTTTGGTTCTCTGGACCTCAGAAAACTGTAGGTCCAGAGATTTGTATTCCTAGGAAAACAGTAGGCCCCAGTGCAGCATGACCACAATAGTCCTTGATCCGTAAAACCACAAACAAACACAAAGAAATACGTTTTTTAAATTAGTTCATAATGTACACAGTTCTTATTTTTTATTAACGTCTTTTCCAGGAAATGAATGATCGGTTGCTAGTAATAACTCAGGAAAAATTTCATCTGAAATCTCAACTACAAGAAAGCTTTCAAAGCAACCCTACGAGTAAGTATGACTAGCAAAAGCAGGGTGACGACAGAACTGAGAAATCATGGCCTTGTTAGGAAATTTTACCATTCAGGAAAAATCAGGGAAATGCCGGGGAATTTTTTGTTCAGATTCTGTCGCCACCATGAAAAGGGTAATTAATTAAACGGTAATTAATAAGTAATTTGAAAATCCAGAAAAGAATGAATAAACGTGTATTAATAATTTCTTAATGTGTGTATATATATATTTTTTTTTTTGTGTGTGTGTGTTTATAGGTGAAGCCTATTCCACTGTTATGCATAGCTTCAATAATAAACAAATTTCCATAAACCGACTACAAACAACTTTGACAAATATTCAAAAGGAAACCGAACAAAAACAGAAGGACATAGAAAATAATAATTCTCAACTTCAGGTACAGTTTGCTAACGAAAGCTCTACCTTGGATAGATTTAAATAATTTAAAAATTTGTAGTGGATCATCTTTTTCTTTATTCTTTCATTAAAATATAGTAATTTCTCTTAATTAATGACTATTTCTGTTTAATGACGTTTTGCAGTCCTGTCGAAAGACTCATAGAATTAGACATTCCGAATAATGTACTTTTCTGTTAACAATGTTTCTTCTCTATCCCCTAAAAGTCATTGATGGGATATAATTTTTAGATATGTATATATTTACGCTTTTACGTTTTTATTAAACTAGCTTTTGATTGGTATCTTTGCTATTGAACTTTTATGGAGGTATGATTTTTTTTTTGTCTCTCTGCTGATTTAGGAGTTGAAAACACAATTGACTGATCTTCTTGATAGGCATAAAAACTTATATGAAGAATATCAAGAGAAAAAAGAAGAAGTTTTGGAGTTGAAGAAATCTAGGGAAAATGCTATTGAAGTTGAAGAGCCAAAACCGGGTAAAAAAATTATCAGTATTTAATATGGTGGTCTTGAAAACACCATTAGCTTACATATACAGGGTATTTGAAAAGTTTTTTTAAACTTTGAAAAAAGAAAAAACTATACGGTCTCACCCTATTTGGCCCAGAATGATCCTTATGTCATAAAAATACAACCAACCAATCAATCAAAAATCAATATATATATATATAAATAAAATAAAAAAATAAAAGGAGTAAATAGAGTAATAGATAACTTATTCCAGGGTGTCTACTCATCTGGAAAACCTGGAATATCTGGAAAACAAGGAAATTTGAAATACAAAGGCCAAAGTCAAGGAAATTTGAAATTCATTGTTATAATAAATAGTTTATTAAAATGATTTTCCTGATTTGTGCTTTTCATACCATGTTGTATACTGAAAATTTTGAAAAACTTATACTTTTGACTAAACTTCTTCCAGAAATTACCCTTTTGCACCAAAACTAATATAATTTATATAAAATTATTAAACCCATATATTTCTCAGGAGAAAATGTTTGCCAAATATATAACTACAACTTGAAAAAAAGAAAGTATTTTTAGCTAAACTATGTAATCTGTAAGGGATTTTGCTAATACCAATCTCCTTTGCTTTGTATATTCGGCGCGTAGCAATTATTAATTTGTGTCACAACTGCTGCGTTGTATTTTTTGGTTATTTACCACTGAGGTGACGAAGCTACCAACGCAGATAGTGTGTAGGTCGCTACATCCACAGACTCCATTGTGAAAGCAGGGACAGCACGCATTATTGAAACTTAACATGGTTTATTTACTGATTAAGACATAGAAAGTATTGCTAGCATTGTACATAAGAACGATCGCTGTTTCGTGACGAAATTGGGTTGGTCGTCGATGGACTTTACCTTGGCTGCCGGCCGAGAAGCGGTATCTCTTAGACCTGTTCTATCCGGCGTGCGTGGGACGGCTGCGTTAAGTTATGCGTCTCCTCTCTTCTCCAGTCGAATGCCAACTGAGATACGAGTTCTGGGGAACTGGTTTTCTCTTAAGGAGAGTGACTTGTGGGAACTGGTTTGGCTACTTGCAGTTAGCTAGAGGGCAAGGCGCGTTTAGCTATTTTCGCTATGATTTCTAGCTAACGCCTGCTTGCAATATCGTTATTTATTCATGTGGGGCTGCACGCCCCCATATATAGTCATACACATTTTAAATGAACTTAAAAAGGGCTGAATGGAAATGTTGCTGTAAATATTTAATTAGTGCAAGTTTTTAGTGTAAAGAAATACTTTTTAATACAGCTTTTGAATTTGTAAATTCACTATAATTGAGTTATAAATGGTTTTGGGGTTTGCATTAGTAAATTTTATGGCCTTGAAACTTGTTCTGATTACACAAATTTTAATGCATTGTGTGTTGTTTACTGTAATTAGCGACTGGAAATCGATTAAGATTTGGTCTGGAAACCTGGAAAAGTCAGGGAAGTTTGAAATAGAATTTGGGTAGACACCCTGTTATTCTTTGTGGCATTGGGTAATTGAAGGGTTCAGTTATTTTTGGTGATGCTGCACTGCTGCTGCCTTACCCTACTACTATCATTTTAAAATGGAGTCATCACAGGTTATGGAACAGGTTGTTGTATTCTTTATAGAAACTAAATCTGTAGTGCAGTATTAGGAAGATATACAGAGGAAGATCACTTTCAAATCATTAATTTATGTAGTACATGCAGGATTTCATGAAGACAGGCAGTGTTCTGCTAAGACAAGAAATTTCTGGTCAACCAAGTATGGGCCCAAAAGGATAAAAAAATCATAATGCCGCTTAGTGTTGATATACATTACTAATTGTTTAAAAAAAAAAAAAAAACCCTTTGGTGTTGAATTGCGCAAGGAGTAAGTTTGTATCTATTACCGTTCTTTCATTTATTTTTCTGAAAAATGTAAAAGAACTTCTCTGATGCTGTGTGTGCGCGCGTATATCGTCATTTCAGCCTTTGTCAATCCACTGCAGGATGAAGGGCTCCTCCGCATGTTTCCAACGTAGTCTATTTTGTGCTTTTTGCTGCCACTTTGGTCCAATATATTTAATAATTTCATCCACCCATCTCGTTTTTGGCCTTTTCCTTGGGCGTGTGGTGTCCAGTGGGATCCATTCTGGGATGTTTTTGGTCCATCTGTTGTCAGTTCTTCTAGCAATATGGGCTGCCCACTTCCATTTCAAACTTTTTACCTTTACAATGATATCACAAACTTTTGTTTGATCTCTTATCCAACTGAAGGTCTTCCGATCTCTTTGCGTGATACCAAGCATCTGCCGTTCCATGTTCCTTTGTACCACTCGTAACTTTTGGGTACCTTTTGCAGTTAATGTCCATGTCTCACAACCATAGGTAAAGACAGGTAGGATGCATTGATCGAAAACTTTCCTCTTTAAACAAATGGGGAGTTTGTTTTTAAAAATTATTTGTAGCCGGTATAATGCTTGCCAGCTAAGCTTGATACGACGTTCGATCTCTTGATTTGTGTCGCCTTCCATCGTAATTCGTTGACCAAGGTAAATGTAATTTTCAGCTTGCTCTATTTCTTCTCCCCAAACAAAGATTTTCTTAGTTTGTATAAACTTATTAAACATGAAAATGCTTTTCTTCAGGTTGATTTTCAAGCCAGATGTTTCTCCTTTCATTCTGAGATCTTCAATGAGTCTTTGGAGCTCTTCTGGATCTTTTGCGAAAACACGATGTCGTCGGAGAATCTTAGATGGTTTAAATATGCTCCGTTGATTTTTAAGCCCTTTTGATCCCAGTGTAATTTACGAAAAACTTCCTCAAGGCAAGCTGAAAAGAGTATAGGTGAGATTGTATCTCCCTGTCGTATACCTTTCTCAAGGTTAATTTCAACTTTGTGTCTGTTTATAGATATGGTCGCTTTTGCTTTATAAAATATGGACTGGTGTAAGCTAACAAAAGCTGGGCCCACACCGTGGTTACGTAGTTCATATAAAATATTTGGTTTGAAAATTGAGTCAAAAGCTTCGATGAAGGCAATGCATAATGGTAAAGTGTATTCATTGTGTCTTTCTATTATTCTCTGAAGAACCTGAATGTGGTCAATCGTACTAAAGCCACTTTTAAACCCTGCTTGTTCTACAGGTTTGGCATAGTTTAATGTTCTATAAATTCTATTTGCAGTGATTTTGCTAAAAAACTGTGTACATAACAGGAAGAAGGCTAATTGGTCGATAGTTTTAAGATCATCTTGAGCTCCTTTCTTATGCAAAAGAATAACATCACCATTTTTCCATACATTAGGAACTTTTTGTTCCTTAAGACATTTTGAGAAGAGATTTGCCAATATTTTGTGAAGCGTTTTACCCCCAGCTTTTAACATTTCAGCAGAAATGCCATCTTTTCCTGTAGATTTCCCATTTTTCATTGATCTTATGGCATCCATTACCTCTGATACTAAAACATCCGGCATTTCTTCTGTAACTACAGTTGTCGGCAGATTTTGCTGATCGTTACTTTTATAGAGGTCTGTGTAGAATTCTTTTTACCCTCTTAAGCATTTCCTGGCGTGTTCTGCATACTGAGCCGTCATTACATTTTAAGGCAAGTATTTGCTTTTTTCCATTTATTATCCTGCGTTTTGAATTTTTGATGCCTTTAATTTCTTCAATTGTTTTTTGTACCAACTTTGTATTGAATTTACGAGTTTCTTCCCGGATACGTTTCCTTATCGTCTTGCAAATTTCTACATATTCCACTTTGTTAGCAATTATTCCTGTGTTCTTCCAAGACCTTCGTTTTTCCATTAGATTTAAAGTTCCTTTAGAGATTTTGCTTTCTTTAGGTATCGTTGTTAGTGGTACTAGAGCCTCGGCTGTTACAATTAAGTTGCTGATGATTTTTTCATTTTGTTTTGTTATATCGGTGTCTTCCAAATTTTGTAATAATGCAAAGCGATTTGACATAGCGAGTTCAAATTCTTTGTTTTTTTTAAGCAATTCCTCATTGTTGGCTTTCACTTTTTTGGAGAGGTTTATCATTTTACTGCGTTCTTTGCGGTAGTCTAACTTAACTTTAACTCTCACCAGTCTATGGTCACTTCCCACGCCAAAACGATTGAGGACCGTACAGTCACTGAATATATTCTTGTGGTTGGATAGAACATAATCAATCTCACTTTTGTTTCCTGACGGACTTTCCCATGTCCATTTCCCATTGGCTTTCTTTTTATAAAACGAATTCAAAATATAGAGGCCTTGTCTCTCTGCAAAATTAACCAGCAAGTCTCCTCTTGCATCTCTATGACCGCTGCCATGTGGGCCTGTTGCACATTCACCAAATTGTGTTTTTCCAATTCTGGCATTAAAATCACCCATTAAAATTTTGAAGTGGCAATTTTCTTTATTTTGTAGGTCTGATATATCCTCATAGAATTCTTCGATTTCATCATCAGTGTGGCTACTAGTTGGTGCATAAGCCTGGATAACTTGGAGCTTATGTCATTTGTTCAGTTGTATGGTGCATTGTTCGATTCTATCTGAAGTACCCTCAAGTTTTATGATGGAACTTTTTAATCTTTGATTAATGAG
>QLNU02014176.1:109163088-109173596 GCA_006491805.2 Dysdera silvatica | reverse complement strand
AATAAAAAAATAAAAGGAGTAAATAGAGTAATAGATAACTTATTCCAGGGTGTCTACTCATCTGGAAAACATGGAGAAGTCAGGGAAATTTGAAATACAAAGGCCAAAGTCAGGGAAATTTGAAAGTCATTGTTATAATAAATAACTTATTAAAATAATTTTCCTGAACTGTGCTTTTCATACCACATTACCTACTGAAAAATTTGAAAAACTTGTACTTTTGACTAAACTTCTTCCAAAAGTTACCATTTTGCACCAAAACTAATATAATTTATATAAAATTATTAAGCCTATATATTTTTCAGAAGAAAATGTTTGCCAAATATATAACTAAAACACACAAAAAAAAGTGTTTTTAGCTAAATTATTTAATTTGTAAAGGATTTTCATCATACCAATCTCCTTTGCTTTGTATATTCGGCGCGTAGCAATTATTAATTTGTGTCACAACTGCTGCGTTGTATTTTTTGGTTATTTACCACTAAGGTGACGAAGCTACCAACGCAGATAGTGTGTAGGCCGCAACATCCACGGACTCCATACGTGAAAGCAGGGACAGCACGCATTATTGAAACTTAACATGGTTTATTTACTGATTAAGACATAGAAAGTATTGCTAGCATTGTACATAAGAACGATCGCTGTTTCGTGACGAAATTGGGTTGGTCGTCGATGGACTTTACCTTGGCTGCCGGCCGAGAAGCGGTATCTCTTAGACCTGTTCTATCCGGCGTGCGTGGGACGGCTGCGTTAAGTTATGCGTCTCCTCTCTTCTCCAGTCGAATGCCAACTGAGATACGAGTTCTGGGTAACTGGTTTTCTCTTAAGGAGAGTGACTTGTGGGAACTGGTTTGGCTACTTGCAGTTAGCTAGAGGGCAAGGCGCGTTTAGCTATTTTCGCTATGATTTCTAGCTAACGCCTGCTTGCAATATCGTTATTTATTTATGTGGGGCTGCACGCCCCCATATATAGTCATACACATTTTAAATGAAATAGAAGATGAAGCATCAGCTTTGCGATTATATAGTTAAACTCTTTTATAATGAACTTGAAAAGGGCCAAATGGAAATGTTGCTGTAAATATTTAATTAATGCAAGTTTTTAGTGTAAAGAAATTCAGTTTTGTATTTGTAAATTCACAGTAATTGAGTCATAAATGGCTTTGGGGTTTGCGTTAATCGATTTCATGGCCTTGAAACTTGCTTTGATTGGGCAAATTTTCGCGCATTGTGTGTTGTTTACTGTAATTAGCAACTGGAAATCGATTAACATTTGGTCTGGAAACCTGGAAAAATCAGGGAAGTTTGAAATAGAATTTGGGTGGACATCCTGTTATTCTTTGTGGCATTGGGTAATTGAAGGGTTCAGTTATTTTTGGTGATGCTGCACTGCTGCTGCCTTACCCTACTACTATCATTTTAAAATGGAGTCATCACAGGTTATGGAACAGGTTGTTGTATTCTTTATAGAAACTAAATCTGTAGTGCAGTATTAGGAAGATATACAGAGGAAGATCACTTTCAAATCATTAATTTATGTAGTACATGCAGGATTTCATGAAGACAGGCAGTGTTCTGCTAAGACAAGAAATTTCTGGTCAACCAAGTATGGGCCCAAAAGGATAAAAAAATCATAATGCCGCTTAGTGTTGATATACATTACTAATTG
The DNA here is from genome assembly GCA_006491805.2 of Dysdera silvatica. Lineage (NCBI taxonomy): Eukaryota > Metazoa > Arthropoda > Arachnida > Araneae > Dysderidae > Dysdera > Dysdera silvatica. The sequence continues at coordinate 109,171,927 of QLNU02014176.1, read as the reverse complement.
TTTAAAAAAAAAAAAAAAACCCTTTGGTGTTGAATTGCGCAAGGAGTAAGTTTGTATCTATTACCGTTCTTTCATTTATTTTTCTGAAAAATGTAAAAGAACTTCTCTGATGCTGTGTGTGCGCGCGTATATCGTCATTTCAGCCGTTGTCAATCCACTGCAGGATAAAGGCCTCCTCCGCATCTTTCCAACGAAGTCGATCTTGTGCATTTTGCTGCCACTTGTGCCCAATATATTTAATTATTTCATCCACCCATCTCGTCTTTGGCCTTTTCCTTGGGCGTGTGGTGTCCAGTGGGATCCATTCTGGGATGTTTTTGGTCCATCTGTTGTCAGTTCTTCTAGCAATATGGCCTGCCAACTTCCATTTCAAACTTTTTACCTTCGCAATGATATCACAAACTTTTGTTTGATCTCTTATCCAACTACAGGTCTTTCGATCTCGTCGCGTGATACCAAGCATCTGCCGCTCCATGTTCCTTTGTACCACTCGTAACTTTTGGATACCTTTGGCAGTCAATGTCCATGTCTCACTACCATAAGTCAGAACAGGTAGGATGCATTGATCGAAAACTTTCCTCTTTAAGAAGATAGGGAGCTTGTTTTTAAAAATTATTTGTAGCCGGTAGAATGCTTGCCAGCTAAGCTTGATACGACGTTCGATCTCTTGATTTATGTCGCCTTTCATCGTAATTTGTTGACCAAGGTAAATATAATTTTCAGCTTGCTGTATTTCTTCTCTCGAAATAAAGATTTTCTTAGTTTGTATGAATTTATTAAACATGATCATGCTTTTCTTCAAGTTGATTTTTAAGCCAGATGTGTCTTCTTTCGTTCTTAGATCTTCAATGAGTTTTTTTTGCTCTTCTGGATCTTTTACGAAAAATACGATGTCGTCGGCGTATCTTAGATGGTTTAAATATGCTCCGTTGATTTTTAAGCCCTTTTGATCCCAGTGTAATTTACGAAAAACTTCCTCAAGGCAAGCTGAAAAGAGTATAGGTGAGATTGTATCTCCCTGTCGTATACCTTTCTCAAGGTTAATTTCAACTTTGTGTCTGTTTATAGATATGGTCGCTTTTGCTTTATCATATATGGACTGGAGTAAGCTAACATAAGCTGGGTTCACACCTTGGTTACCTAGTGCATTTAAAATATATGGTTTGAAAATTGAGTCAAAAGTTTTTCGTAGTCGATGAAGGCAATGCATAGTGGTAAAGTGTATTCATTGTGTCTTTCTATTATTTGCTGAAGTACCTGAATGTGGTCAATCATACTAAAGCCACTTTTAAACCCTGCTTGTTCTACAGGTTGGGCATCATTTAATGTTCTACAAATTCTTTTTGTAATGATTTTGCTAAAAACTTTGTACATAACAGGAAGAAGGCTAATTGGTCGATAGTTTTAAGATCATCTTGAGCTCCTTTCTTATGCAAAAGAATAACATCACCATTTTTCCATGCATTAGGAATTTTTTGTTCCTTAAGACATTTTGAGAAGAGATTTGCCAATATTTTGTGAAGCGTTTTACACCCAGCTTTTAACATTTCAGCAGAAATGCCATCTTTTCCTGTGGATTTCCCATTTTTCATTGATCGTATGGCATCTGTTACCTCTGATACTAAAACATCCGGCATTTCTTCTGTAACTACAATTGTTGGCAGATTTTGCTGATCGTTACTTTTATAGAGGTCTGTGTAGAATTCTTTTACCCTCTTAAGCATTTCCTGGCGTGTTCTGCATACTGAGCCGTCATTACATTTTAAGGCAAGTATTTGCTTTTTTCCATTTATTATCCTGCGTTTTGAATTTTTGATGCCTTTAATTTCTTCAATTGTTTTTTGTACCAACTTTGTATTGAATTTACGAGTTTCTTCCCGGATACGTTTCCTTATCGTCTTGCAAATTTCTACATATTCCACTTTGTTAGCAATTATTCCTGTGTTCTTCCAAGACCTTCGTTTTTCCATTAGATTTAAAGTTCCTTTAGAGATTTTGCTTTCTTTAGGTATCGTTGTTAGTGGTACTAGAGCCTCGGCTGTTACAATTAAGTTGCTGATGATTTTTTCATTTTGTTTTGTTATATCGGTGTCTTCCAAATTTTGTAATAATGCAAAGCGATTTGACATAGCGAGTTCAAATTCTTTGTTTTTTTTAAGCAATTCCTCATTGTTGGCTTTCACTTTTTTGGAGAGGTTTATCATTTTACTGCGTTCTTTGCGGTAGTCTAACTTAACTTTAACTCTCACCAGTCTATGGTCACTTCCCACGTCAAAACGATTGAGGACCGTACAGTCACTGAATATATTCTTGTGGTTGGATAGAACATAATCAATCTCACTTTTGTTTCCTGACGGACTTTCCCATGTCCATTTCCTATTGGCTTTCTTTTTATAAAACGAATTCAAAATATAGAGGCCTTGTCTCTCTGCAAAATTAACCAGCAAGTCTCCTCTTGCATCTCTATGACCGCTGCCATGTGGGCCTGTTGCACATTCACCAAAGTGGGTTTTTCCAATTCTGGCATTAAAATCACCCACTAAAATTTTGTAGTGGCAATTTTCTTTATTTTGTAGGTCTGATATATCCTCATAGAATTCTTCGATTTCATCATCAGTGTGGCTACTAGTTGGTGCATAAGCCTGGATAACTTGGAGCTTATGTCATTTGTTCAGTTGTATGGTGCATTGTTCGATTCTATCTGAAGTACCCTCAAGTTTTATGATGGAACCTTTTAATCTCTGATTAATGAGGAAATCTACAAAACTACATTTCCCGTTTGCAGTTCCTTTTGTATATAGAAGATGGCCGGTGTCGAGTTTTACAAGATTTTCACCTTTACGTCTCGTTTTACACAGCACGATGATGTCCCACTTAATATGCTTGAGTTCTAATATTAGTTCTTGTAGGCGAGCATCCGTTTTCATTTTTCTGGTGTTGAAAGTTCCAATTCCAAAGTGTTTTGGCAGCATGTTCGAACCCGGTGATTCTTAGCATCCTCTGCCGTCGAGCTAGTCTTCCTGCTGCCTAAGGTAGTTGCTCCAAGGCCTCCGAGGAATGAGGGCCGTGAATTAATTTGTGTAAATATGTTGGAGGGTTAGACCGTAATCTGCCACGCTGGTCAATTGCGGGTTGGCAGATTTGGTTTGTTTTCGAAGTGCCTTCTCCTAGGTGATCACTTTTCAGAGTTTACGAGTTCACCTATCCGGGAAACACATATTTGATGGTGGTGTTATCTCACCATGTCACAGAGCCGTCGTTGGGTACATGTGATTTTTTACTTGTGCACCAGGTTCCGCCCTAGTGTCCACCACACCCTGCTAACTAATGTATATATATATAATATGTGTGTGTGTGTCTGTGTGTATATAGTATATATACAACATATATAGTATATATACAACATATTCACATGCAGTGGAATTCTAACCATTCAGACTATTCGGGACCTAGGCAAGTTTGAATAATTGTGGTTATCATACCGTACAAAGGACGAGTAGGTGGTCACCCCAAGGTAAAGTAACCTGCTGGGTGAAAAACTTAAGGTCTGGTTAATTGGATTTTTATTGTATACAACACATATTCCCCCCCCCCATATTTTGTACAAAAAATTCTTTTTCATTTAATTAGTTATACTTAATGTGTGAAAAAGCAACAGTGTGCACAATGATGGAATGGTTTTAATTTCTCATTAAAAAAAAATGCTTTTTAAAGTTTTGCTCCATAATTGAATTGCTTTTTTAAACAATACTTTGACTTTTTCGCATGAAACTTTAATTATTGAATTTTTTACAATTTTTTTATACCTCTTAATACCGTTTGTGTACAATTGGAAATTTATTTTTTAATTTTTACCTGTGTTGAATTGTATGTATATAAATTTTGTGGATTTTAAATTTGTTTGAAAAGTGAAGTGGGATGTCTCAAAAATAAATCATGGAAAGGTTTTGCATGAGAATTGTGGAGGGGTCTTAAATGTAAATGATGAAATGATTGTAAAAAATGAATTTTGAAAATTTGTCCTCCCATTTAGTGGAAGCCTTCGATGATGCCTGGGAGTCAAGTGATACCAATGCTGTTGTTAATGATAGCTGGGCAGGTAAGTTACAAATTAGAAATGAATATGTTCAATGAGTGAAGTTAACATTTTTGTTAATCGGATGTTAATGTTGCAAAATGCTCCGCCATTATATTGCCTTTCTTAAGTGCATTAAAAATGAAGTGCTAATTTTCTATTTCATTAAGATTTTAAGCCTAAGTTAAATTGTTGATTTTGTCCCGTATCACCAAGTAATCATGGCATGTATTATGAAATAAAATAATCATTCTCGGTAACAGATTCTGAATGAAATGGTTCATTTTAAAATTATTTAAGAAAATTAAATGAGGAATATGACAATGAAAGAATGAAAATCAACTTAATAAAATTGAATATCTTGCAGTTGGGATAATCATAAAAAGGAGTTGGATGTTGAGGACAAAAAGGTTAAAAGAAGTGCTAAATTAAAATATTTGGATGCATAACTGAAGAAGCAAACAAAAATAGGGCATTAAGAACATGCCTTGCTAGAAGGTCAATGGGCAATTTGTGCACTACATCTGGTTATCTAAAACCAAGGAATTTCCCTGAAAAGAAAAGAAAATCGATTATTGAAACTATACTTATATGTTAGTGAAACCAGGGCTATAACAAATAACTTGAAAGAAAAAAAACATTAAGGTTATCGGGAAAAACTTTTGGCGTAGATGTTGGTGGGGGAAAAATGATTAGACAAAGTTAGAAATGACATCATTTTGAGGTTAGTGGAAAACAAAACGAAGAAACAATATAACAAACGGCACTTGGTTTGGACACATAGTGAGAATGAGCCATTAAAGATGATTGAAAAAGATATTGCAGTATGTGCCAGTGGGGAGGAGAAAAGGAGGAAGACCACGAAAAACATGGATGGCAAGGATAAAAGATGCAATGGAAAAAAAAAAGGAATATTGATGCAAACAGAAGAATAGACCAATGAAGGGTACCCCCATAGGGGAAAGACCCTTTAAATTGAACTACAATTAATTATAACCTTTTTTTACATACATACTACCTAACTTTGTTTGGCATAGAATGGCCCTTGTTATCATTGTGTCATTAAAATTCAATCAACTGACCATCATTTTATTGATGTGTTATTAAGTGATTGTAATTATAATCATTTTAGGTGATAAAAAATAAGTTGGTTTTAATGATGAACAGTAATAGGACAATATACAGTTTCACTAGGAAATTGCATAGCTGATATTTTGTCACGTACATAAGGTTTTAGAACATATTTCAGGAGCCAACTGCTTCCTTTTGACAAGTGAAGAAAGAGAAATAGAAGTCCTAAATTTGTATATTCCTTATGGGAAATATAAATAATATATATGGTTGCTATATTCCTTATGGGAAATATAAATATGTATGTATATATATATATATATATATATATATATATATATATATATATTCCCTTATGGGGAAAAAATATATGTATTCCCTTATGGAAAATCTTCCTGTCGGTTGAACTCAAGTGATCATTTTCAACAAGGTTCAGCAAATAATTTTGCACAGATTTTTGACGAATCTAAAGTTCCGAAAGACCGTTCGTTAGTATTCAGTGAGAGAATTTCCCCACAATGGATTTTGTGTATTTGGTAAAAAACTTCAGCAGCACAAGCGTAGAGTACCTATCGTCTGTGTTATTTGCAATTTTATCAGTGTAACTAGGTCCTACTTAATATTGGATCTAGGGTCATTATAACTTCACACAGCATATATATATATGTATTCTTAGTGGCTGATTCAATCTTTTCCTGTAACGATGTCTTCTCTTGGAAAGTTTTTAGTATTTTTTGGATTTTTTATTTAGTTTTCAAATTATTTTAGAATGAATCAGCAGGCTTCCCATCACCCTTGAGTACCTGGTATTGTCAGGGAATTTGAAATCGTCTCTCTCGCACTGCTCACTGTAGTCCGGGGTTTGGTTCCCTGGGCCTTAAGAGGTTCGGATTCCTCGGAAAATAGTAGGTCCCGGCGCAGCATGACCACTGTAGTCTTTGAGCCGTAAAACCAAAAAGAAAGAAAGAAATTGTCTCTTAAAGTCAGGGAAGAAAACGGGGTTTTTCAGTTAAATCTGGAAAAAGACCTTTTTCTAACTTGTTCTATTTATACAAGTTAAACACTACACAGTTTAAACTAAGAAGCAACTTTTATCAACGTCTTTTAGATGTATTAGAATATTAACGCCGATGTTATGATATGGTTAGATGGAGAAACGTTCGCAAAGAAAAGAAATGTTTTCCACGTCCTGTGTAGCATGATCCAATGACCTTCCGAATAGCTAACTTTCATGCGAACATGAAGCTGTTTTCCCCAAAACCAAATTCAGTTCAAAATTTTGTTTGTGATATTGGTCGGGGAATTTTTTCTCCAAGCTGAGTGGCAACCCTGTAAGGAAGGTCATTTTATATAGCCATATGGTAGCATAGAGTTAATATGCTTTTCTACCATTTAGAAAACCTGGGGTTGGTTCCTATTAATCTGAGTGCATGCCATTTTTTTTTCTATAATCCCTATTCCGAGTTTGATTTTCCAGGTAATAAATTTTAAGATGCCTTGGAAAATTGTAGGTTTTGACACAACGTAATTGGGGCTGTCTTTGCACCACGAATTAATACAATGTTCTATACGAACTGAGGTAGTTTGTTCTATGTTGATTTGTTGTTTTCTGTATAAATTTTTCCTTCTTACATTTTTAGCTTTCGGTGCACCTAGCAATGGCACTGAAAACCTTGGAAAGGGTATCAGATATAGAGTACTTTATGCTTTTGAAGCAAGAAATCCTGATGAGCTCTCAATAATGCCCGGTGATACTGTTGTAGTAAGTGCTTTATTTTTTAGTGATCATTTTCATTTTTTAACCTATATTTTTTTCAGCCAGATGCACGAAAATAAATTTTTCAAAGTTTTGCTGTCAACTTGTATTAAAAGGCTTTTCTAGAAAGTATTAATTTTGGCATTTTAGAAATTTGTCATTTCGGTAATTAAAAAAGTAATGGTCGGTATAGGAACCATAATTTCTTTAAAGAACCACGTTTATTTTTAACGAACAAATACATCATAACTGCTTTTCTGATTTTTTTTTTGTTAGGGTATACATTGAGTTTTAAGGAACAGATAAAATAGGCTCGAATAGCACATTTACACATGTTTCAATGAATCAGAACAGGTGTCGGTAATGTTTTAAAAATGCTATTCTAAAGAAATGCTCTAATCTCCTTCCATGTGCCAACTTATGCCCATTTAAGTTGTAAATGTTTAGTTTATTATCAAACTATTAATGTAAATTAATAGATTAGCATTAGTAATGTAAATCAACATATTAGTATTAGTAATTAAATTAATAGGTTAAGAGGATACAAATTAATTAGAGTGGAATAAAAGTAAATCAGAATAAAAATTAGAATAAGTAGTTAAGTAAAGGAATAAAAATAATTAGGAAATAAAGATTAATGAATAACTAATTAGAATAAAAATAATTAGTTCATAAAATAATAGATATTCTGTTATGTTCATAACATTAAAAAATGAACACATTAAAGGTTTCTTTATTTGCGAAATAAAACTTCAACACTGCTTGTGAAGGTTTCCTTAATAAATTCTTCATCGGTGAAAGGAATTCCATTGTCAATAGAACAGTCTCTTGCTTTTTCATGTCGTAGATAGTGGTTATTGCAACATCACTCTTATGGAAAATGTCTTATACTTAATCTGCGTTCAGTTTTCGTTTTATAAACTTAGATGCTGCTTATTCTTATTGTCATTGCTATTTGAAGGAGGGGGGTGGGTGGGTATTGGGACATTTTGATATTTGCATAATATCCTTACTCCATAGAGCAGAAAATAAGCAAATTTGTAATAGATTGGAACCTTGCATTGATGGTAATTGGCACTTTACTGATGTTAGTGCAGCATTATCTCACCAAGTTCGCAGTTGCTAAAACTTTTTGGAAATTGTATATTTTTAGTTTCAGAATTTCGGATTAGAGAGAAAATCAACTCATCTTTAGGCATTAAGGGTGGTTATAAAATTTTTTTTTCGACATCATTACTGTCTTCTGCCACGAAATTCAACTAACTAAAACAAAGCAGGTTTGAGGTACAGTGTGTGAAGATCTTTGTTTTACTTTTTCTAATCTGTCAACATCACTTTTAGGTTCCTGAAGGTCAAAGTTCGGAACCTGGTTGGCTCGGAGGGGAATTACACGGTAAAAAGGGCTGGTTTCCTGAAGCTTACGCTGAAGTTATTGAAAGTACAGAAGTTGGTAATGGTGATGGCAATGAACTTAAAGATGCAGCAGCTTTACCTGCGGAAACTGTTCATATTGTAGGCACCGAAATGAAAAGAACTCTGGAGTAAGTAACATAAATTTCAGGTGCTGATTGTTGTGCCATTTATATAATCTGTTCCAAAGTTTTGGAAAATTGACTTCTGGTCCCGTTAGAATTCACAGGATCTGATGTCACGAACAGGTTGGTTCATTATAGTAGAGGGAAAAGCATCATTTCGTGGCTATTTTTTTTGTGCACGTTTGTCTGCGTGAAAAACCAGTTACGAAGTGACGCCCTTCCCTCTACTGTAATGAATCAACCCGTTTGTGACGTCAGCTCCCGTGAATTCTCACAGAACCAGCGGTCAGTTTTCTGTGAACGGACTATACTTCATCTCTTGTCTCTGTTATTCACAAGTTCATGTTCATTAGAGGTTGGTTTTTTAATGAACTGTTGTTGCTGATGCAGTCTTTTTATTTA
>QLNU02014176.1:109124168-109154104 GCA_006491805.2 Dysdera silvatica | reverse complement strand
CATCATGTGAGAAAGGATTTTCTCACATGAACCTGATAAAAAGTAAATTAAGAAACAAATTGGAAGTAAGCAGTTTGCAAAATTTATTGATAAATTTGAATGGACTTTATTTAAAGAACTTTAATCCTAATAAATGTTGACCATTGGTATTTTGAGTGGTAAAAAATGACCATTTGATATGTGTAATATGCAGAGAATTTTTATAACAACGTTAGAACTTATCAACAATATTTGTGAATGAAAATCAATGCATTTCAGGTGAACAAATCGGCCACCCTTCTTCGAGATTGCATGAAACTAAAGTGCACTTTACCTTAGTGCAGTCCCGAAGAAGGATGGCCGATTTGTTTGCCCGAAACGCGTTGATTTTTATTCATAAATATTGTTGATATGTTACTAACGTTGTTATCAAAATTCCTTGCACATTGGTATTTTAAAACAAAAGCTGTGAGGCATGTCGAAAGACATAAATGCAAGGCATAAAGTGTGCTTAAATTGAATATTTTTGTACTTAGTGTGATTTTATTAGTGTTAAATTTTCTTTCATAAAATTAAATTGCGCTGTTTTTTCTGGCTCGTAACATTTCAAGGGGTTTTTCTATCCCTGTCTTAAATAATTTAAGAAATGTATGTTGGGATCTAGAAACATGAAATGTAATACTTTTAGTGTTATAATAATGATGCACATACACAGATAATATGAAAATATTTAACTCGGAGCTCGCAAGAGCCCTCCAGTGCTAATGTGTTCACCCAGAGTTCCGTTATACCCAGGTTCCACTCCCAACTCTACAAAAAAAAAAAATCTTCAGAGGTTCGAATTCCTCAAATAACTGTTGATCCTGGCACAGCATGAACCTTGTTGTTCTTTCATTGTAAACAAATAAATGACGTATTTTGCTAATTGATGAATAAAGTAATAACACTGTCGCATATTTAAGGGACTGTTCAAGTATTACGTAAGCATCTTTGGGGGAGGGGGAGAGATTTGCTTATTTTTGCTGACAACAGGGGGGGAGTTTGAATCATACTTCCATAAGATACAAAAATTAATAAAACTAACACATAGCTACAAAGTGACAACCACTCCAACGGAACTGCAATACTTGGACTCCATGGGCTTTTAGGGGTACTTTTAGGGGGAGGGGGCTGAGAAACATTAAGAGTATTTCTAGCGGGGCTGAGAAAAATTATTACCTCTTTCTCAAAGCTGTCAAGAATTTTAGTGAATGTACAAGATACCAAAACGCTACAAAAATAATTGATACTGCTTGACAATTAGTAATGAGCTAAAAAGTACCTTATTTTAAAATGTGACTGTAATTTTTTTTTTTAAGTAAATAAATGCGTAGCAGAATTGGGGAAATCATATTTTTGAACGGCTAGGGGGGTGCTCGAGCCCTTCCCTGTCCCCTTATATGGGCTCCCATGTTGGTTGGACTCTACTACTACTACTGCGAGTAGAAATAAAATACACGTAATCACAGTTAAATATTTAATTATTTAAACCAGTGACTCTCAACGTTCTTTCACTCTGAATCCCCCTCTAAGCTTCCTGTGGCCCCCCTAATATTTTTGAATTATTATAAATATATTATTTTTAATAAATGTATTTTATCAAATCCATTTCTTATATATCACACACTATTTGCTAATAATGTGAAAAATACTACTAATAAAAATGCATTAAAATACTTCATTATGCTACCAAAATAGCAATTGACAGTACATTAAAACTTTTTTAAATGCGATAATTTGTTGTGATTACTCTCTATTTATAAATATGAAAATAAGTACTATAATTTTACATCATACACATTGCATTCTTGTTTTAAAAACTTATACCAAACAATTACAGAACTGAAATCTTACGTAAGCAGGGGGTGGTGGTGTCAGGCATTAGCTTATTTTTTTTCTTACAATGGGGAGGGAGTGTTTAAAATAGCCAGAAATGTGCTTACCTTATACTTGAAAGGCCCCTAATAAGTTAAAGTGTAAACACAACTTTTGTTATGTACACTGGGAAACAAAAAGAAATTGACTCGCTTTGTTTCCGTGGTCTGCAATCAAATCTGCCATAACTCTAAAATACATAGTGTGTGTGAATTATATATATAAGGGGCTGTCCATAAATGATGTCACGCTTTCAAAGGTTATGTTTGAAACCTCCCCCACCCCTTGTCACGAGATTTCCCATTCCCTGATCGTGGTGTATCACACGTACAGCGCCCCCACCCCCCTGGACCATGACATCCTTTATGGATGTCCTCTAACCAAAAAAGTTCGTTGTATTTATTTTATTTTTTTTTTTTTTCAGTCGGGTTGGTTTCCAAAATCTTATGTAAAATTAATATCTGGTCCAATGAGAACAAATGACAAGTAAGTTGAAGAAAAATTTCAATTTATTAATTAGAATTATGAACATAATGATTTATTAAATATGTTTATCATGGAAATTGAGCCTCTGTGAGAGTAGTTGATGATATAAGGATGGGAATTTGTATGCTTTTATGTAAAAGTACCATCTGTTGAAGAGCTTATACTTTATTCTTTAAATAACACTTCATTGTGAAATTTTTTCGACTATGATTGCTGGTTTTGTTTTTAAAAAAGTTTTTCCATCATTTTTAGTGCCGTGGAAAATGCATTGCAAAATGATATAACTGAGCCTCCAGAAATTACAACGACGCCTCCAAGTTAGTAACCCTATTTCATATTGTATTTAGTCGGTTTGTATTGTAATTTAAACTAGGTTTGATACATAGGTATTTCTCGTATTTATGAATAAATTTGTTCCGAGCCTTTGTTCATAAAGCAGGAATTTGTATAGCAAAAACTTACTTCCCATAGATGTAATAAATTTTATAGATGCAATAAATACTTTTATAGATATAATAAATATAATTTCCTTTCTTAACAATTCATTTTCCCATTGAAAACCATACTAATGAAAAATAAAGGATATTAAAATGATATATAAGCAGTTATTTACATTCAATACAGAATTAAAATGTAGCAAAGAAATATATTTTACAGACATTGAACTGTGTATTTAAAACTTGTTTAAGCACATCCCTACCGTCAAATATGGTGTACCAAGGTTTTATCTCAAGATCAAAAGCAATGTTGAAGGTCATCATCCTTAGAAACAAAGGTATTACTGATTAAACATTTCAATAGGAGCTTTCTGTAAAATGTACATCCCTCCGCAAGTACCTTTTTAATGTAAATTTCCCGATAGCATATATAAGTATTTTTAAAATTCTAAGCGATTTTTTTAGTTCCTTCGAAGTTGAAATCCTGAGATTTGAACATTTTAATTGCCCTCACTGTTTTCTGAAATGCTCCGTCAAAGTTTTTAAGAGTTAAAGAATGGATAAGAGCTTCAGTTACAGTATTTTCATTTGAAATAATTCTCATAGTATGGATAGGTTTCTTGACATATTATTAAAAAAAAGTCTGAAGCTGGAGTTCATAAATGCCTGTATACATAATTTTACTTGGTCAATGTTTTATATGTGATTATAATAGCTTTCCGGTTGTAATTGCGATATTCTGACTGAATTTTCGATTAGGATGTTCATAACTAAACTGACATTTGACTTCCAGGTGGGGCAACCGACTACTATGTAGCAACCTATGCCTATCAATCTCAGGAACCGGGTGATTTGTGCTTCCAACCTGGTGAAACTATTTTCGTAACGAAGAAAGAAGGAGAATGGTGGACAGGTGCCATCGGAGATGTACAAGGAATATTTCCTAGTAATTATGTAAGGCTGCTGGAGCCACACGAACTGCAGGTAATAAACTCAACTTCCGTGTTTCGTGTTAGCAGCATTGATTTTTAATATTGCTATACAAAAGATGACTGCCATTTAATTACAAAAAAGGCTTGCATACTTTGGTAGGAAAATCTGTGAAATTGCTTAAACCAGTAACAACTAGCTTTCTGTACAATCTCTTAAGTTGATGACAGTGAAAAGTTTCATGTCGACATGACCAATTTATTTGCAGTGGATTAGTCCTCACTGACATGTTCCAGAAAATTTAAAATAGGGTTAGTGGTGCTTCCTTTCATTTTTTGGAACCTATTAATATAGATTCATTTTTTGTCATCAGCTACAAGGTTTTGTAGAAAAAATGGGGGATATTTTGGTGTAAAACAATGGTAGTTGGAGAGTTTGTTTTTGCAGATTTCCAAAAGCTTAGTTCTTGAGATATGCGAGTTTTCGCTATTAACTTCACTTTCATTATGGACATAGCTGAAGGCCAAATGATTTATAAGCTAACCTGGCTATTATGCTCACTATGTTATCAATACCTCCAAAATTTTGCCTCGTGTTAGGAAAGCTAATCCAACAATGTTTAAATATGATATGTGGAAACAAAGTAATATTTCATTTGTTCAATCACCAAACTTTTTTTTAAAAAAAAAAGGTGTAATGATGGTGCATTTTAAAAGATTTGACTTTTTTTTTTAAGTGTGAAAGCTAACCATATCTGAAGTTTAGCATTTAAAAAAAAAAATTTAAGCTGTTCATTTTACAGTAGTGATTATGTTCCGGGATTTCTTTTTAAAAATTACGGAAATTTCGTTTTCTTTCCTATAATTTTTTTATATTCCTTCGGAAATCAGTGTTTTTACCAAAAATATTACGCAACTTTTTAGGGAATTTTCTGGTATGTTCAGGGAATCTGGTTTGGACTGACAATTTATTTTAAGCCGTACTGTGGCATAGTAGTAAAACGTCTGCCGTCATACGTATAGTCAAGTGTTGATGTCTGCAAATGTCCAACAAAAGTTGCCAGTTTCTGTAGGCAAAAGGGGCTCTGATTACTCGGAAAACTGTAGGTTCTTGCAAAGTATAATCTTAGCTGTCTTTGTACCACTAGATATAAACAAATGTGAAATCTAATTTCTAGAGCTACAGTCCATGGCATGGCTTTATGGGTGTGTTTTTATCGTATTTTTAATAACTCATTTGTAATAACCAAGTTCCATGCTTGTTAGAAATGTAGCATGCTTTTGTTTAGCTTCTCCATGTAAGCTTTTGTCTCGTTTCTTAAAGTCTCTTCCACCTCCGCCTCCTAAACAAGAGCCTGAAATCCTGCGTGAATCACCTCTAGCTGCCGCTTTCGCAGAGGTAATTCTCATTAACATCAATTCCTTTTTAACAATGTATTGTTGATTTGCTAACAATTTAGGCCAAATAAAATATTCCATACATTGCCATAGTAGTAGTAACAGGTTTGTCTCCTGTAAAAAATCTGCATTCAAATCTTGCTGGTATAAAGCGCTTGCCACTTCCTCCATCAGTTCATATTCTGTGGTTTGATTCCCTCGCCTATAGACATTTGGATCTCTCAAAAAACTAGATTCTAATGCAACATGATCTTAATTATCCTTATGCGATAAAACAAAGGTAAATAAATAAAATACTATCAAATTTACAGCATGTAAAGAATACACTTGATGGGTTGTGACTGTGGACATAGTCGAAAGATTTTCGGTGAAATTTGTGAAGTTATTTGTAAAATAATATTCACTATTTAAAATTATATAGTAGAAAAATATAAGCGAAAGCATGGTTCTGAATTAATGTATTGTAATATTCCGAATATTCAATGAAATTTAACCCCTTTAGAAATACCTTTACTTACCATTATAGGAACATTCCTTGCAAGTATATTGTTGTGATTAACTTTAACATGTTTACTGTGTTACAAGACACAGGTGACTCATATTAGGAATATCTTAACAAGTGGTTTTCGAAAGGTGCATCGTTTGTATGTAAGGCTTAAACCTGATCGCATATTTTGTGATGAATCATCGGTAGCTTCTACTATCTGAGGATAATAACTGTCACTTTATTGTACCCCAGCGAACATGTTAATAAATCTTCTTTTAAGGATGGATTTCTGATATATGTTGAAATCGCTAATTAATTTCATATGGCCATGTTTCATTAATTTTAAGGTATCTAGCATGATAAGTACATGACTATAAAAGAGACACATTGTCAGTTATTTACAATATGTGACTTACAAAGTTTTGCAAGGATGCAGAATACACTAATGCTCAAAATTAAGGGATAATCTCCAAAACGGAAATGATCACGAACAAGTCTAGTAAGAGGAAGAAACGTTGCGGGTTGAAATAATTTACTATTTTAGAATTTTCAAGCAGAACAATTACCGTTAGTGTTGAGTTTTATCTCGTGGCTTATATGGATCATGAGTATTGGTGCTAATTTACTTTTTCTGTTCTTGTTTCCTTAAAAAGTTCAACCAATAGATTGGAGTAGGAACACAAAGCAATGTGTTACATTTAGAGTTCTTCAAATGTTAAACAACTCACAGATTTAAGGTGGTGTAGTGATGTGATTATCTACAACATGTGCTAACTATTAAATTTGATTCCTGACAACATCCGAAGTATGATTCCCCCCCACCTACCAATATGTATAATCCAGGTTTAATTTCCTGGAGAATAGAAGTTTGGATTTCCAGGAAAATTATATGTCCTGGCTCGTCATAATTTCAGCTTTCCTTGCACCAAAAGGAAACCCAAAATCTGATAATTTACACCCCCGCCCCACTATATGGCTGTCATGTGGGAATTGCACTTTTCATTTTGAGCATAAGTGTCAATGCTGATATTTTTAAAGTTACTTTTTTAAAATACTGTTTAACATGTATATTGTATTATGAGTATATAATTCAAATATTAATAATTGTTCACCCTAACTTTAATTATGCCTTCAGTGTACCAGTCCAGCTATGTATAGTCCTAGATTGAAGGTAATATGCCCTGTTTTGTATTGCACTCAATGTTTTGATCTTGTATTACAACGCATGCTATCTGCGCCCATTGTTTAGCCAAAAGTAACTTGAATCGTTTTTCGCTGCTACTTCTGCTGGAGTTTTTTCATAAATAAATCAACAAATAATTTGATTGAATAAAAGACTACATACTTTTTTAATGTAATTTTTTGCACATTTTTTGTAAAGCACCTTCGTATTTTTGACTATAAAAAAATTCCTGCCACATTTGAAATGTGGTCTTCTTAATCTTTTTTTGTACTAAGCATTTTAATTCAGTCTCTTTTCTCCATTTTATATATATGTATACATGTGCTTTCACTGCATGTTATTTTGCAATTTGTGTTTCCTGACGGCTAAGTTTCCTTAGTAGTAACCATTTATTTCTAAATTTTAGGGAATGAAGCCAATGCGAAAAGCAGAAATTGTGTCTTGTATAGCACCTTACAAAGCTACGGGGCCGGAGCAGCTGTCTCTCGAACGGGGGCAATTAGTCCACGTTCGGAAAAAGAGTTCAAGCGGCTGGTGGGAAGGAGAG
Source organism: Dysdera silvatica (assembly GCA_006491805.2). NCBI lineage: Eukaryota > Metazoa > Arthropoda > Arachnida > Araneae > Dysderidae > Dysdera > Dysdera silvatica. The sequence continues at coordinate 109,146,744 of QLNU02014176.1, read as the reverse complement.
TTACAGGTGAATTTTTTTTTATTGTAACTTACAGTACCACTACTTGTATATCTTATGTGGGGTGGGGGACCCTTTGCTAATCAGTTCACTAAAAAAAATTAAACTAATATATATATATATAGCTATAAAACAAATACGTATGCAATTAAAAATGTCCATATAACTGCCATAAAACACAATCGTACTCATCATAGTAAGTACCTGTTCATATTTTTGTAACTTTGTATTAAGCAATGGATGTATGTACTATAGCTTGCCATTACTTGGTATAGTGGAAATTATACTACCATAGTGTTTCATCTAAAACAAAATAGACGGGTGCAACGCCCTGCCCTTCAACTTGACCGTCCTTGTGCCCAAATGTCCTTCCAAGTCCTTTGAAAATAACACATCATCCGTCCCCGATGATAATTTAAATTCTCACGTTAGAATCCAAAACGCGTGACGAAATTTATTGGTTTGTAAAAATTTTGTACTTCATTATTTCATTTCTGTAATAACACTGATGGTTTTGGCAAAACCAGATTGCAGACGAATATTTGTAAACAAAGCACTGTTGCCAGGTTTGCAGACTTTCAACCACGGACTACTGCGATAAACGTTAGCGGTTCCACGTAACTTTCAGGTCAAATTTTTGTTAAAATCAATTTGTTTGTCTTTAAGCTCTAAATTAAGCATGTTTTACATCCCTATTTTATTACTCTTACTTGTCATATAGTATAGGATAATGTTTAACTAAATTATAGTTATAATAATTTAATTATTATTTCGTATGAAGTTGGTTTTTTTTTAATTTTACCATTTTGCAGCACTGCCATTAAATCTCAGCCACATTCACTTTGTCCTCGCCTTTTGCATATACCTAACTCAAAGAAAAAATATGCATACCTGCAAATGAAAACTAAAAAATTTAAATTAAACAGCAATAGGAACTAAACCAATTAAGATGCTGCTTACAGCAGTTAGTAGCAGTAAATCTGATGTAACTGCGGATGTTCATCATGAGTATCTGCAGGGGCTGACTATGAATATTGGGGGCTACGGCCCAACTTGCATTTTGGGGCTCTTTAACGTGCATATAAAAATTTGATATAAATCTGAAAAATATGCACACCATTATTCCCATTTAAAATTGTAAGTAAAATATGCTTTTCGCTCCCACTGTCTCACCAACATCTTAGTTGTAATTGGGATACCAGCTATGATTTCTTTGAATTGTAAATCCGAAGAAGGAAAAAAAAATTTTTTTTTTTATCAATTTATTATTTTTTACCATTAAATAAAATTGATAAATATTTGTGGAGGGGGGGGGGGCACCTTTTGCGGGGCCCGGGCTCGCAAGTCCTTGCCATAATCTGACCCTGAGTATCCATGTATGTAGAGAGCCTCCTCCCAAAAAAGGGCCATTTTTTTTGTCAGGCCATGGGCCCTGCCCTAATTTTTTTCAAGATAAAACACTACTCCAGAATTTCCATAATAAAAATAATAATCTATAAATATATTTATATACAACTCATGCATTCCCTACATGTCGATTTACATACATCCAGCTATTGGTAACTGCTAAAACTATTTCAATGGTACCGCTGAATGAATGCCTTTTCTGCAATGCTTTTGCCCAATTACAGACAATAGTTTGATTCTTGTAGGTAAGAGTTTGATTTCTCTAAAAAATTGTATGCCCTTCAGTGTACATGACATTAGCTGTAACGGTCATTCCTCAGTATTAGCTGGGTTGGTATTTACGCATTTATTATTCATAGTTGTTTTTTAATTCCTCAAAAATTTTTGTAAAACTAAACATTTTTAGGTCAAAACAATGTATACATACTATTGCATATACATCTACTGTATTACATACTAGAAATAAATGGATAGTATATACACATAAGTGATGTACAATATGACGTGTAATATTAGTTTCGTACAATGAAGTGCACAAAAACTGGAAAGAAACGAAAAAAACAATTTTTTGTTAATAAAAACTGAATCCTTTATTTTTTTAGTGATTTAAATTTAGGTTGGGATTTTGTTTTGAATGGTCGACCTTAAAAGGTGAAGAAAACAGTTGTTTTAAGTGAACATTTCAGGTGTTTTGCTATTACATGCTACTGTGTGTGGTTTCAAAACTGTTTTTAATTTGTACAAGAATAAATAGGATGGAAAAGTAGTGATAAATAAAACATTTATTTTTTCTGCATTTTTTTCGTAAATATATTGTAGTAATGTACAGCATTCAATATGCAAGACAATTGCATTGCTCACTGCCGTCCGGGGTTTGGTTCCCTAAGCCTTAAGAAGTTCGGATTCCTCGGAAAACTGTAGATCAGAGAGGTTCAGATTCCTCGGAAAGCTGTAGGTCCCAGCGCAGCATGACCACTGTAGTCCTTGAGCCGTAAAACCACAGCCAGCCAGCAAGACAATTGTTGTGAATGTAATCCTCCTTTTTTCACACATTTTTGGTTTTGCTATTTACGGTTTTGGCATTTGCGTGTACTTTGTAGAATGAATAGCGAGGGGCAATGTAGTTGTTTGTCATTGTGGGTTTGAAGAAGAATTGATTTATTCTGCCTTTTCTTTCTTCTCAACTTCTTATAAAACTACAGTTGTTTGGTAACATAGAGGTAATGTATCCCATTTAGAGTATTTTGGTTTGACTCCTGCTTATACAAACCTGTGCCATTTTTCTACCAATCTTCATGCTATGGCTTGATTTCATAGGTAACAGACTAGAAAATTTTTCCAAAATCTGTAGAACCTGGTGCAGGATAACCGTGTTGACCCTTGCTGTCCTTATGCCATAAAAGTACAACCGACCAACTCAGTACAGGATGATATGAGGTGTTCTTGTACCATAAAACACCAACAAATAAATTTGAAAAACTATGCTTACTAAATGAAGGATGTCTATGGATCTGGAAAATATGGAAAAGTCAGGGAAATTTTAAACATAGAGGCCCAAGTCAGGGAAATTTGAAATTCATTGTTATAATAAATAGCTTATTAAAATAATTTTCCTGAACTGTGCTTTTCATACCACATTGCATACTGAAAATTTTGAAAAACTTGTACTTTTGACTAAACTTCTTCCAAAAATTACCCTTTTGCACCAAAACTAATATAATTTATAGAAAATTATTAAGCCCATATATTTCTCAGGAGAAAATGTTTGCCAAATATGTAACTAAAACTTGGAAAAAAAAAGTTTTTAGCTAAATTATCCAATCTGTAAGGAATTTTTATTATACCAATCTCCTTTGCCTTATATATATAGTCACACACTTTAAATGTAATGGAAGGTGAAACATCTTTTTTTGCGATTATATAAACTCTTTTGTAATGAATTCAAAAAGTGCCGTAAGAAAATGTTGTAAATAATTAATGCAAGTTTTTAGTGTAAAGAAATGCATTTTTAATAGATTTTTTGTATTTGTAAATTCACTGTAATTGAGTTACAAATGTTTTTGGGGTTTTTATTAATGGGTTTTATGGTATTAAAATCCATTAATTATTTTGATTACATACATTTTAATGCTTTGTGTGTGTTAGAGACTGGAAATCGATTAAGATTTAGTCTGGGAATCTGTAAAAGTCAGAGAAGTTTGAAACAGAATGTGAGTAGACACTCTGCAAACGTCACAAAACTGCCTTAATCTTTTTTTATAAATGTTTCATGTCTAGTCAGGGCTGCCATGCAACCTGAAGGATCTGGAATTGTTAGGGAATTTGAAATCGTCGCTAAAAGTCGGGGAAAACTTCTTTAATTCCTCTTTTGAACAGCCAAATTCTCCATGAACATGAAACCATTTTCCCCACAGCCAAAATTTAGCTAAAAGTTTTGTGATTGATCAGGGAATTTTGCTGGGAAAGTCAGGAAATTTTATTTAAAAAGTCGGGAAAAATTCTGTGAAGTCAGGGGAATTTCTTCCCTAATGCGAGTGGAAACCATGTCTAATGTATATATTAAGGAAGAGCACTGTGGCGGCATAGTGGCAGTGTGTTTATAGTTATTAGAGTAATCCATGTGTCATTTCTCCCAAGGTTTGTAGTTTTTTTTTCAGTCCCGCAGTCGAAGATTGACTCCATAGGCCAAAGAGGTTAATATTCCTCGTAAAACTCTTAAGTCCTGGTACAGCTTGATCTTGACTGTTATTGTTTCGTATATCTGTTACTGTCCCATATATTACAAACACGCAATATTAGGAAAGTAATTTTAGTCATTCTGTTTGCTGTTGAAAAATTGTCATATCTTAAAAGCAATAATTTGATTTTTTGAATGTCATAATTTTAACTTTATTTCCTTTTAACGGATTAGGTGAAAGGTCGGAAGCGACAAGTCGGATGGTTCCCAGCATCTTATGTACGCGCTCATATTGGAAGTGCTGCCAGTAGTGCACGAAGCACTCCCGAGCCTAGATTTTCAGACCCAATGATCAATGGCCTTGGTTTCCAAGCATCCAAACCGTTTGGTATGTCAAGTATAGTATTTTCTATTTCCTTATCATATAATTTCAAACTGAATGTATGTTACCTTCAAGATTTTGAATCTTCAAAAAGATTTATGGTATCAACGAATTATTTCAGATCGTGCTGTTGCATTATACCCATTCGTTGGGCAACATAGCGACGAACTGTCATTCCAAAAAGGTGATATCATTACCGTTGTAGACAGAGAGGATCCGTCTTGGTGGAAAGGTGAGCTTAATGGAAAAGAAGGCCTATTTCCATCAAGCTACGTCGAGCCTTTACTTCAAACGAACACTCCAACCCCAAGTCAGTGTAAGTGTTAAAAAATGGAGGAGGAACTCCAGTTACTGGGTCTTTTCTCGCCAACTTAAATGATACCCATGAATATGATAAAAGCGGAATCTTTTTAGTGGAAAGTGTAAGAAAGGTATAAAAGGAAAGGGTAGAGGATGTCGATAGTTGGAGCAACAGACCTGATGTAGTAACTGTAGATTTGGCGAGAAAATACCTCATAGCTGCAATTCAACCAAAATTGAGTGTTGTCAAGGTCAATGGAATGCAAATTGAAACTGATATATTACTGTAAAAACTCAAAAATGAAATAAATGGGTACTTGAATATCAAATGTAATGATCAATTTGTTATACTTACTTATGCCAGTGTAAGTTTTAATATCGAAATCTATGTTGATTTCAGCTATTTTATTTCGGATATGTTCCATGCATATTCTTTTGTTTCTTAGACACTGAATGTGCATGAAAAACTTCAAGCTAACAAGTATTATTTTGAAGCATGTATGTTTTTTATATTTGTATATATATAATATATATTGCTATAAATTTTAATCTGTTACTTTTCTGCAAAAGTAATGGCTCGTCAGTAGAAGCGTTTTGACACATGGTTTTTATTCTTAAAAAGCGGTTGAAACATGTCGGTGTTTCTGCATAATTACTTAGGCTGACTTCTCGTTTTTGTAGAGTAGTTCGGCGCTGGAAATTAAGGTGCTTAGACTTGCAGTAAACTTAGTGATTTGAAAGTCCTCTTAAGGATTGATTTAATATAAGATGGCTCATAGTGCAGAATGACTCCCGCATTTAAAAAAAAAATCAACCATCGTAGTGCAGCCTTAGGATATAAGACAATGAACTTCTTCTGTTTGCACTGTAGAAAAGGTGTCTTTCGTTAATAAGCAGCAAAAGCTAAAGGCGGGCAGTAAGATTGCTGAGTTCTTATGTATGTACTTAACAGCATTTTCCAATATCGTTGATAATCATTGCTGATTTATAAAAGATAAAAGGTCGTGATTTTTATAGAGCTCACAGCCTCTATTAACTTTTTTTTTTTTTTTTAAATTTAAAAAAGAGTAGCTTCTTGGGGGAGTTGAATGGGGTTGCTTTTTTATAGATTCACTCAAGGTTTAGTCAGAACTTTTGAGGGAGTTCACATAGTTCAATAAGCAGTATGATGCATATGGTAATGATAATGGGAAATTCACAGTATTTGATAACTAATGAAAACACATTAATGACGTTACCCCTTGAAGAAATAAACACAAGGAGGTTCAAACATAAACTAGAATTTCGACATGAGATTTCATTTGCAAAGCTTACAGAATTTACTTTTCTATAGCTACCTTTTAATTGCATGTAATGATTCTAACGATTTGATAATTTATATCGATTATATAGAAGTCCTTGTTTCAGGCTTGAGTCAGTTTTGCAAAAAGAGGTCGTTTTTAAATTACTGATTCCACCTTGTGCTAACTTTACAGAATTTCAGATTACAAGTAGTTGATTCAGTGCTATATAACCATACTAATTTCAAGTCCTACATTTATCTCATAAATATGGATAATAATTTGTTGATAATCTCATCAACATGGATGATTATTTCTGACATCCTTCTAGTTTGTGGCCAGTGTTCATGACAAGTGTTTTCAATTGCGTTTCACATCTTGAACCGATTTTCCCAAGTCATACACTCCTGTTTTTGACAAGACATCTTGCCCAAACTATGTATAAAGTGTTTGCAAAATTTCAGATGACAAGAAAAAATAATTATTCTTTGCATAACAGATGCATTAACCAAATATTTGTCCACTGGGTTAAGAACTTCATGGGCACTAGTATGTGGCGATTAGATCAGATAGTTGAAATTACTTAAATACTGCCATTTGTATGTACATTAAAAATTGTGTACGTAGTAATGGAATTTCAGTTTATATTTGAGCCTACCTCATCGCTAGTAAAGAGTAGGATTAGATAAACAGAAAATATATAATAATGATTCTTTTTTTTTTAATATGTATTTATAATAGAATGTTTCAAGTGTATGCTTCGTTTCTTCCCAAGTAGCAATTTTACATTATATATTCTCTCTTGGCAAAGTTAAAATCTCTCCCTGTCTCAATTTTTTGTGGTGTTTTTAAATATTCTTCCCTTTTCCATTTTTTTTTTTTTTTTTTTAAATAACCAATGGAATCTGATATCTGACCTCTGCATTGCAGGAGATGACTGTCACAAAGGCACCCACTACCACGCCCGCAACAAGACTGGTTCTCTCTCTTTCTTTCAGAATCTCATTGTGTTAAAAAGGCTTGAAAATCTCTTCTTGTTCTGCTGGACCATTGTTGTTATGTGTAGTCTAGGTGTTGAAAAGAAAAATAACTCTTCTCAAATTTGTGGATGTCAATAATAATCTAATACTATATAAAAACGAATCAAGACTTCTAGAACGTGTGGATTTTAGTCACTTTAAGATAGTATTTTTTTATTGAATTAGCTAGTTTTTCCAGCATGTTTAGCATTATGTGTATATCGTTTTATTAAATTTCTAGCCCATTTCTAGTTAATAATCAGCCAAGAAATGGGACAGTCATTTCTGTGAGCCATTTGCCTTTGAATGTTTATAAAACAGAGTTCTGTTGATTAGAGATAGAGAATTAATTTTGATCTCGTTTGAATCACAGGAACTTTGTCATGTTGTTTTATATTTTTTTTTTACTTTCTTTGTTTGTGTTGTAAGTGTGAAATACCACTCATGTGATAACCCAAATATAACTATATGCAAACTCTTATAAATGGTAACTTTTATTAGGTTCGGTTTAATACTCCGATATTTCCTCTCTATGTGGTAGTGGGTCCAGGGTAGGCTGTTGTTTTTTCAGCGATCAGTTACGATTTTTGCCTTTGATATGCGACTTGAATTTGTATAAAAAAAAAAATCCTTTGCAATATATTCTGTGGATTTCTGTCTTTATATTTCTATCCTACCCTTGACCCATTTTCTCGTTACAAAATGTAACTATGTCATTATAGCATAGTGTTCAAGTGATTCAAAATCACCGCAATATATTCAAACAGAAATGTGTGGTTCAATGTGCGTAGAGAAGAACTAAACTACGATATATATGCCTTGAAGGGTAGATATTACACGAACATTAGAATAGAAATGTCTGCTTGACTGTCAGCCCTGCATTTTGTTTCTGTTTGCAGATGCACCGTGTGATGACTTTGTTTGCTGATTAAATCAGAAAAAAATGTACGCATAGTTTCATGGAAGTTAAAGGATGAAGATTTATATATATGCATCATGATTATATACATATAATATATATATATATAAAACACATACACTTCAAGATGAGTCAAAATGTTTGATTATGTGTGAAAGTGGGTGGCCGGAATTGAGCCCATACGTGTATGCAATTCAGTGCTTGTTACTTGAAGTTTTAGTAAGTGAAATATACAAATGGTGAGACAAATTCTTGTTATTGCAGAAAATATAATGAAATACTTACCGAAGAAATAAAATCATTGTTCATAGTACCATGTCGCATTTATTTCATTTTAAGAGTATTGCTTTTTCATGTTACATATAATTTCTTGTTTTTGATAATGGTTATGAGGAAATTAGCATTGAAATAGTGTTTCATCTAAAGCGAAATAGAAGGGCGCAACGCCCTGTCCTTTAACTTGTCCGCCCTTGTGCCCATATGTCCCACCCAACCCTCGGAAAATAACGCACCATCCTTCCCCGATGATAAATTCAAATTCCCACGTTAGAATCCAAAACGCGTGATGAAATTTGTTGATTTATAAAAATTTTATACTCCAGTATTTCATTTCATTCATTTTTCCTAAGAACACAGATCGTTTTGACAAAACGAGATTGCAGACAAATATCTGTAAACAAATCACTGTTGCCAGGTTTGCAGACTTTCAACCATGGACTACTCCGACAAACGTTAGCGGTTCCACCTATTTTTGAGATCAAATTTTTGTTAAAATCAATTTGTTTGTCTTTAAGCTCTAAACTAAGCATATAAATAGGGATGTAAAACATCCCTATTTTATGAAGCTTACTTGTCATATAGTATAGGATATTTGAATAAATGAAATTATTATAGGATATTGTTTAACTAAATTTTATAGTTATATTAATTTAATTATTATTTTGTATGAAGTTGAGATTTTTTAATCTTGCCATCTGGCAACATTGACATTAGATTGCAATAATCACGCACACCTTCCGCTCGCCTTTCACATATACTTAACTCGGAACAAAATAAAAAACTTCCAAAAAATGGTTACCTATAAACGAAAACTAAGCAATTTAAAGAAAGCAACTATAGGAACTAAACAAATTAAGACGTTTAAAAGAATTAGTGTCAGTAAAGCTGATGTAACCACGAATATTCATCATGAGTATCTGGGTATTTAGAGTGCCAAAATATGGCCTTTTGCCAGGCACATGCCCCCTGCCCTAATTTTTTTCTAGATGAGACACTAGTTGAAATGCTTTGAAATTTATTTGAATATGTGTATTCTGAGTGAAACGTTGAAGTGCATCCTTTCTTTTATCCCTACAAACCTTTTTAATGTAGAAATCCACTTTTGACACTATTTCTTTATGATTTAAATTGGATTTATTTCATAATTTTCTGTCATATATAAAGCAAAAATCACAAAACACATTAATCCAACTACGGTGAAACCTCGATTTTACGTTTCATCATAATATTTATCCCCCATGCTGAATGCCTTTTTTCTAAAGTCCCAAATAATTATTAATTTATATATTTATATATTATTTAATATTAAAGTCCCAACGAATTATTAATTGAATTGAATACAATAACACTCCAGCTTTGTGTATTTATTTCCCGCACTTCATACCTTTTTTTTTTTATTTGTAAACGATACCCAGAAAATTGCCAAACCAGGGTTTGTGTTTTTCTCTAAATTAGGTAACTCTTTTGTGTGGTTTTAATTGGGTCATCGTAGCATTTGTATTCGACATTTGGAGAAAAGAAAGGTGTTATAGGTTATGTCTTCATAATTCATCGAAGTTGGCCCCCTTAAAAAATTGAGGTTGTGGAATGATTGATCATTTCATAATTATATATATTTCATTCAGCTTATGATAGCTAGAAAAAAAAGAAAATTTACCACACTCTTAGCACCAGGCTTAAATCATTAATTGTAATAGCAATTCAGGGATCGCTGGTCTAAATCTAGACCAGGTGTATGGCAAATTTTCGTATCTCTGGTTGTCGAGTCAAAATGTAAGATCTAGCGCAAGCTTTAAATACAAGATGTCAGATATAATTACAATAATTCAGTTGCTTAAGGAACCTCCCTTTGGTAAATGTATATACAAGGAAAGGGTCATGCTAGACCAGTGGTTCCCACCCAACCTTTTTCAAGCCACGACCAACTTTTATAGTAACCAAAAGATCTGCATCCCCCACAATTATTTAAAAACCCCAAAACACATTAAATACAAAATTATATTATGTATATATTACGTTATGTACATTATATTAATTATATATATTACATTAATTATGTACAGTGCTTCCATTTTTATTGCATTTCATTATTATTATATTGTGTACAGTGGAGTCTATTTTCGAATTGCCCCCCCTTAACAATCAAATTGCTTCCGTGTGGTTCATGGGCATCATGTTGGGAAACACTGTACTACACTGTACTCGGTACATTAATGATCAAAAAGTTGGAATGTATAGTAATACAAGGATTGTTGGTTCAAGTCCAGTGTGAGTGCGTAGCAAATTCTCATTTCAATAGCTGCTCTGAGTCAAAAAAATAGGTTGTGGTATACTTAAAAAATGTATACTTAAATTATATTATACTCGAAAAATCTGAGCCAAAAAAGTAGGGTGTAATAACTTTAAAAACAGGGTGTCAAACATAATAGCAGCTTGTACCTTCTTGAATGTTTTTAATAATGCGCTCTTTTAATTTCATGGAAATATTAGAGTGACGTGACATCCTTCTACACACTAAGAATGCAAAATACTAATTGGAACTCAAATTTCACACAAAATACTATTGGTAGCAAACACCGTCTGACTTTTTGGAATTGGTAATATTATTTCATGTGAATGCAATAGATTAAATGTTCTTTCCAACCAGTAAAACCTGTGGTAATGCGTGTCCATGTATGTACAAGCCACTGAAAATGATAGTGATTTGAATCCGATAATTTGCGTATCTTTTAAAGGAGAAAAAAATGATTGATTTTTTTAGTGCTACTGTGTATATATAAAGTATATAATTTTTGATTACAATATAAATTCATATATGTATGACTAATAGATTTAAGTTTATTACTACATATGATTATTATATTCAATATTGTATACATACTCATATATCAACTCATATATAGTATATATACTCACATATATATATATCATCATCATCATCATATTCAACCATTATCTATCCACTGCTGGATGAAGGTCTCTCCAAATGCTTTCCACACAAGTCTATCCTGAGCAATTCGCTTCCACGTCACCCCAACCTGTTTTCTTATTTCATCCACCCATCTAGTTTGAGGACGTTTTCTAGGTCTTCGGTGGTCTCTTGGAATCCAGTTCAGAATTTCTGTTGTCCATCGTTGATCAGTTCTTCTTGCAATATGCCCAGCCCATCGCCATTTCAGCCCTTTTACTTTAACAATGATGTCCTCTACTCTAGTTTGCTCTCTCACCCAAGTGTTTCTTTTTCGATCTCTCCTAGTTATTCCAAGCATGCACCTCTCCATGCTCCTTTGCGTTGTCTGTAACTTTCGTATTGCTCCAACTGTTAGACTCCATGTCTCTGATCCATAAGAGAGGACTGGCAATACACACTGGTTGAAGACCTTTCTTTTTAGACACAAAGGCAATTTCCCCTTCAGGATAAAACTGTTTCTTCCAAATGCACTCCAGCCAAGTTTAATACGTCTGTTGAGTTCTTTCATAATGTTGCCATCCATTGAAATCAGCTGGCCAAGGTAAATACACCAAGGTATCCACATATATACTCACATATATATTATATATACTCACATATATAGTATATATACTCGTATATAAACTCATGTTTGTAAAAATTGCAACACCATGAAGGAATCATGTGATTGAGCTGAAACTTCCAGGAAATGCAAATTAGGGTATGCTATTCAAATGATTAGAATTTCAGAGTCATCGCGCATGCGTGGGCTGAACTGCTGATGGATTCGTATAAATAGAGGGCTGTAGCGGGGCGTGTATGGCTATCTGCTAGTGGTAAACGTTACATGAGACGTCACTATGCCTCTACGACGAAAGAGGGCGACATTTCAGCAAGTTACGGAGTTTGAACGGGGACGAATGATCGGCTTTCGTGAAGGAGGGTTTTCTTATCGTGCAATAGCAGCTCGTATGGGGCGTAACAGCAGCACAGTGATGCGAGTGTGGAAGCAGTGGGTTCAAGAGAACCAGACAACTCAGAAATCCGGGAGTGGACGCCGAAAGGTGACGTCAGCACGGGATGATAGACACCTGGTCCGCATGGCGGTGACGGACCGTTTTGCTTCATCTGGACAGTTGGCAGAACGTTGGTGCACTGCTACAGGTGTATCATTGTGTGCTTCATCAATTCGTCGGCGTCTACTGCACCGTGGACTGCGTGCAAGAGTTCCTTTATACAGGATCCCCCTGACGCAAAACCATCGGCGCCTGCGGCTACAATGGGCTCATGGACATAGAGACTGGCGTGCTGATTGGCAACAAGTGGTGTTTTCTGATGAATCCCGCTTTAATTTGGGGTACAGTGATGGCCGCATCCGTGTTAGACGCTATACCGGTGAACGCCACCTTCCGGAGTGCGTTATCCAACGTCATAGTGGATGAAACCCCCAGCGTTATAGTCTGGGGTTCGATTGCGTATCATGGACGATCTCAGCTGCTACGAATTGTGGGTAATCTTAACAGCAACCGGTACATCAATGAAGTTCTGGAGCCCGAAGTTGTTCCCTTCCTTCAAGGCATTCCCGGAGCTGTATTTCAACAGGACAATGCCCGCCCACATATTGCCAGGAATGTTCAAGACTTCTTTTCATCACAACAGATACAGCTTCTTCCTTGGCCTGCCTATTCGCCGGATATGTCGCCGATTGAACATGTGTGGGATTTCGTTGGTCGGCGTCTCGCTCGTGATCCTCGTCCCATAGCTACTACAGATGAACTTTGGGGTCGCACACAAGCAATCTGGAATGCTCTTCCTCAGGCACACATTCAACATCTGTTTGATTCCATGCCACGTCGTATAGCATCACTTATTGCAGCGCGTGGTGGCTTCACCAAATACTGATTTTCGACATGTAATATTGTTTTTTTGCTTTGTAATTTTAATCGTTTATTTGTATCAACACAGGTCGTTTGTACATTAAATTTCATTCAATTCGGACGAGTCCTTCATGGTGTTGCAATTTTTACAAACATGAATTTGCATATATATATCATCATCATCATATTCAACCATTATCTATCCACTGCTGGATGAAGGTCTCTCCAAATGCTTTCCACACAAGTCTATCCTGGGCCATTCGTTTCCACGTCACCCCAACCTCTTTTCTTATTTCATCCACCCATCTAGTTTGAGGACGTTTTCTAGGTCTTCGGTGGTCTCTTGGAATCCAGTTCAGAATTTCTGTTGTCCATCGTTGATCAGTTCTTCTTGCAATATGCCCAGCCCATCGCCATTTCAGTCCTTTTACTTTAACAATGATGTCCTCTACTCTAGTTTGCTCTCTCACCCAAGTGTTTCTTTTTCGATCTCTCCTAGTTATTCCAAGCATGCACCTCTCCATGCTCCTTTGCGTTGTCTGTAACTTTCGTATTGCTCCAACTGTTAGACTCCATGTCTCTGATCCATAAGAGAGGACTGGCAATACACACTGGTTGAAGACCTTTCTTTTTAGACACAAAGGCAATTTCCCCTTCAGGATAAAACTGTTTCTTCCAAATGCACTCCAGCCAAGTTTAATACGTCTGTTGAGTTCTTTCATAATGTTGCCATCCATTGAAATCAGCTGGCCAAGGTAAATATATGAATCAGCAATTTCTAGCTCAATGTTGTCAACTTGTATTTTTGTTTCCTCTACGAAATTATTGAACATGATCTTAGTTTTTTGTAGGTTCATCTTGAGTCCAACTTCTTTACTTCTAGTTGAGAGCTCCTGTACCATGTCTTGGAGTTCTAATGGGTTCGTTGAAAAAATAACAATGTCATCAGCAAACCGCAAATGATTTAAATATTCACCATTTATTTTTATTCCCTTGTTATTCCAATTTATCTGCTGAAAAATCATCTGTAAAGCTGAAGTAAAAAGTTTTGGAGAAATGGTATCTCCCTGCCTCACACCTTTACCAATTTTGATAGTTTTGGTATCTTTATGTAACCGAAATTTTGCACTTGCATTTTTATACACACGTTTCACCATGTCAATGTACACATCCTCAATGTCTGTTGATCTTAAAGAGTTGATGACTGCTGATGTTTTAATAGAGTCAAAGGCCTTCTCATAGTCAATAAATGCCACACACAATGGAAGTTCATATTCATGTGTTCTTTCAATTAATTCTCTTAATACTTGAATATGGTCCACTGTACTGAATCCACTTCGAAATCCAGCTTGTTCTCTTGGTTGAGCTGCATCTAATTTTTTCTGCAGGCGATGTGTTAGCACTTTTGTGAAGATTTTATAAATAGCAGGTAACAAGCTAATTGGTCGGTAATTTTTCAAATCCTCTTTATCACCTTTTTTATGCAAAAGAATTACTGTTGCAGAATCCCATTGGTTTGGTATGTTACCGCTGTTAAGACATTTGGTAAAGAATTTTGCAAGTATGTCTTCTACATATTCTCCAGCTTCTTTTAGGATATCTAATGTAATACCATCATCACCAGGGGCTCTTCCTTTCTTCATACTTTTTATTGCAAATGAAACTTCTTCTTTTAAGATTTTAGGAGCTGTTCCTTCGACTATTTCAATGTCTTCGTTTAATCCACTGTTACTTTCGTATAGATTTTTGTAGAATTCTTCAACTCTTCTAAGTATTTCTTCCCTATTTCTTGTTACGGTGCCATCCTCTCCTTTTAATGCAATGATGTGTTTCTTCCCAACAGATAAACTTCCTTTAACAACCCTAAGGCTCTTGTTATTTTCAATGGCTTTCCTTACTAGCTCACAGTTGAATTTTCTTATGTCTTCTTTCATGCTTTTGCGCAGAGTTTTACAAAGTTCTATGTACTCAATCCTGGAACTGGTATTTTGATTGTCCACCTTCATATCTCTTCGCCTTTTCATGAGCTGTTTCGTCTTCTCAGATAATTTGCTATTGTGCTTTTTACAGGTTACACCACCAATTTCCCCAGCAGTTTCAACTATTGTCTTAACAATGTTTTCATTTGCTTCTGAGATATCACTTTCATCAATAAGTCCTTCCAGTGCAGAAAAGCGATTTTTTAATTCCAACTTGAATGCCTCGGTATTTTCTTTTAATTTCTTTAAATCCACCCTCTTACTTACTTGTTTCCTAATGAGCTTCTGTCGTTCTAATTTAGTATTTAAGTGCACTTTACATCTCACCATTCGATGATCACTTCCAGTATTAAATCTGTTCAGTACACTGCAATCTTCAATAATTGATTTCTTGTTTGCCAGGATATAGTCAATTTCACTAGTTCCCCCATTTGGGTGTTTCCATGTCCATTTTCTTTGCGGTTTCTTCTTAAAAAATGAATTCATGATGCTAAGATTTTCAGCTTCTGCAAATTCGATGAGTTGATCGCCACGTTCATTCCTTTCCCCATATCCGTATTTACCAACCGATGTCTCTCCTTGTTCCTGTTGTCCAATTCTTGCATTGAAATCCCCCATGATGAGCTTGATATGTTGTTTCCCTTTGGTGTGTAACTCTTTGATTTCTTCATAAAATTCTTCAACCTCTTCGTCGGTATGGCTTGATGTTGGTGCATATACCTGTACTATTTGAAGTTGGTATCGCTGGGTTAGTTGAACAACGAGCCTCGCTGCTCGATCTGACGTGCTTTCGACTTCAAGAAGGTAGTCTTTAATTCTTTTGTTGATTAAGAAGCCAACACCACTTGTTCTTCCAGTTTCCGTTCCTCTATAATAAAACAAATGTCCACTTTTAAGTTCCACCAACTCTTCACCTTTTCTTCTAACTTCACTGAGTCCTACAATGTCCCATTTGATCTTGTCAAGTTCTTCTTCCAATTCCTGAAGTTTTGCTTCAGAAGCAAGGGATCGTCCATTAAACGTAGCCAAGGTCAATAACAAACGGCAGCCTGGGCCATTCCAGTGATTCTTAGCACCCCCTGCTTTCATGCCACACTGACCGCTGCCTTGATCAGGAGCACTCCAGCACCTGGAGACTAGGGGCCATGGTTTCTGGTGTGTCAACATAATGGAGGAATTAGCCATAATTTCACCACGCTGGCTAGACGGGTTGGTGAATTAGCCCTCCCCTTCCGCCTTTCTATCCGTGTAGCAAATATTAATTTGCCACATAAATAGAAAGCTCAGCCTGCACCACTTGAAGGCGGGGTAGGACACTAGGTTACTGGCCTGGCCGGTTCCACACATCGTCACATACGTTCAGCGTGTGGGTCTCCTTCCAGTTAGATACCAGCAACCCTTTTGCAGGCCATATATATATATATACTCGGCGCAAACACACATTATGTAACAACAATATATATATATATATATATATATATATATAATGTGTGTTTGCGCCGAGTTGAATCCGCGATTATCCGAACTTCGCGTAACCGAAAATTTTGGTTAACCAAAATGGCTGTGCTTATTTTTATTATATTTTTCGCAATATTTTTCGCAATCACCACCTCTCCTCAAATGGGATTGCGCAATACTGTTCATAGACGTAGAGTTACATGGACCCGTGCGGCCCGAGCCCCCCCCCTCCCCCCAATAATTTGAAATAAATTGCGATTTTACATATACTGTAATGTATAAACGTACATAAAATGTGCTTCGGCCCACCAATAATTTTGAGAACCCTACATTGATGCTACTGTGCATGTTTACATCAGATTGAGTGGTTGAAAGAAGCCCTCTGTTCTCTGTGATATTTAATTATTTAAACCAGAGATCCTCAGCCATTTTTCATTCAGGAGCCCCGCCCCCCCTCTAGGCTACTCGTGGCCCCCTAATGTTACAGAATTATCATAAATATATTACTTTTAATAAATGTGTTTTATCAAATCCACTTCTTATAGAATGCTCTGTTGCTTACAGTGTAAGAAATTTATTTGTAATATTTCGAACAGTACGCGATTAAATTAAACAACAATTTTATCAACTTTCTTACATGAAGTGATACTATGCCAAAAACGTTGATAAAACTGTGTTTAATGTAAGAAACAATAACAATAAAAAATAAAATATTTTTCTTATGACACCAAAATAAGAATAACAGAGGTTAAAATTTTTTAAATGCGTCAATTTGTTATGATTACTCTCTATTTATAAATAAGCATTTAATATTATAACAAACTTACTAATAAGTGCTCAATATTGCAGTAGGAACGAAAATATGTACTATAATTTGCATCAAACGTATCACATTTTTCTTTCAAAACATTGTACCAAACAATTAAAAAACCAAAATCTTACGTAAGCATGAAGGGGGAGGAAGACATTTGCTTATTTTTTCTTACAAGGGAGTATAAAATGGCCAGAAATGTGCTTACGTAATACTCGAATTATCAAGACCTGCCTGAATCAAAAATGGCAAGAAGAATGAGATCATCAAACCAATAACAAATTGCATCATATTAAACATGGAATTGGTAACTGGCCCCCTCATACCGTAAAAATCGGAAAGAGGAAGTTCTCCTTGCGATATTTCGCATGGGGTATACCCATCTCACCCATAAACATCTATTTTAAGGGAAACCAGCACCAATTTGCCAAATGTGCAATGAACCCATCCGTATTTTACATATTTTAACTCAATGCCCTTATTTTAACCTTGTTCGTAGTCTTACATCTAGTAGTCTCTTCATCACTCTCTAACATTTTAAATGACCATGCTAACCACACACATATATTTAACTTTTTACAGAGAACTGGCTTTTACAACAGTCTTTGATTTTACCATGTTTGGCGCAGTATAGCCCAGATGCTCTTGCGCCATAAAATCTAAGAATTTTGCCCTATTTATTATTATGTGTTCCTTGAGAAAGTAAGAAGTGATTAAGTTCTGTTTAACTACATGATTGGAAATTAAATGCGAATAAAACTAACACCACATTTGCATCAAGCGTTCCAATATGCAGCAATGAAACACAAGTTCCCCACCTATTAAATAACGATACAAATGCATATGTATTAAGTAACGATCTCCTTAACGTGGTGGATGAATAGTTAATCACGGCAATAATTGTCCACGACTAATATTTAAACTGGTTTGTTCAAGTTTAATTTGCTCCATTATTCAAATCAGCGTCTCAAACTAAAATAAAAAATATCGATCCAAGATACTCTCTCACCTGTGGGAAAAAACAAAATTCAAAACAAACTTTCTGTGTGTGTGTGTATGAAATGCTGATCTTCTTAGCAGGCAGTTCTGCTAACCGAAGAACTTCCTTCCGCGAGATGATAGCAAGGGATAACAGATGAGGAAAAGTATTATAATAAGGAGGATCGAACTATATAATTACAAGTTCTCTTCGAATCTCAACTATGGGCCTGTTTAATGACATGTGGCACGTGGTGCATCTTATGCCCGGTTGCGACGGACCGTGGAAGTAACTTTTCAAAAGTTAATGATCCACTTCATGAATCTAATCCCAGAGAATCTTGAAAAATGTTTTTCTTGACAAATGCCCGGAATATTAAACTTGGCTTTGGCCTTCGAAATTCTGTGAAAAAGGGTGAAGGACTCTGCTTGGGTACAGCATATTTAAAAGCCAATGCCGGATCTTCTGAAGATTTAGTAATTTGGTTAATTTATATATAACCACACGTATTACAGATATATGGCAATTTAAATCCATAAGCCTAAGATACTCCAAAATTTCCAAAGGGGAAAATCGATCCTTAGAAACTAGAACTCATTGCAAAAAATTACACAGTCACTATTTTAACATTTTTTTTTTCTTTTCTTTCAGAAACTTTCTGCTTCTGTAAAGTAAATATATTTACTTATTAAGCATGTTCTTTATTTTAGTCAAATATTGTAATACTTCGAATATTTTTTTAATATTGACTCCAAATATTGATTCTTTGATTAGGTATAGAAGGACAAAGGCGATATAAAGAATCACATAAATTTAAAATGATACATACAATGTTTAATAAGACATAAGATATTATTACCCTTCACAGGGATAACACAATTGCCAAATAATGGTCAACACAGAAAAGCCTCCAGGGTGAGGGGAATTTTGTAAGTCGCGTTGAACCCGCAGTGAAATGTGACCTACTAGACGAATGAGGATAAGAACAAACGCATTTTTCTCCGGATATGAGGATGTAAGATATTATTACCCTTCACAGGGATAACACAATTGCCAAATAATGGTCAACACAGAAAAGCCTCCGGGGCGAGATTTTTGTGAGTTTTTCGTGGGGGAATTTATTATACAATAATTTTGCCACCCACGTACATATAGCTCAAACTAGAATTTTGTTTTGGAAAAATATATTTTCTATGTTGACCATTTAGCAATCGT
Source organism: Dysdera silvatica (assembly GCA_006491805.2). Classification (NCBI taxonomy): domain Eukaryota; kingdom Metazoa; phylum Arthropoda; class Arachnida; order Araneae; family Dysderidae; genus Dysdera; species Dysdera silvatica. Next base: position 109,127,215 of record QLNU02014176.1, on the reverse strand, counting down.
ATTATCCCTGTGAAGGGTAATAATATCTTATATATGGAGAAAAATGCGTTTGTTCTTGTCCTCATTCGTCTAGTAGGTCAAGACACCGCGGGCTCAACGCGGGGACCCTGGTTCGAATCTGGGATGAGGACGGCGTCTCTTTTTCTCCTAAACAGAAAATAGCTCTAGATTGAGCTACTAATACGTGGGTGTCAAATTTATTACAGTAAAACCTCTCTACAACACTATTATACGGACTGAGAAAAATTATCGTTGTAGAGGGTTTTATCGTTATACAGGATATCGTTGTAGGAAGGTTTTACTGTAATAATAAAAAAAGTTTAATAACTTCATTACTTCCATTCCTATATAGAATTTTGAATGCAGAAGTTCAAAATACATAATAGGCCATCACTTTTAAGAAAAAAACATCTGTTTCTAAAACGAATGGCGAACTGTAAACACGCGCTTTGTAAAAGGCATAATAAACTCTTATGGAAAACGAGAAAAAACTGAATGATTATGTACGCAATTTTTTAATGTCAATTTTATCAATATTGCAATGCATTCAAGATTAACGCCTTTAGTTTTTTTAAACACACCTTTTTGTGTTAAAATTTTATCAAGAAAATCTTAGCATTTTAACAGTTCCAGACAGTCGTGAAAATCCACGCTTGTGACGATAACTGAATATCAATAAGAAACGTTCGAAAGCTGAATAGACAGTAGTGGAATGCTAATTAGATTAGCACTGACAATTCACTGTCTAGCTTTTGGCAAGCTGTTAAGAGAAATGTGTGCGAATGTTGGCGTTTACTGATAAGAAGACATAATTTGCATAATTTAAAAAGGGCAATTTTTGGATCATTAAGTGTTTTATTTGTTACTGGTTAGTGGAATTGCCGTACCCTTAATACAAAAAAAAAGTAGAATAAAACCAAAAAACACGGACATCTAGAAAAGAATTCATTAATCATAATTCAGGATATGTAAAAATAAATATGGTCATATAAGGTTGTGAAAAACCAGGACATTCAAAGAATTCGTAGTTTGAAGGTCAAACATGAGAGACGAGAGTATATTTTATATATATTCATGTCCAAAATATGAGTATCTATACTAGAGGACCGATTTAGAGAAATCAGCGTGAAGACTTAGATTCCTCTTGTCAGAGACGGACTTACGTTATATATGGCGCCATTGGCGTAGGGCTATATGAGCCAGTGGGGCACGCCCCTCCCCAACCATTTACCAATATTTAAAATAAAAAAATATTTAGTTTAGGAGAATATTTTTGACCCATTTTCATAAGACAATTATTTTTTATAATATTATTCGAAATAAAGGAATGGGAAATTTCAGATAATACTTAAGTATAAATTTATATTTAAAAGTGCAAAGAAACGACATTATTTATTTAAAATACCTCTAATTACATATTAGTAAACTACTATATTCATGGTGAAGGAGTCACAAAATATATCTATGCGTTAATTAAGATATCTTTTTTATAAGTCAGATATCTGCCATTTGTATTAGTTTCTCTATGAAATTCTGGATATACTAGAAAATGAATATGATAATTTTTGCCGATAACATTGAAAATAAAGTCTACAAAAAGGAAAAAAAAACTCATCAAACAATCATTCAAAATCAAAATCATCAAAAGACTCATTCAAAAGAAATTCAGTTAACGGTATTTCGATTACGCAAATTTCGGATATAATTTGCACTTTAATACAGATATATTTTACTTATTGAAGCTTATTTAATAATGCGTAATTAGATGATCAAAGTGGATTTGGACTTGTCCGCAAGTCGGAGTCATTAGCTTGTTTGATGCCCTGTGCGACAGAACTGTTCGCACTTCATCTATACTCTTGCATAATCACAACTCTTCTTCAGGCTGCTGCAAGCAGTGTCATGGTGTGGAGCGTGTGTTTTTGAGGTTCTGTGGAATGGTTCATGTTGACTACCGACAAATGAAGAAACCTATTTAAATATTCTTTGCTGCCCAAGCTCATTCTAAGTATGATCACTTCCTATCACCATGATAATGAATACTTCGAGTATTACAGTGAACCCATAGTATAGTGCACATGTCGTTTTTGGGTGATTTTAGGAGCATAATGGAACCCCCACCTTCACGGAGTACCTAAGTCTCAAGATCTCGAGATACCTGCGATGGTGTAGTGCAGGGTTGTCCAACCTCTTTGGGCAGCGGGCCACTTACAAATTTTTCACGGATTTCGCCGGCCAGCAGTTTAAGCAAGCAAGCAAGAAAGCAAAAAAGAAAAAAACTCGCTTCAGAGTTTCTTCCGATTGTTTATTTGTTCACTTGCGATGTGGAAAGGGAGCACCCATGCGGTGTTTCTCGATTTCTGAAGAAAAGTCTAATTTTTGTTTTCATTCCATACAGTTGTCGGCGTGCTGGATTAACACTGTTGGTAGGCCGGATTGTGGCCCTAAGACCGTATGTTGAACAACCTTGGCTTATAATGCAATCCCTTGCTTTTTTTACCGGAAAGAGAGCCCCGTTACTAGCATCGCTACTGCTCTCTTTCCATTTCCCAAGCAAATCGTTTTTATGGTCTCCTGATGTACATAATAATAAGGAATAAAGTGTGTGTGTGTGTGTGTGTGTGTGTGTGTGTGTTCTCGCACTTGGCGGATTAGGCTTAAGACGAGTGGTGCCAAGTTCTCAAGTCTACCTTCAGTGTGAAAATATTTTTGTATGTTTCATTCTGGTGCCAGGTTTAAAAATTTTCTGACTGTTCGGCAGGTGTTTAGTATTGTTGCTTTTTGCATCTGTATGTATGTGTTGGGGTCAATTTCAAGTGTCTCCAAGTTCTTTTGGAGTGTGGTTGGTATTATACCTGTTGCTGATAAGACAAGAGGGATAACGTTTACCTTATCCATGTACCACATGTCTTTAATTTCCTACCTTAAGTCTTGGTATTTAGTCATTTTTGTGGTGTATGTGTTCTGAATGTTATTTGTGTTGGGTATTGCTATGTTTATGATGTGTGTGGTTTTGGTGATTTTGTCAATTAGGATTATGTTTGGTC
>QLNU02014176.1:109095957-109124068 GCA_006491805.2 Dysdera silvatica | reverse complement strand
ATTTTTATTTTATGAAAATCATGGAAAATGAAAATTTTCTATCATGAAAATGGCAGCAAATATTTGCAATGTGGAAACTGGTTCATCAACGTGATCAGCTGAAAACCAATCCACTCATCAATGTGAACCAGACCATAACCTGGGGGGGGAGATATCATCCCCCAGGAAAATAGTCAGCCTTTTTTTTTCAAGCTTCATTTTTTCTGAAATCAGTTATTGCAGAACCAAAGAATTGAAAAGATTGCAATATAAAAAATTGCATTCATTTTGTTTTGTACAAGACAATCTACATCTTTTTTTGACGTTAAAAATATATTTAAAATAGATTTTCACTGCAGATGTTTTGTGCATAAATTTTTTACGTCTGTTTCCACTTGGTATATAGTAAGGAGAAATGGATAACAGTTCAGTGCCTCTTGGAGTCAGTGTTCCTTTCAGGTGTGCATCCCCCTCGCAATTGATCATTCCCGGACATTTGATGTAATATAGAATTATATACATATGATAAACAGAAAAACTGCACCTTTAAAGTGCCATTTACCCCCCTCCCCTTCCCAAGCTAAGAAGTCCTGAAACAAACACTGCTTGTAGTAAGCTTGGATTATAGCATATACATAAAAAACAAATATTTAGGGCCTGCCATGATGAAGATTGAACACCGGACCCTTCAAAAAAGTCATTTAAATTTAAATTACCATTAAAATGCATTAAAATCTAGTAAAAATAGGGCTTGAAATTAGCAATCATTAGTCATATTTTGCACCTATAAATTTTGTTTTGACGACCAAGATTTTAAACCTTGTCGTTATTTTTGGCACCTAACTTTATTTTTATTATTTATATGATGCAAATTTCGATTGCTCAATCCTTTATTTTTCCTTCTACCGATCTCCCGGACCCGTGTTGCAAGATCGTTGACTTCTGTCGATTTGCTTTTGCTGGAAAAGCATCCATCACCCCACCTCTCAAACATCGGGGAAAAAAAATTCGTCGTTACATAAAATAAATTTATATATTGTTACATACAATAATGCACATATGGTAATCTTGGGACCCTCTTCCCCCTCTCCCTGGTACTCTGTAGTTTTCTATCGCAGTCACATTTGCAGATGGATCGAATTCTTTTTTCTTCTAGCAGAAAATTTCTTCTAATAAGCGCCCATCCCTACATTTTCATTTTATTGGGAATCTCAGATTTTTGACAGACACTTGATCCACAGCACAAAATTTAAAAGGCAGCAGATTCTTATTTTTTATTTATTTTTTAACTGTAATCTTAGTCCGTAGAATTTCGTCGATCTGCACGAAAGCGTGTTTCCCGTTTTTGTCCCAACTTGAAATTCTGGAAAATTTCGAAAAAAGTCGCCCCTTTCCTCCCCACAAAATAAGAATAAAGAATAAAAATTTCGTTGTCAAATAAAATAAATTAATTTGCAAAAACATCTTATTTTATCTTACCATGAGGTACATAAGGTAATCGTAACACCCCACTTCTGGATACTTCATGATTTTCTGTCGCATTTGAGATGCTAAATTGACGAAATTGTATTTGTTCATTTTAGCGTAAAATTGCTGTTAATAACCCCTATGTTTTCCATGAATTTTGATTTAAATTTTTGGGTGGTTGGGGTGAGGTTGATGCTTCTGACTATGCCCCTACTGCTTTGGGGCGGAATATAATGTCAGTTCCATTAAAAGGCACCTTTATAAAAAGGTTTAATTAGAGTTTATCTCGACAGGATTTTTTTTTTAAATTGCATCAAAGTCAAATTGTTTTGGTAACTGAATAAATATTGTTACCTGCTATCGATGTCCAATTTTCTGCTTTTAATTTTTAACTCTGGGTATAGCATCATTTAAAAAATGGATCCATCTCCAATTTTTCTTCATGGCCCCCTCAAAGAAAAAATGGTTTCTCATGTATACCATCATGATGATATATGTAGGAATTGTCATGCAAGTCTGCTGGGCAGTGTTTAATGGCAGAACTCTTATATAAAAAAGCAAAAATCTTGAAGGAAGCAGAAAAGAAAAGTCTCTTAATTGAAGAAATGGTTGTTCTTCAAGCTATTCAGAAAAAATAATTTTTGATACTTTTCATCCAAATTTTGATAGACATAAAAATTTACAGTTACATTTATTCTAAGACTTCACCTTTTCGGGATAAAAGTAATTTGATTTCAAAACTGTTTGTGAAGACATGCATTTTCCAGAAACTGCAAAAATGGTGACATTTAAACCTCTTTGTATTAGTTTTCAGAAAGTTAATATTATCAAAGAATTGCAAAATGTATTTTAGATATGTCATAGGTGTTGCAAAATCATTATACCTATCTATAAGAAAATTATTGACATTATTTAAATCATTATATCTATAAAAAAAAAATTGAACAGCTGCATGAGTTCCATTTTTGTTTTGTTTACATTTTTTATCTTCCTTTTATAATTATGTAGGTTTTTTGACATATTATAGCATTTGTACATTTGATATTTTTCATTTTCTTGCTGACAACACGAACGTAAAAATATCAGGGAAAATTTTTGGAAATCTATTAGGAAAATATCCGGTAATTTTTTGTCCTGCATTCTGTTACCACCCTGTATATAATATCCATGTGTTCAGTTGGAAAGGTAATACCCTGTATATATCTTGATAGGAGATGAGTAGAAAATTTTAAAAAAAAAAAAAAATTATTTCCAAGGGGAAGCCCAAAATTCATGTTTTTTTTATTCAACAATATAATAATATCCCAACCCAGGCCCTCCAACTTTGAATTTTCAAATAGCACCCCTTATCTTGTAACGTATCATTTTAAACAGCATAAAAAATAAAATATTTCTGCAGGTAAAAAAAAAATTTCATGCATGCAGGGGAAAGAGATAAAAAAAAAAAGTTTTTTTTTTACCCTTTCAAACAATACGAGCGAGAGAGAGAGAGCTTTAACCTATCTTTGGTTTGAATGAACTGATGAGTATGAATTCTTACACTGTCTGCAAAGAAAATCAGGTTTCTTTTGAATATTGGTCATGCGCAGTAATATTGTTTATTTCTATCACGATATCAGTACGAATAACATAAAAGAACAATTTTGTTTTTAGCTCTTCTCCCGAATACATGACCAATTTTTCTCATAGAATTTTTTTCATAGAAATATTTTATTTTTGATGCTATTTAAAATAATATATTACTTTAAACATCAGATTGGGATGCTATTTGAAAATTCAAAGTTGAGGGCCTAAAGGTCGGGAGGGGGGATTGAATAAAAAAAAATTATATTAATTTTAGGCTCCCTCCTTGGAAATAAAGATTCAAATTTTTACTCAACTCCTATCAAGAGATATACAGGGTGTTACCTTTTCAACTGGACACACGGTATATTATGCATACAATAAAAAATAACTAAAAAAAAAGAAATCTGAGAACTCACATGAATGTTCTTTTTGCAGGTCCTATTACAGTTATGTAATAGTAAAATAGAGAAGGAGGTTGGTAAAAGTCAAGAGGCTCTTGAGGGTTAAAGAGGTTTGATGACCTCTGACCAAAGTTTCATAAAATTATTGGGGAGACTTAATTTTACATCTATTGTAATGCATAAATGTGCATATTATGTGTATTTATACATTACTATAAATATAAAATTGGAATTTATTTGAAATTAATGGGCTATTCGGTCCCCCATGGGCCCATGTAACTTTCCACTTACGACACAGCATGGACTTAGCTGTCCTTATACTGTAAAATATAGATGTTTTATACAGACTTGTTGCTCTTTTCCAATAAACTGAAAATGTTGACCAATGAGATGAAAATTTACCGTTTGTTTCTTGAAAAGTATTGGGTTAATCAGAAATAATGACTATTTATTAATATCCTTACCTATGTTTATTGGAATTGAAATTAGTTTCGGACATTCCTGTTAAAGTGCTACGTTTGTCAAAGAAAACATTCGTACTTTATCTGCAAAAAAATGAACCAAGGAAAGATGTAATCTCTTGTAATAACATTTTAATTAACTCTTATTTCCATTTAATAATTGTATTTTGCAGACACGGGAAATGCTTCGTAGAATTATACATGTTCCAACTAACGTTTTTTTCTGTTTGACATCTTTTCTTCATACCTTAAAATTCATTAATGGGGTAGATCAGCCCTGCGGTGGTGCAGTGCGATAACACATTTGCCTAGTGCGCCGTTAACTCGGGTTCGACACCCAACAGTGCGAAGAACGCTTACGTCTCATAAAGATCGTACCATAGTACGGGGTTTGGTTCCCTAAGTCTTAAGAGGTTTGGATTCCTTGGAAAACTGTAGGTCCAAGCGGTTTGGATTCCTCGGAAAATTGTAAGTCCAGAGGTTCAGATTCCTCGGAAAACAGTAGGTCCCGGTGCAGCCATTGACCACTATAATCTTTGAGCTGTAAAACCACAAACAAACAATGGGATAGATTATTTAATCTGTCTGCTTCATATCATAATTCATACTTGAATTATTTTCAGTTTTATAATGTATAAACTAAACTATTGTCCAGAATTAAAGTTATGCTCAATGTTGTTTCAATGGGAGAGGTACATATTTTGCTCTTTAACTCTCGTTGTACTTTATTTATAAAAAAATCATTTTGCAGAAAGTTAAAGGACTATAAACACTTAACAGAATTACAACAAATTGAATTTTTTCAGTTATCCTATGAAGGAAAATCCATAATTAAAAATGGTACAAAAATTAAAGGTGGCAAATAAAAATTTGTGAAAAACAGATTTGGGATAACGAACTTATTTACATAAGCATAATTTTCTAATAATTTTGCATGTTTATGTAAAAAATTCGTTATTCTAAATCAATTTTTCATAAATTTTTATTTTTGGCGTTCAATATTCGCTTCAATTTTAATCGTGGAGTTCCCTTCGTAAGATGTCTAAAAAAATTTGATTTGTATTGATTTTGTGAAGTGTTTATAGTTCCTTAATCTTATGTAAAATGATTTTTTATATATAAAGCACATCGAGAGTTATAGAACCAAATATCTCTCCCATTGAAATAACATTGAATATAATCTTAATTTTGGACACGAGTTTATGTAAGCTATAATGATACAATATAGAGAAGGAAGTACGTGGAGAATCTTTCTGCCAAATGAATTATGGTTTAGGCCCTGCAGTGATAATGTGTTCACCTAGTGTACGGCTATTCCGAGTTTGACTTCAAACACTGCCGAAAAAAAAAGCGTACTGCCTGCCTACTCACCTTAGTCTGGTAGTTGGTTCCTTGGACCTTAAGAGATTTGGATTCCTTTGAAAATTATAGGTTTTGGCGTAGCATGACCATTGCTGTCCTTATGTCACAAAACTCAAATAAATGATGGTGGAATTCTGTATAAAGTCAAAAATAAAAACATTAGCTAGCATTTTTTTATCTTCTATTCATTAGCAACTCCCATAACCCTTTCGTGGGCCATTTTTTGCTTTTTTGAATTGGCTCAATTTTTTTTTGTGTTTTATCATTTTTGCAAAAGCAAATTTATTTTATCAAATTTCAAGATTTTTTGCCAAATCGTCAATATACATAGCCAATAAAACATGTTTTTTTGTAGTTTGATGGGGAATTTTATCATGTTTGCCACCCACGCTTAAGCTCAAACCAGAGCTTTTTGTATAGGAGAAAAAACATCGCCCTGATCTGGAGTGGAACTAGGAACCCAGCGCATGACCCGTTTTACCTCTGCCTGTTTTGCCATCAGGGCTTGAACGATGCTTGCTCCCTTTCTTCTTACATAAGGTTTTTATTTTAGGTATTATTAACCTCTACAGGGTTAACACAATTGCCAAATAGTCAACATACAAAGGCACTGGTAGTATCTTTTTTGTAGTTTTCGTGGGCAATACCTTACGTAAAAACCTTACATACATATGGAGAAAGGTAGCATTGTTATTGCCCTGATGGCCGAGCAGGTAGAGGCACAATGAGGTCATACATTGGGTCACAGGTTCGATTCTGGGTCAGGCCTTAGTTTGAGCATAAACCTAGTAAGAGCCTGGGCCCTTGCTAAGCCTGTTTCATCTCTAATAGCCATCTGCTAATTGATGTTCTAACGCGATATGGAATGTTAGTTGGTTTAAATTTCTGCCTTTTCTTTTTTTAAACTTTCCACGATTCAAAACTATTCATAGTGCTTACATCAAGCAATAAAAGATACAATGCCACCATTTTACAGCTTTTCTTACCATTTTGTACTTTTTGTTTGGTCAAAACAATTAACCTCTTCCTTGGTATTGTTATATATACAGCTTTTGACTAAGGTATTTCTTCTTTGGAGCCATCTTTTTTTGTCGTATTTATAAATGTACATTCGTTAGACTGTATGCCCGAGTCAACATTTTAATGTCATAGTTGTCCATTTTACTGTTGCAATGTCATCTTTAGCTTTTTGTCTTCTTCGGAGAGAGGGAACCTTAATTTATGCTTTGTAGTCTGTCATTTGCTTTCAACATTGGTAAAAGATCCTTCTTCTTTGGCCTTAGAATTTACATGGTAGACAGACTTCAGTTAGCGCTTCTGCAAGCTTAAATGGTAATAGCTTTAGGCTCAAACGTGACATGTGCTTCACGTCTTCCATTAGTTTAGTAACTAATTCCTTATATTTAACTTTGGATTAAGGTCTTTAATAGGCTCTAGGCTGAAAGAATAAAGTGGGCCCCTAAAGTAGGTGGCTTGCCTAACTATGATATGTCTCTATACTCCTGTAGGTTCCAAAGTGCATGTGACTATTATTTGTGGGCATACGAACTAAATAAAGTAGTTGTCCAAATGCCGAAATCATAACTTTTATATTAAAGAGGATCTTTAGATGATATGGTGAATGATAATCCAAATATGGACATGCATATGGAAACATACAAATATTCGAAAGTCAGTATTAAGATTAAAACAATACTATTATAACATTTATTTAAATAATGCCAGGCTTCTCCGATGCTCCTGACAGAGTTCTAGTCCTTAGTGTATACGAATCTATGCATAAATCCTGCACTACCTATACTGAATTTTTTGTCCTTATTTATTTGTTAGAGGTTTCCTTTCCACAATAAATTTCAAATTTTTGGATATATCAAATTTTGAGACCACTAAATGCCACACCTTGCGACTTCTGTTTGAGCTTTATTGGAATATATTGCTTAAATATAGTTTGTTCTTGAATTCTATCATTCAAGCACTAAATATAAGGTCGGACTTGCTAATCAAAATGTTTTAATGATGTGAACAATATACAGTAGAACCTCCATATAATGAAATGGACGGTTCCATAAAAAAAAATTCGTTATATAGAAAATTCGCTATGTGGAAACGATGTATTCATGAACCAGGGTATTACAATATGATACCACAATTAAAATCCCGCTTTACAGTAAAGGACTGTTTCTCATAAATAACATTCAACCATTTAAAAATAGATGTTTTTAAGTGTGAAAACACATTTGTATAAAAAAATGAGGTGAACGATTCTTACCTTAAAATGAAAACGTATTTAATGCTTCTTTCATACACATTCATGCTTTTGTAGAAAAATTTCTAATATCCTGCTGCACAACAAATGGCGACGTTGATTCATCATACAAGTGTTAGCACCCCTGTGGGAAATTTGCAAGGTCTGGATTTCTGGTAATCAAACGAGAAAAAAAAAAAAAAAAAAATCACGCCATAAGTATTACTATTCAAACAATACAGTGCATTCAAGCCTAGCGACTTCCCACTGTATGGGGCAACCAGATACAGGTGTGTGTGTGCTTAGGAAAACTCTTTATTAGGGAGTTTAAAATCCCTTAGGCGTGCCTCATTTTGTTTGTTTTCCACTTAAAATCTTATTGTATTTCCGCGGTATTAGGGAATCCGATGTCACTGACGTGACCACTCGATTTTCTGTTTTAGTCGTTAAAAATTTCGTTATATAAAAACACTTTCGTATGTAATGACCATGGGGATTTACCAAAACTTCGCTATATAGAAAATTTTTCTGTACAAAAATTAGTTATATGGAAGTTCTACTGTATTATAAGGGGAATTGCATTTCCCATATGTGTATAAGAATATATGGGTGCAAAGTATACAGCATGAAAAGAATTAAGTGAAACTGGAAGAAAATACTAATATTTTACGGAGTTAAAATGAGCAACAAACTCCCAAGTATATACAGTAGAACATATCAAACTTTGGTATATCCTAAATCTCTATATATCGAAGTTTTTGTGAATCTCCATAGCATTACATAGAAACACTACTTCTGTATACAACCCATGGAAAAAAGTTTGGAATCAACACCTCTGGTCCACAAAATTTCACCAAAATCAATAATGTATTCTAAAGAAAATAAACTGAATTGGGTGTATTTACAAAAATATACATTGTTTCTAAAATTTACATGTAAAGGGATCATTTAAATTAGCAGTATTTTTTAAATTATTTAATTTTAACTAACAACACCGTGAGAAAAAATACAGAATCATTTAAAGTATGAAATCAAAGGCTTGTTTATGCAAATTCTAAGTGAGCAAATGATGTTATGATTATGTAATATGCATGGTTGAATTCTGAGTGGAGGTAAATATATAAAACCAGCATCATTTGCTTTCATATCGTTAGCTAGCAAAGGAAAATGGCACCGATAAAAAAGTTGAATGTTCAAGTTAAGAACAAAATAATTAAATGGTTAGCGGAAGGAAAAACTCAACGAGAAATTATAAAGACGTTTTCTTGTTCTCTATCTGCCATTTAAAAAATTTGGAAAAGTATAAAGAAACGAAAAGCATGATGAACGTTTATCATTGTAGCAGGCCTCATGCAACTTCTATTCATCAGGATGAAACTAAAGAAAATATGTAAAGGTATTAGTTTTTCGATGTCAAAACAAATGATCAATGGAAAAAAATATCTGAAGCTAAAGTTTGTGATAAAACAGCTAGAAATCGTATATGTGGTATGGGTTTTCGCTTTTGTAAGGCTAAGGTTAAACCTATACTTACAAAAAAAAAACCATAAACAAGCTAGATTAAGATGAAGGAAAAATTGGACTATTGTGGACTAGAGCACAGTGATATTTAGTGATGAGTTAAGAATGTGCATTGGTAGTGATGACGACAGTAGAACATTTGTTTGGCGTCTAGCAAGAGAAATCATGAATGAAGATCGTATAAAGTTCAACAAAAAGTTTCCTAAATCTCTTATGATCTGGGATATATGTCATCCGAAGGTACAGATAAATTATTCATAATAATGGAACTGTGAATTCGGAAGCCTATATCAAGATTTTAGATGCTTTTCTCATTCCAGTTTGAGGATAAGAAACTCACCTTCATGGATAACAGTGCCTCCTATCATAGGTCTCGTTCTGTTAAAAATTACCTTTCAGAGGCAAACATAAAGGCATGGACTGGCAGGCCTGCAGCCCGGATTTAAACCTAATTGAAAATCTGCGGTGGAAACTTAAATAACTTGTCATGAAGCAGCAGCCAACAAATAAAGAAACATTAAAAATTGTTATTAAGACCGCTTGGTACAAAATTGACCGAGATGACTGCAGGAAACTTGTGGAGTCCATGTCAAAGAGAATCCAGGCTGTAATCAAGGCTCGTGGAGTACATGCGTGCTACTAATCAAGTAAACTTTAATATAGTTCCATTCTTTTTTGCCATACTTAAAATGATTCCATATTTTTTTGCCATGGTGTCGTTAGTTAAAATTAAAAAATTTAAAAATCTTGTTCAAAATTTAAATGATTTTTTTTACATGTAAATTTCATAAATAATGTATATTTTTGGAAATACACCAATTCGGTTTAATAAATTTATTTTCTTTAAAATACTTATCAATTTTTGTGAAATTTTGTAGACTATAGGTGTTGATTCCAAATTTTTTTTAAGGGTTGTATAAATATATATCAAACTTTTAAAGATAAATCAAGATTTTTTCTTTAATCATTCATAAACAAGGTTTTCCAATTATTTTTGGGCAGCAGGGCCACTTAAAATCTTTTTTCACGAATCTTGAGCCAGTAGTTCGTTTAAAAAAAAGAGACTCCTTCAGAATTCCTTCTGGTTATTTGTTTGTTCACTTGCGATATGTGGAAGGGGTTACCCATTCTGTCTCCATAGTTTTGCCTTATTTCTTTAATAAAAAATTGTTTCAGAGTTATTTTTATTTCAAACAGTTGTCGGTGGGCAGTTAATATTGCTTTAAAAAGGCGTCTTTAAAAAAAATTGTTTCGGAATTATTTTTATTTCAAACAGTTGTCGGTGGGCCGGGTTAATATTGCTTTAAAAAAGGCATCTTTAAAAAAAAATTGTTTTGGAAATATTTTTATTCCAAACAGTTGTTGGTGGGCCGGGTTAATATCGTTAGTGGGCCATATGTTGGACAATCTCATTTTAAAATGTCATGGCTTTTAATTTGTTGAAAATTTTCCTAACGGTGTGTTTTACAGACTTAATATGAAAAATTTTACGATCAATCATAATCAAAATTTGTCATACAACAAGGCATTAGAAAGTCTATTACACAAATGCATATGATTAATACATAAATACAGTGATTTACAAGGTATGTTCAGCACATTTATTCTCATTTTTTGCCTTTGATTTTCTATATGAACATAACTTAGATATAATACACATTCAAGTCACATTAATTATGGCCACATCCTACTTTTGGTATCTGCAACAAGCCAACGATATAAGCACATGTCATCAGCTGGCTTCATAAATAGGTAAGATGAGCTGCTGGCATTCTGCAAACACATCATTTGTTGCTGTCATGGATGAAAGAAGTTATTTATTAGAGTTGCAAAAAGGGATGACTATTGGCTGTTGGGCCAAATGTGATAGTATTTCGGACACAGCATTTTTTTTTTTCTTTTGTGTAAAAATATACACACATTGAGAAGTGTGATCACGCAGTTCATGAATTGTTTGCATGCTGCAGTTGTGAAAGAGTAGTGATTGAACAAATAGCACCGTTGTGAATAACTAATGTAGAAAATGCAGAGCACCATATGTCATTTATCTGTGTGTCATTTATTTATGAAATATAAATAAGATCGTCCATGTAACTTGTCTCAATAGTTAGCTTAATAGAGCATCGCTGTAATAACCAGCAGGTTACTGGTTAGAGTTCAGCTCAAGATTTGTTTATTTTCTTCTTTTGTAGCTTTTTCTGAATGAGTAAGTTCTATTTTTAACCACAGAGATATTTTTTTTTGGATATATAAGAATAAATCCTTTGAAAAATTGGGTTCAGTAAACTGCTTTAACCCAAATTGTGCACTGACTTAAAGTTGAAATGGTAGGTTTAGTTTAGGTCTCAATGTAACTACAAAATGGTTTAAAAGTTGTTGTGCATGATTGAGAATTTGTTAATAAAGCATTTTTCACATGAGAGTTTGTTTACTGGAATTTTACGTTCTAAAATTATTTTACATATTCACTGTCATCTTAATTTTGGCAATATATCCCGAAGAGCCAAGAAGATTTGATCTGTGATGGATACTCACAGAAATCATGATACGCCTTATGAGCAAATGGGATGGGAAGGATGATTCTCATTTCAGTGACCATCTGTTGATTTATTTTTCTCGTTTCCATCCCCATCTGTTGATTTACTCCTATTCTATCTTTGGCCAAGTCCAGTAGTCATTAGCATAATCTGGCGGGGGCACTTCCCTCCAGTTTTTTCAGAAAAGAGGCAAAGTCATACTTTTTCCCATACATTTGTAGTTTTTTTTTGCTCCCTCCCCCCCCCCTCCAATTTATGCTATATTTAACTCCCAAGTTACACATATGCTGCCTGTAGTGGTAATGTGCTCATATAGCATGCCAGTAACCTGTGTTTACCTCCCAAAAGTATCAAATAAAAAAGAACATTTACTAATTGCTCACAAAAGAACATTTACTAATTGCTCACAAAAGAACATTTACTATTGCTGTAATGAGCATTTATTAACTGCTCACCATAGGCCAGGATTTGGTTTCCTAGGCCCTGAGAGTTTCGGATTCCTTTATAGAATCCGCTTCTTCAGTTGCGACCATGGATTCTACACATACAATTCCGGTGAATTTAACTGACTTTAGAAAGTCGCCGTAAACATTAAATAATTTTAAAAATTCTTGAAATGGCGAATTGTAGCCCTTTGTAGAAACCTTAAATGCAGGATCCAAACACTAAATTCACTGTAGTGCCTGAACGGCTAATTTTAGACAAAAAGGCACTGAATAAAAATTGTTTATTTTGATATTTTCTTCACTTGTTGTACATACTTGGCAGTTCTCAACTCTGTCTCATCTCTCCAGTGTGCTAAAAAAGGCAGTTTTAGGCTTATTTTCACTACATAGTAACACAGATCAGGAAACTGAATTCCGAATTTTTTTGTCTCTACTATATTATTAGCTCAATCACTTAAATTATGTATCAAAAATTGTATTTAATTCATGTAATTGGCTACGTAGAAAAGACATGGACATAAACAGTAGTTACGCTCTACAGCCACACCGGCCCCTTTGTAGACACAGGGATATGGGCAAATATGCCTTATTTGGTGTTCACAACAACTCCTCTTATTTTGTCGGTAGAGTTTAGGACCACCCTGTATATTTTATGAAATTTGTTTATCTTTATAAAAATTTTCTTTTATATATATATATATATCATCATCATATTCAACCATTATCTATCCACTGCTGAATGAAGGTCTCTCCAAATGCTTTCCGCTCAAGTCTATCCCGAGCAATTCGCTTCCATATCACCCCTAGCCTATTTTCTTATTTCATCCACCCATCTAGTTTGAGTGCGTTTTCTAGGTCTTCAGTCGTCTCTTGGATACAAGTTGAGAATTTCAGTTGTCCATCCTTGATCAATTCTTCTTACGATATGTCCAGCCCATTGCCATTTCAGCCTTTTTACTTTAACAATGATATCCTCTGCTCCAATTTGCTCTCTCACTCAAGTGTTTCTTTTTTGATCTCTCCTAGTTATTCTAAGCACGTACCTCTCCATGCCCTTTTGGGTTGTCTGTAACTTATGTATTGCTGCAATTGTTAGACTCCATGTCTCTGATCCATAAGACTGGACTTGCAATATACACTGGTTGAAGACCTTTCTTTTTAGACACAAAAGCAATTTAAATTTTCAATCCACCTCAAGGTGGAGGTCTCTCTATTATTACACACACATGAAGTACGGTGAAAAAAATACAGTGGAAGGAGCCTTAAGCTCACCATGTTGGCCAGACAGGTTGGCAAGCTGGACCTACAGTTTAACAAAGGTTCTGAACTTCAGTCACCACAGCCAAAGTCATGCTCTAAGACAGTACTTGTGTCACTTTCCTATGCAGTGGCGCTCTCACCAGTGCCAGTGTTCTTGGCTGTGGGTCGTATATATATATATATATATATACAAAAAATGGTTGTAATTAAACCTAGCCTATTTAGAGCATTCTACCGCTTGAACCATTCAGTAGATTGTCATCAAAAATGGTACATAGATTATCCAAAGGATGCAGAAAAGGAATGTGCAAAAAAAAAAAAATTTACTTCAAGAATATCCACTAGGGGACTCATTTTAGTGCAA
The DNA here is from genome assembly GCA_006491805.2 of Dysdera silvatica. Taxonomy (NCBI): domain Eukaryota; kingdom Metazoa; phylum Arthropoda; class Arachnida; order Araneae; family Dysderidae; genus Dysdera; species Dysdera silvatica. Next base: position 109,110,459 of record QLNU02014176.1, on the reverse strand, counting down.
TATGGCAAAAGCAATCTACAAAATGACCACACACACTCATTGTATCGAAACATTTCAAATAAATGTTTTGCAAACAATAACAATAGGCTGGAATTGCAGGCGTGCAGTGAAAAAAAAGATTTCACACATGCAGTCAGCGAATATTGAAATGTAACAATCAAGCGGCCATTAATCATATACAGGATTATGTAGTGGATGTTTCTCAATGTTTCTGCCATCATTCACTTGTAACAGTTCAAGCTGATGGACAGTGTGTTTAACAGTCGCAACTAATCCTCTGTGATGCTTCGCACATGCAGCATGATGGGAGTCCGTAAATTTGGCTAACAGAGCAACAATTCCATTATGAAATAAATTCTTTAAATGACCCTATAACCAGAAGTCGCACAGAGTAAGAACCGGCAAGCGTGTGCCAGAGATTAATAAATGAACAACTGGCAACATGCTCATCAGTTAAATTTTAGAGCAAAAAAGCTTTGAAGGATCATGCAACATGTGGGGCCGCACTATCTTGTATGAAAATGTTCGATATAAAGCACTGTCATTGCTGTAGTTGTTGGAAAGCAAATGTCTGGAGCAACTCACGGTACTAAAGGGCCATCACCGACCAATTGACAGAGCCATGAATTGTTACAAGTGAACAATAGTGACCACATTGAGCAATCTCTATTACCTCATCCTGTACATGATTAACAGCTGTTTGATTGTTACTTTTTTTTATGCACTGTCTGCGTATGCAAAATCCCCCTTTTTTTTTTCTTTTTTCTTTTGCCTGTGGTGCCAGTCTACTGTTTTTGCTCACACAGCAGTCATTTGAATATTTTGACGCAGTAAGTACTACTGAACATCGAAAACGTTATTTATGTTACGTGTTAGTCATTTCATGGGTTGCTTTTGACATATTGCTCTAAAAAAGCACCTCTAATGGATGATTTTGAAGTGGGGTTTTTTTCCCACGCCCTTTGGATAGTCTATATAATGTTGGTATCAATGCACTGAACAGTTCAAGCTGCAGAGTGCTCTAAATAGGTCAAGTTTAATTATAACCACATTGCACATACGTATAGTCAATTCCATTCACCATGGATTATTGCCTGAAGTAGGTCACAATACTGGTATAACAAGCTTATGACCTTTTGAATTTGTATTAGTAATATATATTATTTAATAAAGAAAATTATTTCCAATTTAGTTGAAGTGCACTGATTTTCTCCAGTATGGGTTTAACTTTATTTCTTGTTAAATGTTTCTGTTGTTTTGAGCCTAATTTTATTATGCATTGAATTCCTGATTACCCATTCTAGAAATGTCTTTAATTAAAAATTGAAAAAAAAAGCAAGCGTGATTTTTATAATATAAATTATATTATTATTATATGTTGAAAAGAATATAATTATACTCCATGAGAGATTACCAATTGAGCCCTGACACTGAGACATGTTGTTAGAAAAATTATATATACAAATTTAATCCTATTTGATGTTACTTCAAACTATAGTTGATTCGTATGATTTGAAAAGATCTGTGATGCTAAAAGTATGGTGAATCATATTTAACACACTGTCATGTGATCAACTGCATTTCCACAGAACAAATAATAGTTTGTAAGCCATTCAACATCAGATATCATTATGGAATAATCATTCTTATCACTGCATGGGTGGTCATACTCATGGTATCTGGACAAAGGCTATTAAAAAAAAATGTCCTAAAACATTTTTTGGAGGTGTTCTGCAGCTTCTGATTTTGCTGTATAATGTGTATGTATCTGTAGTAGTAGTAATGCATAGTTCTCAAGATTTTAGTCTTTGCTCAACATGTCCACAAATAGTTTCAGATCATCCTCAAATTCATTTACCTTTGGTAGTCCTGCCACCATCACCACGGATATTCAAGCGTTTACTGTATTTCATTTTAAGTCTTTTTTTTTTTTTGTCTTAAAAAGTTTAATTTATTATAAATGTATTTTATTGAAAGGCTTTTCTACTGCAAGCGATATGTTTTCGAATCTGAATCCACAAGAGAGAAAAAGGCAGCAATTAATTCATGAACTTATTAATACCGAAGAATCATATATGGAGGATATGTCTATTGTGTTAGATGTGAGTAGCAGATGATTTTTCTAAACCAATTGTGTTGCCAAATTACTGACAGAAATATTTTAAAAAACTTGGTAAACTTTTCTTTTATAGGCATTTCATAAACCATTGCGTGAAGCTCTGGTTTTATCTAAGGATGAACTACGGTCCATTTTTGTTAACTGGAAAGAACTTATTGTCTGCAATACAAAGTTTTTGAGGTAACACTTTTTTCAATGGAACTGTTCATTATCCTCCTGACGCCCAAGAGAAATCAAGCTTTTTTCAAAACTTTTGTTTACATCTTTAGACGTAATGGGGGGGATGAAAAAAAAATGTTTTTATGTTGTTATTGTATTTTTTTTGTTATTATTTAACCCATAATTCCATGTAGAATATTCTCCACATTGACCAACGCTTTTCCTTCTAATAGCAGCTGAACGAATGTAGAGCCCTCTCTACGCAGGGCGTCAGGAGGTTATAAGTCGATATGTGCAATCTTTACTGTTTTGAACATAATGATATTAATTTGAATGGCTTGGATACTTGTTTTGTTAATTTGTTTATATTAGCACATTGGCTGCCAAGTTAGAAAGAAAAGACCCCTTGCACCTTGTGTTTTTCTGGGTCATACAGTCGAATTCATGATTGGAGTTGTAATTTAATACACAGCCTCTTAACCAAACACAATGCGAGTTGTATATAACTCACGTGTTAATTTCATATGGAATTATTGAAAATATACCAAATGTTAAATAAGTTAGATAAAGCATTAATAGTTAAGTTTTAGAGATGATTATCTGACAAGTTTCATAAAGGCTTTTACAGTGTATTTTAAATTGCAAATAACTTTAGGTTGATAGCAGTGTAATATTAAAGTTTTTTTTTCATTAACTCTAATTTAAAAAAAAGAATTGAAACTTTAATATTACATAATTCTCAAACTGAAAATTGTTTACAAATTACCTTAACAATTCTGGAATCTTAAAATATAATCATTGAGACAAATTGATTAAAATATGTATATCATCATATTCAACGATTATCTATCCATTGCTGGATGAAGGCTGGCGAATGGCAAAACACTTTCTATATAAGTCTATCCTGCTCAATTCGCTTCCATGTCACCCCAACCTGTTTTCTTATCTCATCCAACCATCTAGTTTGAGGAAGTTTTCTAAGTCTTCGGTGGTTTCTTGGAATCCAGTTGAGAATTTGCGTTGCCCATCGTTGATCAGACCTTCTTGCGATATGCCCAGCCCATCGCCATTTAAGTCTTTTTACTTTAACAATAATATCCTCTACTCCAGTTTGCTCTCTCACCCAAGTGTTTCTTTTTCGATCTCTTCTAGTTATTCCAAGCATGCACCTCTCCATGCTCCTTTGGGTTATCTATAACTTCCATATTACTCCAACTGTTAGACTTCATGTCTCTAATCCATAAGACAGGACCGGCAATACACACTGTTGAAGACCTTTCTTTTTAGACACAAAGGCAATTTTCCCTTCAGAATAAAACTGTTTCTTCCAAATGCACTCCAGCAAAGTTTAATACGTCTGTTGAGTTCTTTCATAATGTTGCCTTCCATTGAAATCAGCTGGCCAAGGTAAATATATGAATCAGCAATTTCTAGCTCAATGTTGTCAACTTGTATATTACTTTCTCTATGAAATTATTAAACATGATTTTAGTTTTTGTTGAGTCATCTTGAGTCCAACTTCTCTACTTCTAGTTGAGAACTCTTATACCATGTCTTGGAGCTCTGATGGGCTCATTATTTGGTATATATATATAGTCTTTTTAAGTTGGTTGGTCAGTTGGTTGTATTTTTATGGGGCAAGGACATCAAGGGTCATTCTGCACTATATTCTTTTTAGATAATTTATTTGAACCTATATATGTATACTCTATAACAAAAAAATCCACACACCAAGAAGCTCTTCAAGATTTCAGCCTGAATTAATTTATAAGTACAATATGATGTGAGAATGATTACAGAATATATGACGAAATATAGGATTAATTAATCAAATTCTAATTTTGATTAAAACCAATACTGTTTCACATTGATAATTGTAGTAGACATTCCACGGCAGTCCACTATCTGTCTTTTGATGCAAGTCCTGTTGTTGTCTACAGTCACAGAATATACGGCAGGAGTGCGCCGTTATCAATCTACTGATACACACACAGTCGCATCACAGTGGGAAGCTGAAACACGATTAAAGCAAGGATAGTATCTGGTCTCCTTTTGACTAATGGCAACAAGTCCTTAATTTCAAGTAGCCCTCAAATGGCTGCAAAACTCAAAAATTGTCAATAAGTAACAGTAAAATATTTCGTATCATATTTTTAAGCCTCTGGCTACAACATGTAAAAGAAAAAATGATTATAAATTGTTATAATTTAAAAACTTAAGACAAAAGTTGAAAAAAAAATGATGAGTTTGCACTGCTGTTGCTGGAGCTTCATCACTTCTTAATTATTTTTATATGTGTATATTAATGAAAAATAATTTTATAAAAAGGAGTATTGTTATGTTGGGATTTCAACCCAACACATGCCACATGCCCACAACAGGGCGTTATGATCTGGGATGCCATCTCCTTTGATAGCCGGACCCCTTTGGTGGTCATTTCTGGCACACTTACAGCACAGCGGTACGTAGACGACATTCTACGACCGGTTGTGTTACCGTTCCTTTTGCGACACCCTGGACTTACGTTTCAACAAGACAATGCCCGGCCGCACACGGCACGTGTTGCTATGAATTGTCTTCAAGCTTGCCCAACACTTCCTTGGCAATCTAGGTCTCCTGATCTCTCTCCCATAAATATACTGGATATAAGATCCAGTTGTGTAGGCACACTGAGCCTTTTGCACTTCGCTCTGATGGACTTACATCTGAGTCTCCAGTGCTCGTCTGCTGGCGAATTCAGTCCTGTCACAGGAATAACACAAAGTACTTCATTTACGTTTTAGTAGATAAAGAAAAATCCAGTGATGAATCAATTATCGGGTACTGTTTGAGTGCAAAAATGGCCAGAGGACTGTTGGGTGCTGTGCACATACAGGGTTTGTCCCAGAAGTTCCCGGAATGATTTTTTGTAGTTGGCAACGCTGGCTGACGGGGCGGAGAAGTTGGTGGGGGATCTGAGCTTGGAAACGAGACCGGTATCAGTCGCCTGCGGGCAGTTGTTGAGGCAGGGTCACGCTCCGCGCAGAGGTATCTACTGCACCCTCGTCGATCAAAAAATGGACCAGTTTTTGGAGCAGCGTTATGCAATCAAATTTTGTGTGAAACTGGGTAAAAACGGGGCGGAGACACTCGAAATGCTTCGGAAAGCCTACGGTGACGGGGCGATGAAAAAAAGCCAAACTTTCATGTGGCACAAGCGGTTCCGGGAAGGTCGGGAGTCCGTCAACGACGACGACCGCTCTGGACGCCCGTCGACATCACAAACGGACGACTCGGTGCAAAAAGTGCGTCAAGTTTTGGACAATGACCGACGATTAAGTGTTCGGGTGATTGCAGAGGAGTGTGGAATACCCAAAACAATCGTTCATCGCATTTTAACGGAGGATCTTCAAATGAGGAAAGTCTGCTCGAAAATGGTGCCAAAAGTCCTGACGAGTGAGATGAAGGAGCAGCGTTTGTTGAAGTGCCAGGAATTGCATGAACGCTACGAAACGGACCCAGAATTTTTGGACAGAGTGATCACAGGGGACGAGACGTGGATTTTTCAGTACGATCCCGAATCAAAGCGCCAGAGCAGCGAGTGGCACACCAAGGAGTCTCCTCGCCCGAAAAAAGCAAGGATGAGCAAATCGCGAATCAAGGCAATGCTCATTGTGTTTTTTGACAGAAAAGGTGTAGTTCACAGTGAATTCGTGCCACAAGGACAAACAGTCAACAAGGAGTTTTACTGTGAAGTGCTCAAACGGTTGCGCAACAGGGTTCGACGCGTCCGAAACGAAATTCGCGACAATTGGATCTTGCACCATGACAACGCGTCAACCCACACCGCGCTCATTGTCTCCGAGTTGCTGGCCAAAATGGGTGTGGCAACGCTGCCCCAGCCGCCGTACAGCCCCGATCTGGCACCAGCGGATTTCTTTTTGTTCCCAAGGATCAAAAGAACCCTGAAAGGAACTCGGCATGGGACGCTGGAGGCGGTAAAAGCAGCCGCGACGACCTCACTGAAGGAGATTCCCGTTGACGACTTCCAGGGCGCCTTCAATGATTGGGTGAAGCGTTGGCAACGGTGCATCGAAGCAGGGGGAGAATACTTTGAAAAGTTCTGAAAAGATTGTAAACTGATATTGAATAAATGATTTTAAAAAAAATCATTCCGGGAACTTTTGGGACAAACCCTGTATTATGAGAGTACTTTAGTACCTTGGGTATGGCAGGTTCCAGCCCGAGATCCATATAGCTGCAAAATCACTGAGCAACCTTTGTGTGGTATGCAAAAGCAGTGACGAAAACACCACTTTGATTTTTTTTTATTTATTTTTCATTTTATATATTTTGTTGATTTAGTATATTTTACTATTTTTATTGTTGCTATTCATATATAACATTTGATTGCTACTTATACAACACTTTATTTCTACCGACAACACACTTGCACACCCAATCAAACAGTTATGAATGAGTGTTAATGCATGTGATAAGGCTTGCGTGTTACATCAAAATCAGAGAAACCAGTTTCTAACATTTTATTACCGTTCGTCAGCAACTTTTAATCTACTTAGTAAGACGAGTTGAATGATGCTTGGTTTGCTACGGAACACCTACAGTTGTAGTGTGCAGATATTGTAATGGGAAGTTTTGCCACCAAGTGTGATGGCTCTGTTTTCCCGGAGAGGAGTACTTTCAAGTATAGAGTGGAGGAGAAGTGAGTTCAGCTGAATAGAGGTGAGATTACTCTCAGAGTGGGGGAGTGAATTCAACAGAATAAAACTCCTTTTGAATGATTTACATCACAGAATAGCAGTAAACTAGTTACCTGAGACAAATTTTGGGTACAATACCTTCCTGGAGGATATTTTCTATGGAAACTAGTTCATATTTATGCGACTGAGAAAACCAGGAAAACTTAAGTTCAGCTAGCCCGTCAGAATCATGAGAAAACTCACTGACTACTCGTTTATTACGGTTTTCACTGCAAATCTATGAGTAGAGATTATGCCAACAGTGTAACACAGTCTATTCTAAAAAGGTCACCCTCTATAGCTATGACTGCGCAGAATGATGCTTAACTTCAGTGTTCATAATGGGAACTGGTATATTTTATCCACTCGGCTGCCATTGGCCGATGATTTGCCAATAGACAAAATCCCAATAACGTTGGAGATCCTTCTTGTAGGATAACCTTCTATGACCTCTTAACTAGTGACTGCATGATCTGACAGTTTTGCGCCCATAGACAATTTTTATCTACTTAGTGAGACCCGCCGAATGGCATCTGATTTGTTGTGGAATGCTGATACACAAAATCCTAATAACATTGGCCCTCTTCCTTAGTGACCTCTAACTCATGACTGTATGATCTGACAGCTTTGTGTCCATTGACATATTTCATCTATTCAGTGAGGCGCGTCGAATGGCATTTGATTTGTTGTGGAACGCCCATGGGCCATTTTTGGCATCCTCCTTTCTAAGTATTTTGTATCGAAAATATAAATTTCTAAATAGTTGTATTTTGCTTTGAAAATACAGATTTCATCATATTTTGTATTTTCAAAATGCATTTAAGTCTGAAAATACACCCAGTTCGTAATTTTTAACTTCCAATTCTAGTAATCCGGATAAACAGATGATGCTCAAAGTTCGATTTCATGACCAGTGTAAGTAGGTTGTTAAAGTAAATAGAGTATCAGTAATGTAGCATTAGGGCTGGGAGGCCAGAACGAAAGCCTTGGACACAAAATTTCAAAAGGAAAAAAGTAATGATAAAAGATTTGTAACAGATGGACAGCGGTAGGGGACAAACAAAGATGAACATTTTCTCATATACTCAGAGGATAAAGAACACCATGGTTATTTTACCGATCACTTTAGGCAGTAGTCAAATCCTGCTTTTTCTGCTTTAAGGTATCGGTCTAGATTTACAGCATCTTCAAATGATTGAAAACTATTCATTTGGGGGTGGGGGGAGCTGTTCTAACAAAAATCAAGCCAGATACTCATATAACTTTCGGTTCCCCCAGAAAATGCAATTAGTGGACTCAGTTCCAGTCGAATATAACCAGCTGAAACCACTTATTTGCTAAAGATTGGGATATAGATTTCTTACGAAAGTGAACCTGACTACCCCAAAGTATATTCCCCAAGGTTTGTCGTTAAGTATTTGATTGACAATATGGCATATGTCAGTTTGTGGGTTAATGGATATTAGACTCTCACCTGTATTAGTTTATCTTCACGTAAAACACACATACATTAAAATTCACCTATCTCGAATCTCACAAGAATGAGGATAAAATTCGAGATAAAGAGTTTTTGAGATATGAAGATTTCTATATGCATTGTATACAATACGCTTAAAGTTTAGGTTGGAAATACATAAATTTTTAGATACATATATGGAGGTAATTTCAAGGTATTTATATTTAATAGTTTAAATATATAACAAGTTCTACTGTATATGCAAATATTCTTTGTTAAATTTAAATAATACTGGTTGATTTTGTATATGTGAAAACCTAATGATATAATCATACAAAATATAAATTATGTTATAATGGAAACTATGTTCCTTTGCCTTTATGATTATTAAATTTGTGAATATCTGTCAGGCGTGTGTGTTAACACATTGTATGTTTCAAATATTACATTTTAGAGCTCTGCGAGTCCGACGTAGAATGAGTAGTAACAACATCATTCAAATGATTGGTGACATTTTATGTGAAAATGTAAGTATTATTTTCAAACACTAATTTGCATTGGAGAGTTTTAGCTAGCTGTTACCTATTAGATTGTAATGGATGAATAAATTGTGAATGGCAGATTGGTTACAATTAATTAAATGATTTCTTATTAGAATGTTTATGTTAAAAGTTCTGAGTGAAGAAGTTACTAACATAGTTACTAGATTGTGATACTAAAGATTTATACTAACTTACTTCAAGCCACAGGCAGATCCAGGGGGGGTGATCATCCTCCCCCCCTTGAGCCAAGATAACATCAGGGAAAATGAAATAAGAAGCACCGAATATTTGGCTAAATATAGGAATTAGAAACGAATCACCCCCACTTTTTGAAAGATTTCTGGATCCACCATTGCTTCAAGCTTTTAAAATAAATGCTGTTTCTTGCGAACATTATTTGCATTGGTTAGCTTCTGTTGTCTATATTCATCCATTAAGTGAGCATTGACAACTTTTATTTATCTTCTCGGGCGCTTTTGAGTCACTTGTTTGTGTTTTATGGCTGTATATATATGGTTATATAGTTAAGATAATGCTATATCTAGTGTTCATTCTAGGCTTATTTCGTGTGGTGGAGCACCCTGCCTGCGCTTTTATGAAAATATGTGATACCCTGCCTGCCCTCATAAAAAAATTTGCACCCTGATATGCATCTCGTAATTAATGTTTTCATCCTATTGGAAATCTGCCCTTTTCCCGAAAAACACCAAAAATATATCTTTGGTTCTATACATCTTGCCTACTTATAATGACCCCCATATATAACAATGTTTTTGGTCTTGTCCAATTTCCTATACTTATAATGTCATCGGATATAACGAACCCCCGATGTAGCAAATCAAAAGTTTGGTCCCTTAAGGTTCGCTGTAGTGGGGTTTGACTCATAGTTTAAATGTAGTGATTAGTCAAGTCTCATGTTTTGCTGAGAAAAAATAAATAAATAAAAGGGTTTGTTAAAAATGGTTTTAGTTAGGATCTAGTCAGTTATAGCGTTAATCAGTATGAAAGTATGTAAAGATTTTTTGATAAAACGTCTTAAAATTACAAAGTGCCTTTTTTCAATCCAAAGCTCCCTGCCCTTTTCTGATTCTAGAATGAACACTGGCTATGTCAAGATCTTCAATTTTCCGAAGGACCCGAACCTCACTTGCTTATGGTATCAAATCCCAGGCCCTTCGTTGGTACAGTTATAATGTGTTCATGTATCGTGCTCTCTGTAGATGCGAGAATGTTTTTAGGCACACTGTATGGCCATGTATAGATAATACAGTTATCTATCATGTATAAAAACTGAGTTTAAATTCCATGGGCATTAAATGCTTGTCACGTTTTCTACCAGTCAATAGTTTGGGTGTAATTTCTTGTGTGATGGAAGTTTTGATTCCTTGGAAACATATAGATCTTGGTGCTATATGATCATAGCTATTCTTTTGCTGCAAAATTAATGAAATGGGTGGCTTTTTTGGATGTCTAACTCCTTTTCTTAATTAACGATGATCGCAAAATTCATTGTTAGTAAGCATAATTTTATCCACTTTGCATAAAAAAGTAATATTGCTCAAAAGTTAAAATAATTTTTAATTTTTCTAATTGGATTACTTGCATGTTCGTTAATTGCACACAGAATGGATTATAAATATTAAAAGTTTGAGAATCATATAACACTAGGACCGTATACTAATCATAGGGTAACCAATCAGATACTTGGGGCCATTATTTTTTACATAGGCACTATAAATTAAATAATATTTTTTTTCATGTGTTTTTACAAAATTTAAATCAAGGATATGCCAAGGGTGGTGTGCGTGTATACATGCACATACACTTCTACAAGGTGGTGCATAAGTTTGTTGACAAAAATCAAAGTGTGCATGCTGAGAGGCACTTTCAGCAAGAAAAGGTAAAGAATTTGCATATTGCTAGTGCAGATATAGCCTTTATAAAGAACAAATTTGGTGAGCCTAAGATCAGTATTACTGTTTTTATACTAGAATGAATGAGTTACGTCAGTTGATCATCCTTGCATTTCTACGTGGTAAGTGTCAGGCTGACATTTGGAGGCGTCTGAAAAAAAGACAGTATCTCTTGTCATATCCAAAACTATTAAAAGGCAGAGGAAGACTGGCAATGTCGCCAACAGGCCTAGCAATAGTCGACCATGCACCGTTCTGATGCCATGTTAAATCAAATTGTGAAAGCTCGAATTCATCGAAATCCTCAATCACAAAAAAACTGGCCTCTGAAATGAAAGTTTTATATAGATAAGTTCACAGAATTATAAAGGAAAATCTGAGACTAAGGCCTTTCAAATGGCTTAAGGTTCACAATTTGACAGTTAAGCAATGTAGGTCCGGACTCGAAAGATCGAAGTCATTTCTTCGGCAGTATGCTCATGAAGATGTGGAAAAAAATAATCTTTCCTGATGAGAAAATATTCGTTATCCATGAACGCTCAAAATGACAGGGTTTACGTATCAAGTCTCGCAGATATTCCTCAGAATGTAAGAATTGTTCAACGCTTTCAGAAGCCTGAGTCTGTGATGGTTTAGGGAGCCATCTCTTCTCTGGCTACCCTTCCCATCGTTTTTGTGGAACCCGGAGTAAAAATTAATGCTGCTTACTATCGGGACAAAATTCTTAAGGATCATCTGAAAGTGGGGTCAATATGTCTTCGAACAGGGGCGAAAGACTCTGCACCTGCCTATGGGGCAAAAATCACTCAAGAGTGGTGCCGGCTGAACACTCCTGATTTCATTTCGTCACCAGAATGGCCCTCCTCGTCACCTGATTTAACCCACTGAACTACACCATATGGGGACTTTTAGAGGCAAAGGTCAATGCTATCCAACACCGTAGCATAGACTCTATGAAGAAGAACCTGCGCGACTCATGGTGTAAAATGACAGTGGATACTGTGTGTAATTCTATAGCCACATGGTGAAAGCGATTGCTGGCTGTAGTTAAAGAATGGGGTGTCCGATTTGAATAAAAGTTTCATGGAATATTTATGAGACCATATCACTATAAGTATTTGAATAAATTATTGAATTGCTTTTCCTATATGCAAATTGTGATCAGCTTCTTTTGTCGATGAAATTACGTGCCACCTTTTAAAGTTAAAATTTAAGCAAAAATGAAGGAAGGATGAGCACATACAATTTTTGTTGATTTATACTTTGAAAAATGCAGAATATTTTCTTTTATCAAAATGGGTATAAACTATTTCAAAAAGGCATCTGTGTTGTTAATGATTTGTAACTGTAATGATTACACGTGCATCTTCTCTTACTCACAATAGTCCATCAATTTTAAAAAAATTGAAGTCCTTAAGAAGTCTTGTTTACTGGGTGGTTTCAGTTTCTGACATCTGAATTTTTTGTCCTTTCATTTTATGTTAATTTTAATTGTATCACACAGATTCTTTAGGACTTATACTGTTAGCACATCTATTTTGTTTAAAAAAAATTATCTTTCAGATTCCACGAATGAAACCATACATACGATTCTGCAGTTGCCAGTTGAGTGCTGCTGCCCTAATTCAGTCCAAATCTGAAAACAATCCTTTGTTCAAAGATGTCACAAAGGTAGAGTGGCTTGTGTTTTCCTTTTTAGGCTTTAAAGTAGGGGTATTCAACCCGTGGCCCGCCAACAAAATTTTCATGGCCCACGAGCGTGTTTTAAGGTTTAATAATAATTAATATTAATAATTATTCATTTTAATAAGTTTTTAAAATAATCAGTTTTTTAATTATTTTAAAATAACAAGTTTTGAAATAATTACAAAATATTACTGAAATAATAAATACCTACAGCAGGAGTCAGTGTCTCCTGTTATAGGTCAGCAATCTTTTTAAGGTGGTATGTCAAAGTAATACTGCAACCTCCTTCAGTGTGCTAGCCTACACTTACCCAAGTTGTGAAAGTTTGGTTTACTATTTGACTATTAATGAAAATCAATGGATACTTAAGAGATTAAAAAAGTAATAATTATTAATTTAAGAACAAACAAATTAATAATTAGTAATTTAATAAGATATAAATTAATAATTAGTAATTTAATAAGATATAAATTAATAATTAGGAATTTAATAAGGTATAAATTAATAATTAGGAATTTAATAGGGTATAAATTAATAATTAGGAATTTAATAAGGTATAAATTAATAATTAATCAATTTGGAGAATAAAAAAACTCTTAGTCAGGGAGGGGATTCTTTGCAATGAGTTTTATTTTAATATCACTCTGTGTGCCAAGTATTGCATGCATGTCATAGATTGCTAACCCCTGGCCTATAATATAATGTACAGTAAAATCCCTCATAATGGATACCTCTCAGATGTGGTCACACCATTTTCTTGGTCAGATAATAAAAATTCCAAAACAAGAAATTTCTCAACAATAATACCCCTCATTTACTGCCACCTCTCTTTTACCAGCAATTTTTTTTCCCATGAGTGTTGACCAATGAGAGGTTTTACTGAAATATTATACATAGGCTATAATTATGCAATCAGACCTCATACATGGTAACACATTTAATGTGAATTACTTTTAACATGAACACTTTCCTGAATCCCTGTCAAACTATATAATAATAATAATGTGATCCCATTCTTTTCAGATAACTTGAGCTACTTTTAACATGAACATTTTTTTTTTGCCACCATAAGTGCTCATGTTAAGGAGGCTCGACCATAATTCTATTCAAATAGTTAAGATTATTATCTGTGATATATAATATTATCCAACTATTCCCCTTACCACATAACCGTATGTACAGTCTCACCTCGTTTGATGCCGAATGACCCTTGTTGTCCTTGTGCCATAAAAATACAACCAACCCTTCCCACATACAATTGTTGTTGGAAGATCATTTTTTTTATTAAATTATATTTTGCATTTTGTTTCATAATGGTTTTTCTTCATTTTCTGAATTTTTTAAGAAATGCTGCACTGATCCTAGGACGAAAGGAATGCCACTCAGCAGCTTTTTACTCAAGCCAATGCAACGCATTACACGCTATCCGCTTTTGATAAGGAAGGTAATGTTTTTATTTGTTACAGTAATCCTTCTCAATAACGTCATTTTAATTAACAGTTTAATCCTGGGTTTGGTTCCCTAGGCCTTATGAGGTTCAGTTTCCTCGAAAAACAGTATTTCTCGGCTCAGCATGACCATTGTAGTCCTTGAGCCTTAATACCACAAATAAACAAACAATTAATTAACAGTTAATAATTAAATAATAATTAACAGTTAATAACAGTGTAATAATGGTATTTTGTGGTTCTCGTAAATGTTTCATAGAATTACACACATTCTGGTTGTCTTTTTCTGTTTAGTGACATCCCTTTAAAGTCATTAGTAGGAGATATTACTCAATGTTATGATATACTACTTTTGCTATTTCTAGTTTTGTAAAGGTATTTCTGAAAGTTTTTGGTTTTCCAGATACAAGAATGCACGCCAAAGGACCATCCTGATCACA
>QLNU02014176.1:109056216-109084704 GCA_006491805.2 Dysdera silvatica | reverse complement strand
ATTTCAACCGGAAACAAAATTATCGTAGTTGAGGCAACACAGTTGTAAAAAATCATAAAGAAACACTATCTCATGAAAAACATTCTAACGTCCGCCATTTTGTATTTGTTTTCGTGGTTGACTGTAGTTCAGCACATATTATGTACATTTACATAAATATCACTGCGAAACCATCATACTTAAAACTTTCGGTACTTCCGTATTATAGTGGTCCCCGACTTTATTGGACAACTTCAGGATTACTCCAAGATTGAAACCTAATATTGATTCACGCAGCGCACATTAAATGTGATCTGAAGGGGGGTCTCCCCGCATCATCGGTCTCTGTGATTCAGGTAAGTGTAATATTTGCCTGAAAAATACTAATTGCAACATAATATTCATTCAGCCTTTTACTGATTCAGGCAGTACACATCGAATATGATCCGAACGGTTACGAGTCGAGCGGGAGAGGGGTCCTCCCCTGATTCGGTTCCTGTGATTCAGGTAAGTGTACTAATTGTGTGAAAAATGCTAATTGAATGAAAATTATTTAGTTATTATACCAGTGAGAGAGCTAGTTAAGTACTACCATCACAATAATACATAGTTTTTAATACTATTTTTTTGATTCATCTCAGTTTCTTAATGATTTAATTTCGGGGCCACTATAATAAGAAAGTATGAAAATTTCTGAATATACTTCAACCTCTTTCCGAACTCATAAAACATCGATCGAAATTTTCTAACCCTTCAAACATGGATTGAAAACTTACGAGTTTTTTAGATGACAAAAACATCATAAAGTTACGATTTTTTTCTACTGAAAACCGATGACTTGTACTTAATCATAAGTGGCATCCCGATAACAGAAAAGTACCATTATCTTTCTGGTTTAATATATATTTTTTTAGCATTTGGATATGTAATTCTATTGTGATATAAGAACTAAAACCACGGTGCCAGAACTTGTAATTTTCTAGCCTCTGTTGCTTATATAATTGACCCTGTAAATGCAGATTAGTAAAAAAAAAAGTACAATACCAGTGGGTTAAAAACACCTCTATAAATCCTCTATTTTTGTTCTGCCCATCATCAATAAAAAGGAGACATTATTTTTATTATTAATTTTGTTTCATTAGTTTTGGAATGCAAAACATTCTACATTTCTTGGATTAACGTTAATCAGTGGCACTTCACTTATTCAGTGTTAATTTAATGTTTACAATGTACAATTAACTCTGTTAATGTAGGTAATACTTAATGGTGTTAATAGTTCAAACCCTATGTGAAATCTAAATTTCTAAAGCCTGCAATGCTCGTTTCAATAAGTGCGTTAAGTGGTTATTTTTTTGTGTGATTGTGTTTAACGGTTTGCCTTTGATACAACAAAAAAAAAATGCAGGATTATCAACATTTTATTTTTATATAAGCTTTTTTTTTACATTTGATAAAAATCTATACAATTCAACCTTTTTTTCTATATGCACAAAAGGAATCAGTAGCTAAAATGCTGAATAATGTTAAGTACATCATCTCAAGGAAGGCAATTAAAATACAGAAAAATGAAGTATTCCAGATACCAATATTTAAACTTTTCACATATACTGAGAAGCCGTAGACTACAATGACTAAGTTTTCTTTACTCTTTTCAAGAGATTTCATACATCATATCAGAAATTTTATTTTTAATGCAGAAATTTTCTTTATAAAAAAATTGGTAATTTTTTCTCTCAAGAATAATTCCCTTACTGCATTTCGAGTTCTTTTCTTTTTTTTAAAAAAAATTTTTAACAGCAAATGTCTTTCATAACTAATACAATTTGTTACTGATGGAACAGACAAAAGGAATTAGGAGGAATAAAAAAAGCCTCATAGTAAAATACACAGAATGGAAAAAGCAAACATAAAAACAGTATCCAGAATTTTTATTTCCTATGTTAAATGCTAACTTGAAAGTTTTTTCTGGATCAACTGGAAGAAATGCCTTTTGTTTTAGGGTGTAAGGATTTACAGTTCTCCGAGGCATCAACTTCTGTTCCTTTGAGAACCAAACGCCAGATTATGGTGGGCAGAAAAAATCCACATGCATTTCCTGACTGCCACTGGATTTTAATTTGTGTGAATGGCGCAACAGATGAGCATATTACCTCTACATTACCGTGGGGTTAGGACAAACGCACTAAGAAAACGAAATGGAAAGAACCCTATTTTAGTAAAGGTAATGGAATGACTTATACACTTAAAAGGAACAAATGAAACTGTATAGGCAGATTCCTAGCTAAATATATTTTTCATAAAGAATAATTCCTTGTTATTGCTGATGCAGTACATTACTGCAAGGAACTCGCTACCTCACCATATTACTTCCAGTAAACTCGTCCCTTTCTTCTAGAACGATACGAAATCTACTGTTCACTCGCCTCCACAAAATTATACTGCCAATGATGATCTGAAATACTTCACTGAACAGCAGACAATTTGTCACGAAAGACTAGAAAATTGAAAACTACTCTAGTATAAACAATGAAACAAGAGAGTACACGGAAACAAGATATGTACATGTAATGTAAAAAATATATGATTTACAGTTACTTTGAATGTAATTTTTTTTAAACCTTTACCCGTATCTTAGTGATTTCAAATCACAAGGATTTACTGTTTAAAGAAGTTGGAGAAATGTTGCAAATTATGCAATTGGAAAAAGAGAATAATTATTAAAGATATCCTTTTAAAATCAAAACCTATTTCATATTAAAAAGTAGTCTCCTGAACAAATTTGATACAAAACTGGAAAAAAGTAATTCATTGTTGCATTATCAATTTGAAAACTTGCAGTAATAAACGAGTGAAATTTAAAATATATAGTCAATCATAGCAACAACATAGCTCTTACATCAAAATTCTGAAGACTAGTAGATTAATTGTATATAATTACACATCAGCTACAGAGTAAAAAATTTGACGATCCCTTTAGTGTCGTAATAAAAGAGTTTAACTGTACACATATATGTAATAAAGCTGTGTGAAATTGATGAAATAATATTACAAAGTGATTACTGCATTGTGATCATTAATCATGAATTATCATTATAAACTAATCATGTACAATCATTTTGCAATTAAATGGAATAGTTGACATATGACTGCAGAAAATGCATATCTTGTTGCTTTTATCTTCTATTAAAAAATGCTCCAAACAGTTCACACCCTCAGATACAGGAAATAATTCTTACAATATGTATATCACATGCACACATGAAATTTACAGATGAGGGAGAATTTAATTATTACATAAGCAATATTTTGGCCATTTTATACCCCTCTCCCTCCTAAGCAAAAATTAACATGGGCTAACATAGGAAAATAAGCACAACAGCAATGCCCTCTCTCCCCAAAGGTGCTTACGTAATACTTGAACGTCCACTAAATAATTATCGGAAATCATTAATAAAAATTGGGAATTTTTTTAGTCAAATTAAAAACCTTAAGAGAGAAAAATCACATATGAATATAAAATCTAATTTACACCAACATTCTAACTAAATTACAAATAAGGAATACCAGTGCAAACGTTTACTGAAAAAGAAAGGTGTTCAGTCAGTGTCAGAGCAAATGCCTAACAATTAAAAATGAAGTAATGCAAAAATTGAAAATGACTCGAAAGAATATAAACCAGTGGTAGGCCACCTATAACAGTATCAATCATAACCCCAATTTTGGTAGCTTGTGGAAACATTTTTACCCCTGATAATAATTTTGCAGCATTTTTCGATATTCTTGGGTCAATATTTTTTTAACTCTTTAAAAATAAGAAAAGCTGTCATAAAAATATCAACTTTTCGTAATCAAAGCTATATTGAAAATTGGTGCTTTTTTTTAATATGTAAATTTGGAAGTAGATCTTCGTTGCATAGCAAGCATGTCAACTAGGTTGCTGTCCACTGGTATGACTAAAGACAATGTATCATTAAAATAACTAGAAAATCTATTTAAAAAAAACTACTTAGATAAAGAGGTAAACAGGCGTTGGAAATAAAGTAAAATCTGTCTATAATGATAATTTACCCAGTCTCTTCGGTATCGCTATGGGCACATATTACTGTTCAAGTGAAAACAAACAATACACACAAATGAATCAGACATGCTGAAAGGACTAATAAAAACATAAGAGCCAAAGTTCTAAACAGAAAACTGACAAAAAGTCCCCAGCCAAGACGACACCAGAGAGAAACTTGGAATAATGTGAAAAATGAACGTTGCAAGGGCAAACACATAAAAAAAGTGAAACTGATATTTTTATGCATCTATAGGCTGAATGGTTTATGTATTACATTTAACAATGCTTAGTCAACAAGCAATATCGGAAGTTGACTGCAATTGACAGCGAGAAGGAGGAATTTAACCCCAGATAAATCTTTTCCCTTGGAAATTGAACCTCAATTTTATTTTCAAGGGAAAAAGGAGGAGATAAATCGGAAACCGCAAGGTATGGGAAGCTAGAATAAACCTATTTTACAATACACTTATAGGAACTTCTGTGTATTAAAAGCAGTATTCGACATGCATTTTAATTAATTCTGAACACTATCTCAAGAAACCAAACGAACTTCTCATAATTAAAAGTTAACAGTACAGAACTACCCAGCTAAGCTTTTTCCTTTCTTTCGACTGTAAATTGTCAATTTCACAAAAAGAAAAAAGCGAAACAAGAAAACAACTTACATATTGATGATTCCAATCACAAAATTATTATATATATGTTTAAAAAACAAAAAATATATTAAGCCAAATGAAATGCAACAGGAAAATGGATGTCATTTTGTTTTTCTCTTAAAATAATCATATGCATTTTGCAATGCTTTGTTTGTTTGTACACAAGGACAATGAGCCAAACTCATATTTACAATTTTTTAAATTAAAAGTCGGTTAATAACATATAAAAGAAGAAATACTATTTAGGACACAGGGCAAATGATTCTTTTGAATGGTTGAGTATTCTTCTGTTACAACAATGGTTGGCATTAAGTCAGAAAATAAATATTCGAAATTGGTCACTTGGTTGTGGGGGAAATCAGCTTCACATTCAAGAAAAGCTTAGCTATTAAAAATAGAAATTAGAAAGGTTTTCTGCAACTTTTGCAGATTTGATCAAAATAACCTTACACATATATCCCCTTCCCCCGACTTTTCAGGATAATTTCAACTTCCCTGACAATTCAAGGTATATGGGGACGGTGTAAAGGTTTTAAAATTTGAGCATATTTTCCTCCCCTTGAGAAATTTACAACACTTAATTGGCTATAAGCTTCAAGCAAGGAATTTTTTCTGTCAGTGGTAATTTTAGGGCCAGCTGTCATGCCATGATGATTAACCTTTAGCTTATGGGGCTAGAAAACAGAAATTTGTCATTTGTCAGGGAAGAATCGTTTCTTCCCCCTCCCTCCCCATACAAATCAACCCGTTTCAATGGAAAGCATCACTACATAGGGTAAGGAGGGAGGTTTGGCAACATTCAAGTACAAATAAACAACGCCAAATAACTTTAGTGGACCAGTATTGTACGTTAATGAAAGATAGGAAAATATTTTCTTTACCTGGTTTAACAAAATATCTGATGTTACTCTGCTTCCATATCTTGGGGAAAAAATCCTCGGGTAAGGCACTCGTTATATCTCACATGGGAAAAAGGAAGGAGGCAAATGGTTTTATTTAGAATTTCGCTACATATTCCATCAACGCCTGGAGATTTTTTCCGAGTCCATACCTCTAACGATAGTTAGTACATTTAAAGTAAAGTCGAGGTCATCTTCCGTGGCGATTTCATTATTCACTATTTGTCTACAGTACTTATGATAATTTGTATCTGTCGTTTCATTGTCATCTGGAGAAAAGTAGTCCAAAAGAGTTTCAACAGTTTCATTTAGACTATTAGTAATTTTTAAGTAGTAATTAGTAACATCTAATTTTTTAATCGTTGTAAGATTTGCTGCAGATTTCATTTGTCAGACAATAATTTTGTATAACGCGTTCCACGGCTATGCACATTCAGCAGAACAAAATTCTTTGAAAGACTGAATTTTCGAAATTTTAATTTAGATTTTTAGTAGATTGTTACCTTTCATACAAAGCAATGAGGAAGAAGAAGCATGCATTATACATATTTGTACAATAAGCCTTTATCTCATAACCCTTTCCGTTACCACCCACGATTAAACCACTTGTACTACTAAACTATTGACTTGGGAAGAATATGAAGTGGGGGGGGGGAAATAATCATTAGGATACGACTTACCTCAGCCCCATTCCTTTGGAAGGAAAATTTGCTGGGATATACGCTATCCCACCCATAAGCTAAAGGTTAAACCACTTATGCAAAAAACTTGAAATTGTGAACCTACGAACCACGAATAAAAATAGGGTGCTAAATCTTTAATGGATGTGACAGCGCTTGGGCTGGGTGTTAAATTCATGTTTATGATAATGATAATGATAAAATTATGGTTGAGTAATTTTATGAGGTGTTGATTATAAATTTAATATCAGATATGTGGAAAAAAGGCATTTATACGATCATCGTCGAACCTCAGGGTTTATCACTTTGAAAAAACCACAGAGTTGTAACAGACTAAAGGAACTCTTTGGTTAACATGTTAATGTTGGTTAGCACATGTTTCAAATTAGTTAACACATTATGCAAATACAATTCAGAATATTAACAACAACGTAAAGAACAAATCCCCTCTAAATATGCAAAATATTGCATGATAAAAACGTGCACAGATGGCTATTATAACTTCTAAAATATTGCCCTTTAGCATTGAATATGACTACTACGTATACATTATATACATTTCATACTGAATAAATAGATATCTTTATCCAATTATAACGAGAATCAAATATATAATTCAAACGTTTTATCCCGTAACATTCTTATTTAGAACTGTGAGCCAAGGATAGCAACTGTATGCGAAGCGATAACCTAAAAGGTTAGAACTATTAAATCGTACATAAAGAGATATTTATTATTTTAGCCACTACTGAAGGAGTGACAATTTTCACCAAAGTATCTGATTTATTTTAAAAGCAAATATAAAGAACAGCAGGTTAGGGGTGGTTCGTTTGGAAAGCTTCATCTCGCCATTGAGAATATGTTATTGATTTTAAAGAATGTGTCGAAACGTTTTAAAAGCTTTCTATTTGACAAAATTCATTTCCTAAATAGTAATTTTACAAATTTCATGGTTTTCCATTACAAATTTTATTATGAAATATAGTTTATTGTCTATTTGTGAATTTTATGGTAAAAGAACAGCAAGGGTCATGATGAGCCAAGATCTTCAGTTTCCTGAGGAAGCTGAACCATGTATGGCCTAAGGAACCAAACCCCGGACTACAGTGAGCAGTTAAGTCTGTATGCAGGGTTGTTGTTTGGGGGGGGGCACCGTTGAGAGTCAAACCCAGAATGGCACACAAGTTACCACTGCAGGGCTTAAATACAGGTTACCAAAGGCGTAGCCAGGGGGCGGTTTTGGGGGTTGTAACCCCCAATCACAATGAAATTTTGTATATTTAACATAGGAATATGAGTTGTAGCTCTGTAACCCCTCCCATTAAGCCTATAACCCTCCCCTTATGAACTTTCTGCCTACACAACTGCACGTTACTGCTTTTTATTTTTTCCACTGACTTTATTTAAATTTAAATGGAATTACCAGACCTTTCACAGTACATTGACAATTAATGCAGTGGAGACTCGATTTCACAACTTCATACAAATGCCCCTCCTACTTCCAAAAAAAGTTCATAAATGGAAATTTTCATTTCTCTTTTGGAGTACCAACACAATATTTTATGAAAAATACAAGTCCACTGTAACAACGTTATGGTGTACAATTCTGGATGTTAGATAAAGTATAGTCACACATTTCAGACAAACATCGCAGACATCTATGTATGCTCTACCCTAACGGTTCTTCAATCAACTTTCCTAAACCGTGGACCCCCTTTAGAGATCACTCGCCCTCGTGGACCCCCAATTATTAACTCAAAATTTGCACCACACATATTTATTTCTAGTGTTTCATCACTGATTTTCACCATTTGGGGAAGGAATTTTTCGTTCCCTCGTAATTTATTTTTAGCATTAAAGAGTAAATGCTCTTGTCTTAGTACTTTTCCGAACTTTTGTGGGGCACTGGGAGGATCTTGCAGACCATCAGATCTTGCGCAAGATCCTCCCAGTACTTAATTATTATAAAAATTAACGATATTAAAACAGCAATATGTAAAAATTAACTGTAACTAATAAACCAATTACACATATATTAATTGGACAAGTTACAGAAATATAGCTGACCAGGTTATCACCTGCGCTTTTGCACTACAGTTCTATATTAAAAATTATCATACATAAAATTATCTGGCACACAATTAGTATCATTTTAATAGAATAAGTATAATTTTTGAATTAAAATTTTCACGATCTAAATCACAGGTCGTCAATCTATGCTATGCATGCCATACATAGAACGGGGAGTGATTTAAAAGTTGCAAGCAACATTTTAACACAACTGTCAAAATTGTATATATATATATATTTTACTTGTTTTCAAACAATAACATAAAATCTTCTTAAGATTGTATTAATAATTGGATCAGCAAAACAAACGTTCACAAACTGGTGGGTATGGGTTGACACACGGAACAAAACTGCGGTATTACTTTAACACAACACACGTAAAACATTGCCGACTCCTAATCCAAATCAACAGTTCTTAACATTTCCTTTAAACAAGGCCTCCTTTTAATATTTTTAATTTTTACAGAGCCACCCCCACCACAAAAAAAAAAATACAGTCTTCAAATATGGAAAGAATAGAAAAACAAATATGCACATTTTTTGATACAATGCATTTGTCAAACTGATTACATTTCAATTTTAAAATATAATAGCAACAATACTAAACGTTGAATTAGTCTATGATAGGGAAGACTAGTGTTTCACTTAC
The DNA here is from genome assembly GCA_006491805.2 of Dysdera silvatica. Taxonomy (NCBI): domain Eukaryota; kingdom Metazoa; phylum Arthropoda; class Arachnida; order Araneae; family Dysderidae; genus Dysdera; species Dysdera silvatica. The sequence continues at coordinate 109,075,711 of QLNU02014176.1, read as the reverse complement.
CAGCCTTGTTATATCGAACTTAATACGCCAAAGTTACAACCTTAAATCTGTCTCTACATTCTGCACATGATTTCTGTATTTTTTAAGGTATACATGATCAGATTAAAATATTCTCAAGCCTTCGCATACCCCCTTTTAAGGGCATTGCAACCCCCCCCATGTCTGTGTACTACAGATTAAGAATTATTGATCTAATTCGTAAAGCTCTTGTATTTTTTTCATATACTACATTAAGTAACTAATCTTTAATCTAGTGCTGAACCTTGTTCAAATGTATGTTCGCTTTATGCTTGAAATTCAGTATTATACGAAACAGAAATGTTAGATAGTGTTTTTGGCACCCATGCCTACAAGTGCCCAAAACATTATCCATCTTTAATTGTCTATAAAAACCATAATAAAAAAAAAAAGACATGCTCCAGTAGCTTCATGCGTTGACTAATATTTGACAACTATGTTATCCCAGTAAAGAATACTATCATCTTATAAATAAAAATGCTGAAGTATGCTTCTACTCAAAGGTTTTGAATATGGGCTGTTTAGAAAACTAACGAAAGAAATATATTGTGCAGGGAAACTCGGTTATCTCCTCGCATAACTATTACTTTGACTCACAAACATTTGACAATCCATCAAGGAATAAAATTTTGAGAGACCAAACTTGGAAGAAAGTCTGAAACATCCACGAAACACAAGTTTAAAGTTAATATTTACAAACAAGTCACCACGCTTGTAAATTGCATGAATGAGCGACATTTGCATAAAACGTAGACTACTGGAACCTAAATTGACTGGTCTATTTCTTAACACGACTTCACGAAACATGATCTGAAATGAAAACAATAATAATCAACAATTTTTAAACGCAACATAACCTACTTATCTCAAAATTTATGTATTTCCCTGCATACTTAAGATGTATTGTATACATTGTACACCTAACTCTTTTTTTACATGGTTTTGAAATAACACAGGCAAAGAAAAAAAAATCACGTTTTTAAATTTTTAAAAAGTACTGGTTTTTACTACAGTCTTTGATTTTACCATGTTTGGCGCAGTATAGCCCAGATGCTCTTGCGCCATAAAACATCCAAACAAACAAACAAAGAAAAAAAAAATGGCTTCCCCCCCTTTTTTTTACACGGTTGATATTCAAGCGTGTAAAAAAAAAGGGGGGAAGCCAGATCTTTTTTGGTCGAAAGTGTTATGTGCTATTTGAAAATTGTGTAAGAAAAAGTGTTAGGTATATAAAAGAATCACTATCTTGAATTTCTTTTCTCATTCCCTGTGAGATTCAAGATGAAAAAGTTCTAATGTAAGTGGCAATGAAAGAAAAATGACAACTATTTTATGAACTGTTTACATTTATTAATCAAAGCAATTAATCTATAGCACTCTGAACTCCTTTTCCTACGTTATTAACAAATTTTTCATTTTGTAATAGTTTTACATTTATTAGAAATTAATTTCTTATATTCTTTTTTTTTTCTCTTTTACCTATAAGAATTCGAAGAAAGAAAAAATGACACACACACACAGGTAGAACTCAAACCAATAATCACAGGATCTACATTCAATCATTTTGATTACTAAGCACAGCAATTTTCAATAATGTGTGTACATCAAAGGGAAATTCACTAATAACAGACTATGGAGGAATACGTAAGTATGGATAAAAGTTACTACATTTAATAGCTGAAAGTGGTCAAAAGCATTCTGATGTATACCCAACAATTGCTAGTTTGAGTTCAGTGTGTGTAGGAATGGTATTTTTTTTCTTCTAACCAAAGTCTTGCTCGTGGGTAGACAGGCATTCTAATTTGCATTAAAAAAAAAAGGTGGAGTATAAGAAATTGGTTTTTCATAATTATTTCCGACACAACCTCTCAAATTTAGTTAGGTAGTCTTCTTTTAATTTACGTTTATTGCTCATAACTTTTAGCTCAAGGCTACTTACCTTAGTAACAATCTTAGGTAAATCATCACAGTGATGATCTCAGATCATCATCGTGATGATCTCAAATACGAGCATCAGTTTAAAGTGACCTCTAAACCAACGAACATTTTTCCACTGAACGAAGTTTGCTGTGAGTTCAACCCACTCCTGGTAAACTGAAAAGTTATGATGGTAACTACTGATTGAGCCACAGTTTGTGTTTTACGACATACGCTAGGTTGAAAGTTCATACTGACACAAACCAGGTCTTTACTCATTGCTAGTCAACTGCTACACAGGAATTTTTTTTTTTTTTCAGCAGAAACATCAGTATGATGGACACAAGAACAGATCCTCTTGAAGAGTGGTAGATAAGCAGCCTGTTAAGAATTCATTTTTCAAGATTAGTATCATTGAGTATTGTTTGGATGTTAGGACACGCTTGACAAGCCTGAGACGAGAAATCTGAAGAATGGGTGCGTGCACAGCCCTTGCCTACCAAGTTGACCCAGGAGAGTCACTCCAAACCAACTATTGAGCTATTACAGTTCAAAATTAGTCATCAGGAAATTAAATTATTAAATAAATGATAAAACAAAATAAATAAAAAGTTTCTTGCATTTGAAAGAGGATATTGTTCAGGGACTACAGCAAAACATGGTTTTCAGGTTCATTCATTGCTTAAACTCAACTCTGATCATTTTTAATGACTTCAAGCGGGGTATAAGCTAGATTTATTTTTTTTTCTTTATCATTTTACCAAAAATGTAAAAATAAAATTTTAGCATTTTTAAATTTCTTTTAGTTCTCTTTTTCTACTGTAAATACTTGCGATAATTTTGAAAACTTTGAACTATAGGAGAATGCTAAACAAAATAACGTAAAATTTAGAACTACAAATAACATTTTTTATTTTGTACAAAATTACACAATTGGCCATATAATTGAGCAATTCTCCTTGGCTTTGCTACCCGCTATAGTTTGTAAGCATTTTTAAAATCAAACTGTTTTCGATTCATCTGTTCATGACACCACAGGTGGTGTTCAAGATCGTCGTATGGCGGCCGCCGACATAAAATTGTAGAAATTTTTAATTTTCCGAACTTTCGCCTTTTAGCGAAAATGAGATTAAATGTTTTCTTTGCGAAAACATTTAAAATATCATACAATATCCGTTCGTAAAATGTGAAAAAAAAAAAAACCCCACTTCACCATATGTAATTTTTGTTTGCAACTTACCTGTGGCATTTCTAGGCTGGTTACACATCTCGCAATATGAGGAGATGAGCGGGTGGTTACGGAAAGTGCATTCGGTGCAAAGCCACTCTTTCAATTCGATTTCTTCTACATCATCATCCACTTCTTTCTTTAATTGTTTCAACTTGTTTTTGGAAGGTCTGGGAGGTCTCGGAGGTGGTTTCTTGGAAGCTAAGGAAAAAGGGGCAAAACACAATTGAGGATCGCAAAATTCACTCAAAAAATTACCTTTGTTTCAATTCAAACACAGGGTAGAAATATCACTATGCAACAGATTCATATGGCTTATCGGCAATCAAACTTAGTACAGAAAATTTAAATTGTACCTTGTTTTGTATCGGGAAGCAGCGGTCCTTGTTGGCCTGTGTTAAGGCAACTATAAAAATCGTCACTTACTTCACCAAGAGGAGCTACAAATTATAAAAGTTATATTAGCTCATCATTGCGTACAACCCAATACGTAATATGAAATTACTATTAAATCAAAACTAGCTTTATTGTGGGTTTTTTCGCTTTTTTTTCCCCCTAATATCTCGTTAGTGACAAAACTAACGTTTTCTTTAATGTCACAATCAACATCACAATTTAATGCTCACTTTCGAATTCTTGGAACAAAGCACTTTATGTAGAAAAAGTACCAAGAAACACAAAAGAATCACAGGCATTAAGACTAAGAGAAAATAAAAATAATATATCTGATTTCTTATAGCTCATACAGTTACAATCATAAACTATCCTATCCTTCATTTATTATCTGACACACACAGTAAATTTCTGTATTGGATCATTTGTGTACTTCATGTTTGAAAACTGTACTTTGGATCATTTGAAATGAGTCCAATAGCTCAACACACTATTACTAGTAAACAAATCGAATTTGAATTTTCCAGTGCAAAGACAGAAAGGATCATGCTGTGAAGGGGCCTATATAGTTTTCCCCGAGGAACTCGAACCTCTTAGGGCCTAGGGCAATGGTTCTCAACCTGAGGTCTGCAGAATCTTTCCAAGTGTTCCGCATGCTAAAAAAAACCGATAGATGTTCTGCTAAAATAGTTTGTTTCTTAATACCCTATATTGGTGAAAATGTCGCACCATATGAGAAAAGAAATATATATATATAGCATAATAAGGAAGTATAGCATAATAAACAGAAATATATTTAAAGTTCAGTTTTTAATGACTTTAATTGAGAAAACTAATTTTTAGAATCCAATTTAAGCAATTTAAAATTTGAAAACAAATCATCCTTTACTATGTACAATAGAATGTAACTAACAACTTGAAAAATATGGTTAGGTAAAGCAGCCACAATGAACATACGTCCTTTGGCATAAGGGAATGATTGTGTTCCACCGATAACTTCTCTTGAAAATGCTCTCCGTGATGCAAAAAAAGTTGAGAACAAGCTGACCTAGGAACACCCTCAGATATAGTGATAGTTAGTCGTAAGGATTTTTTTGCACAGTTGAACCAAACCTGGAATAGTCAGACGCTAGGCAAACACATTACTGAAAGGCAATCCAAGCTCAGTGGGCTTTGAGGTGACGATCATAAAAACTTTGGCGTAAAGCACATTTGAACTAACGTCTGAATAACACAGATTTTAGAACATACTGAAGAAGCAAAATCACTGACCCCTTCCAATTTCAGACGGTATGACCAAAGGTGCAAACAATGCATTCGCATTGGCTGATTGAATGCTTATTATACTAATAGCTCGGTTGGGGGATTTTTCCGCATGATTTAGAATTGACACTTTCAACCCTCTAACTGCTGTTGACAAATACATACGTTAGGAAGAAGCAAAGTCCTCATTTCTACAGATGAGTACACTCAGCCCAACACGCTGGGTGCTCCCCACTATCATGAACAACAAGTACAGCCCTTTGCTGACTGTCTCACCTTTTTACTCATTTTGTCAGCAAGAGATAAAATTCGCTTTCAAATGTCCAATAATTAACTGACAATAATAAATAACTGAATGATCAATTTCTTTTATATTGTCAATTATTCATTATAATAATACGAAATGTCAATAAATCAGTCAAAACAAAAAATTACAAATTGCAAGCCAATGGAAATGCACCGAGGAGCATAGGTGGAATGGCAAGCAGAGAAAGGATTTGGTAAGGCCAAGATTCTCCCAACCATTCAACAGTTAAAGAGTAAAAAAATATAACAATTTACAAACAGCGACCATAACGAATAAGACACATGCAAAGTTCAAATGATACAATCAGAAATTAATTTTAAAGCCATTTGATTAATGCTCTTATTCCAAATATCTAACACATCCTTACAATGATTGATGGGCTTTCGATAAAAATAGATGCATAAGTTTTGCATTTCATTCGTTGCAATTAAACCTTGCAAAATGATATGTATCAGTTTTCCCCACAAACTGATGATAATTATTAATGCGGAATAAATGAAAAATTTCCAAAACTTTTCGATTAAAAAGTATGGATGATGATTTTTTTTTTAACCTCAGAATGAAATAGCAAGATTTAATTCAAAGGTGGGGAACTTTTTCACGTTGGAATGCCAAATTAAATTAGTCATAGTCAAAGAAGGCTGCGTTCAAGAAATTTCAATAAAATATAGGGGCGCAGCAATTCAAAACCCATAGGGCTCAAGTAGTTTTTTAAAAGATCACGTAATTTCGCATTAAACGGAACGGAATGTATTTTGCCACCCAATGAGGGGCTTGAGTGCCTTCTCCTACCCTAGCTATATTAATTAGCTATATAGCAGAATACCGATTATTCTAACTCTATTTAACTGAAATAAGCAATTGTACTTATTGTTATTATTTTAGTAGCACTAAAATAATAAGAATAAGTACAGTTAATACTTGTAATAATAAGCATAGCAATATACTCATTCAATACTTTCAGTAAAAATGTTCATGTTTGCTTCCGAATGTACTCTGGCCTTACAAGAGAAACCAATAGAAATTATAGATATCGGGCATATAAAAAGAATGTGTATATCTTTTATATATACATTGTATAGGTACAGGCAGAAAGTTCATAAAGGGGGTTATAGGCTCAATGAGGTGGGTTACAGAGCTACAACTCATACATTCCTATGTTAAATATACAAAATTTCATTGCAATGGGGGCGTTACAACCCCCAAAACTCCCCCCCGGCTACGCCTATGAGTATACACAAAGATACTTCTTTTATCTTTTGTTAAAATAAGTAATTAAAATAAAGTAAATAAATAAAAAAAAAAATGAACAAAATCATATTAATAAAAATAAAAGGATTTGGTTTGCAAAATTTGGATTCGACCAAAAGGCCATACTTACAGGTTCGAAAGGCCACAGATTACCCACCCCTGGTCTACTATTAAAGTATTTAAGAGTGGAAGAAAATGAGGCAAACCTTTTTCTTCAGAATACAAATCGACTTCTCTACTTAGACACAAGCATTCTGTCCGCAATTCACTGATTTCTTTTTCTAACTGTTCTTTCTATAAAGGAAATATGTCCATAAAGAGTTGACACAAATTTATCTTAAAACTAAAAAAAAAAGATTGATAAAAAACACCACAACTGCATAAAAATACTAATAATCAAACAAGATTTATTTCTAAATTGCATATTTAACAATTACATTGTACAGATAAAAATATGTCGAGCATTTTCATATCAGAATAGGAAAGATTCCAAACAACAAGATGATATTAGTCTCTGGATTAATTAGTACTGCTTTCTCTCACCTTATGATTAGTACTAATCTTTTATTGTATGGTTAGTACTTGTTTGTATGATAAATATTGAAGACACAGACCTTATAGCCAAAATTTTCACCAAATTGGTGATGTTTATGCTATTATGGTTTCCTAAACTTTTTTCCCCATTGTCAGCTTCCCGAACAACATTGCCTGATTTTTTAGACTTTTTTGGAACTATTTCTAGTGCTTTTTAAGTTGCCACTGTACTTTTTTTGTATCAGTGGATGCCTAGTAGGGGGTCCCTCTTCCCACACCCCCTTCTGAATACTGGCACTGAAAATAAGGCAACTCAAACTCCTGAATCAATACTTTCGTGAATCAGTATTGCTTGAATAGTATTATTTGATTTTTGAAGGGATACTGTTTTCACTATTTTTAGTGTAAAAAGTGCACTTCAAGGTGTTCAAGAACACCCTCAAACCTTCTGAAGCCTCAAGAAAATTCTACCGTTAAAAGAATTCTAGGAATTTTTCTAACATAGCTAGTGTTTTCTTTTGATATTTGTGGCAGTTTGATGCAAATCTAATTGCTTTGCAATTTTCCTGTGTTCTTTGATGGCATGCTTTTCTGTAGCCACTTTAACATCTATAAAACTCAGGTTTCTGTTTTCTCTGCAAGAAAAAGCTATTGTGACGTAATACCATGATCACTGGTAAAAACATGGATTTTTTTTTTGAAAAATTCCACAACGTACATGTTAAAAATGGATATTTTATTATTTGCTGCAGAAAAAAAAAATGGCAACTATTTTTTAGATAGGATAACCTTATTGGAGATGCCAATTATGATGATTAGGGTTGCTTTTTGTCATTTGGTGAAAATGATGGTGATATGGCCCATATATGAAATATTAGCCATCTGCGGTTAGTACTGATCTCTTGTCTCATAATTAGCATAAATCTCATTTTGAGATTAGTTATATGGTTAATACCAGTTTCTTGCCCTGTGATCAGCACTAATCTCTGCTTCATGATCGGTGCTTACTTATGACTAGTAATAATCTCTTGTCTTATAATCTTGGAGTCAATTCCTGTTGTAAAATGTCAACCACTTACCCCAAAATTACAAGTAATGAATATGAATAATCCTCCAATGCGAAAATTAAGGGCAATACCAACCACTGTATAAAAGAATTTAGTATGAAACTAGAAAATAATGGGTTAACACATTTTTATCCAGTCATATTACAACAATAAGCTCCGATTGTGTAGGCGGATTGGTTTAGAAAAAGGTACCTGACTTGCAGGGCCGAATTAAGACCACAGTGGGCCCACGAGCACATGGAAAAAGATAGCCGCCCCCCCAAAGCTCATATTGCATGAACAAAGCTCACTCCACCAGACTCAATGTACTGAACATTTTAAAATTTTATTAATTTCGATATTTCATACAGTAAGTAAATAAACAGTCTACTCATACATTCATACTTTGCATGCTTATTGTTGCAGCAAACGTTTGAATAATGTCTGCGGAATTAGCTATTGGGTCATTCATTCCGTGTCAAATGAACCAAAATTCTAGCAGTTTTAAACCTCACCCTCTTGGATTTTTTTCAAATTTGACTCATTGGATGACTACCAAAGATAGTGAAAAATCCAAATATTTAGATTTTTAACTGCAGTGTTTTTTAAATCATAGGCCTCTAAAATCCAGAAAAAAACATGATTTTCTGCTTACATGCAGTTACAAAAACTATTATTACTCAAGCTAAAAATGAGAGGGAAATTTTTAATTTTAATACACAATTATTAATTCTGTTGGGAAATAACCACTATCATTATTATAAGTTAAGAACAGTGTTATTATACAATCAGAGGCGAAGCCGGGCACAGTTTTGGGGGTTATAACCTCCTCCTCCCATCGCAATGAAATCTTGTATATTTATTGCCCTGCGGTGGCGCAGTGTGGTAACGCGTTCTCCTAGTGCGCCGCTAATCCGGGTTCGACTCCCAGCAGTGCAAAAAGAACGCTTACTCAGAGATCTCATAAAGATCGCACTGCTCACTGTAGTCCGGGGTTTGGTTCCCTAGGCCTTAAGAGGTTCGGATTCCTCGGAAAACAGTAGGTCCCGGCGCAGCATGACCACTGTAGTCTTTGAGCCGTAAAACCACAAACAATCTTGTATATTTAATATAGGAATATGTGAGTTGTAGCTCTGTAACCCTGCCTTATGAACTTTCTGCCTACGCCACTATATATGCAACCATGCTAGAATAGTTTAAATTAGTTCACCCAGTAAAAAGAGGTGGAAGAACAGTGTTCAAGAAACCATAGCAATTCTCCTTTATGATTATAAACAGGTGGAAACGATCTGTAAGCAAGACACTGAGATATTACTCAGGTGCAGTTCTGAGTATTTTATGTTGAAGCCTTATAAATTGTTGCATGTAAAGTGACAATTCAACAGCTAGCATTCAGTTTTGCCTTAACTCTCAAAGACTGAATATACACTGCACAGTCCGCATTAAATTTTTTACATCATTATTCTCTGTGTGTGTGTAATTGTCAGTTTCCACCATGGCTGAAAATGTAAGTAGGTCTATAATTACCACTTTTTTGTTGTAAACCTTTTAACAAGGAAGGGCAAAAAAACATTAAAAAAAAAATCTAAGGCCTGTTGCAAAATGGATGTGTAATTTATGGGACATCTTTGAAAAGGATATGAAAATATGTGATAGTTGTAGGAAATAAACGAATCTGCAAAAGATTAAAACAAAAGACAGCTCAGTAGCAATTAGCATGCCAGGCCCTAGTCAGGCAAATACAGACTTTGAAGACATAGGTGTTAGTTTAGATTACCTTAATAAGTTTCTCAGAACCCTTGAAGAGTCACCTATTGTTAAGAAGAGATTACATACATCATCATCATACTGTGATAAAAAATTAAGCAAAATAAAAAGATGTTTAACAGACAAGGTATTGACAAGAACAAGTAAGGATGTACATGATATTGGGGAAAATAATTCAGATTGTGAAATGCTTAATCAGCTAATAGAAAAGTTTAAAGGAAGAAATCTAAGTGTCAGTGAAAAATTTCAAAATTCCGACTGGCGGAACCCAGATGTCTCGCTGGCCGCACTTATTACCATTGTACAGAAGAAATGGACTTGGCAACCACAGCTTGTAAGAGTTACTTTGTAGGAGATCGTTGAAGTTAATAACATAGAAAAAAGGGGGACTAAGGCAGCACAACTTATAAAAAGGTACAATTTTACATAAATTCGTAAGTTAATATTTATTTCAGGACGTAATTTTCTTAAGATGCACCTACCTGAACTTCATCCATCCCCCCCCCCTCAACTGAGTAAATTTTTTCATTTATTTTAGCATAATATGATAGCACTGTTTCTTACTTTTAAAAATAGTTGTTCTTGCCAAAGTAATTGATAAGTGTGGACTAAAATAAAAAATTCCCATTTTTGCAGATGGTTTTCCTTGGCATAACTTTTTTTAAAAAAAAATAAAATCTGTTCCCATTCCTGTCCCAAGATGAAACTTTCCAGAAATGATGCTAAGATAGGCAAGTTTATGTATGATTTTTTCATAATTTTAAAAATAGCACTTTTTGAGAAATTCAAGGTCAAAGAGTTCATGGCACGAACTTGAAATCCCAAACTGCCCAAAACTAGTCATGTTGGATATCATATGAACGCTTATAAAATAATCTATATATAGATATAACAAGGTTATAGTTATATTATATAGATATAACAAAAGAAGTTATATTATTATAGACATAACAAGGTTATAGTTATATTATAGATAGAAGCAAGGTTACAGTTACGCATATATAGATATAAAACAAGGTTTTTATTTCATCCATCTATCTATCTCATTTCTAGCTTGATTAGTAATAGTTTTTGTAACTGCACGTAAACAGAAAATCGTGCTTCTTTACGGATTTCAGAGGCCTATAACTTAAAAAATACTGCAGTTCAAAATCTGAAAATTTAGATTTTTCACTATCTCTGGGTGTACATCTAATGAGCCAAGTTTGAAAAAAAATCCAAGGGGTAAAGTTTTTCCATTGGATCACTTGACACGGAATGACCCTTTTACTTTTGCAGATACGATTGATATTATGCAATGGATAACAATGAAAGCATAAACTTTATATAAAAGGCTGGAGATAAAAATTTTGGCTTCATGAATTATTGCTCTCTGTCTCTCTTTCTTCGCATAAATTTTTATAATATGAATAGCCTATAATTATTCTTTAATGCTTTCAAACTTCAGAAGTAAAAACATAATTCAGAAACATAATGTTCTAAAAACACAAGTATTTTTTTTTGAGTGGTGGTTGCCGTTGTAGGCCCCTGTTTGCTGTAGGGCTCCAGGACCCATGCCCTATAGATAACCTGGCCTTACTGACGAGTAGTGATTAAAGCCCTGCACAGGCCTGTTTTTTTTTTAGGCCCAGCTCAAGACTTGAAAGTCAGCCTGGCTTTTTCTAACGGAGTACAAAGAGAACTATACATGAGTGACTCGGGGGGGGGTCAGGAAGGTAGGGTGGCTTCTAGAGCGAACAACTTGAGCTTGCGATAATTCATTGGATTTTAGCCTTTTTTTTTATTAGCGCTGCACTTTTGTAAAAGTACGTAAGACTCATCAGGCACACTGAGCACACTTTGAGCTCATACCTTTCATTCGGGGTAATTGTAGCAGATTTTACTACCATGCTTAAAAAATTCACATTAGTTTCCAATAAAAGTTCTATCTAAGGCATTTATCCCCCTCCCCCCTTGATTCTTTGTTAGTAATAGACTTGCCTTGTTTGGTGCAGTATGAGCTTAGCTCTTTGCACCATAATAATTAAAAAAAAAATTTCTTAGTTTCGAAGAGCCTGATTACCGTAAGAAAGTTTTAACCTAAGTAAAACTCTATAGATGGTAATTATATGATTTAATTATAGTTTCATACCTTTTTATACATTTTCTCTGGTTTCTATACTCTCTTTCATAACCTTTTATATACAGCAAATGCATAAAACTTCTTGTATATTCCCAACCCTGTTATTGCCATTGGGCTTAATTAAAAATAGTCTGGGTAGATTTCTGTTTTGTAAAAATACCATTTAGATGCATCGATTAAAAGAGTTTTAAGCTGCATGACCTCACACACACATATATCCTCTGTTTCTTGCAATCAATATAACAGCATAAAAGCAGAATGTCTATTTGTGGTCTTACAGTTCAAAGACTACAATGGCCATGTTGCGCTGGGACCTACTGTTTTCCGAGGAATCCGAACCTCTTAAGGCCTAGGGAACCAAACCCTGGACTACAGTGAGCAGTGCAATCTTTACATAGGCATACACAGGAAAGTTCATATGGGGAGGTGGGGGGGTTATAGGCTTAATGGGAGAGGTTACAGAGCTACAACTAACATATTCCTAGGTTAAACGTACAAAATTTCATTGTAAGGGGGGGGGTTACAACTCCCCCCTGCATACACCAACGGATCTTTATGAGATCTCTGAGTAAGCATTCTTTGCACTGTTGGGAGTCGAACCCGGGTTAACGGCACACGAGGCAAACACTTTACCATACTGCACCACCGCAGGGCCAATGTAAAAGCATAAACAGAGTGATTATAATTAGTGACTCAGCAAGCTCTGGAAAGAGCATTAATATGATTAGTATCCAAACAAAATTTGGCATTTACATTAAAACATGTAAAAGCAATGCATGACCAAATTTTACATTGGCAATCGTTCCAGGTTCGGACATGTCTTGACACAATGAAACTTTGTTTTTACATCTATGCATAATGCATTTACCCCACTTCATACAACTTCTTTCTAAAGTCCCTAATATAAAATAAATTATTAACTGAATACACTGACACCCTTGCTTCGTACATTATATATATATTTTTTTTTTAACAGTCTACAGGTAAATGCAAAATTAAGGTTTTACTGTATTTTTCGTATTTCATCATTATGACAAACATAAAATTTGAAACAAAATAAAACTCTCAGAAAAATGAACATGAATTATTCAATAAATTCTTACTTTTGGCAAGGCTGCACTGTCCTTTAATTGTTGTTCTAAATCTTTAATTTCTTCTTTACAGGTAGCTATATCCAGCTTGGTCTTTACACATTCGTACCGCACAGAATTCATCGTTTGTTTCTGTTTACTTACATACACTGAAATAAAGATTTCAGAAATTTCGTTAGCAAATTAATGCATGATCACTAAATTTTTGTGTGGAATGTTAAATCACAACAAATAGAAAAAAGTTTTTAAGCATAGTTGAAATTTCATTAGACAAATTTCAATATGTTTCAGATGGACTTTGGCCATCCCTCGTCAGGAAGACACGTCCATCTAGTACCGAAACAATGAAGTTTTGCCAATTCACCAATGGGTCATGTTGCCAGTTAGGTTCCAGTTAACCAGAAATGGGAACCAGGAGGGGGGGGTCATTGAATGACAAAGTGGAGATTAGAGGTGAGATGGGCTCTATTATTTCATACAGAAGCATGCTTACAGTATTTGAGGCCACAAGCGAAACAGATTTTAGCGACCCTAAAAAATGTTTTAACGTAATACAGCGACAAAGAAAAACTGACCATGGTTTAGCATTACAAAATAAAGTTCTTCACTGGTCCAAACGCCAAACATACAGAGCATATAATAAAGTTAAATTAAAAATAGACATTTCTAAACCAAGTTATCCTGGGACATATCAATTGCTTAGCATTTCTTGCTTAACGTCGATGTTGTGGATAAATATAATTGTTTTATTTAGATCCACTGCTGCATTATAAACACAAAGAAAAAACCGTATATAATGTAATTATAAATTTCTGCTTCTCAGAAACTTGTGGTAAGTTATTTTTTGTCGGAAACCCGGAGTCTCCGTAATGTCTGTAAGGCTATACCACAATGAACATGACGACGTGCATTTTCTACTAATGTTAACCAGGGTTGTATCAATTTTGCCCAACACCCCCCCCCAAAAAAAACACTTAATAAAAGCGAAAAAACCCATTTCCCCAACATTATATAAAAGATTATCATAAGTATGTGTAAATTCAATTCAAACCATATCACCACAACTTTTCATAATGCGCAAATTTATAGGGAATCTTTGAACTTGATAAAACAGGTGAATTCTAGACATCCTTAAATAAAATCCATTTAAACCCCCAAAAAAAACCACCCGGGTTTTATTCAACCCTGATGCTAACGCATTTGACTAATAACACGTATACAGGGTATTTCAGAATAACGTTTAGAAAGTTTGAGGGTTTGCAAAGGACGTTAAATAAACAATATTGGCAGAACTCGCACCGTGCGCAAAGCAACCAGTTTGTCTGTACAGCGAATTTACATTTCACGTCCATCTTCGTTGCTGCGTACACAATTATATTAATTGAATACAATTTCTGATACGGATTTTAAGTCATTGGCCTAATAATACGGCAGAGACAAAAAAATGCGAAATTCTATTTCCTGATTGTGATCTGTAAGTCTTACCCTGTAGTGAGATAAAGCATGAAAATTGCTTTTTTTTATCACATTGTACACATTTGGGAATTCGTAAGCATGTGCAAGCGGTAAAGGACTTAAAAATGAAAATTTTTTGTCCAAACTATTTTCCTAAAATGTGCCGTTATGATGCTAGTCATTTAATTGCTTCCATCCACTGCACACAAGGTAGCAAGAATTGGCTACGAAGTGCCATTTGGTGATTTTTTAAGCGGAGAAAGTCCATTATTTTTATTAAGCAATTTTAAAAAGTCGACAAATGGCATTTCGTAGCCTATTCTTGCTACCTTGTGCACAGTGAATGGAAGCAATTAAATGACTGTAGTACCGTAACGGTACATTTTAGGACAAAAAATGTTCATTTTTCAGTCCTTTACTGATTGCACATGCTTACGAAGTCCCAAATGTGTACAGTGTGATGTAAAAAAGGCAATTTTCATTCTTTATCTCACTAGAGGGCAATACAGATCACGATCAGGAAATAGAATTTCGCATTTTTTTGTCTCTACTGTATTATTAGGCCAATAACTTAAAAATCCTTATCAAAAATTGTATTCAATTCATATAATTGCATACGCCGCGACGAAGATGGACGTAAAACATAAATTCTCTATACAGACAAGCTGGTTTCTTTGCGAACCGTGTGAGTTCCACCAATACTGTTTATTTAACGTCTTTTCCAACCCTGAAATTTTCCAAACGTTATTCTGAAACACCCTGTATTTATTTTGACCACCATTTAAGAGTTTCAAGAGCGTTACAGGAATTATAATGTCATACACAAAAAATCAATTAACCAAATACTTTGGAAAAGTATATAAGGACTGCTAAAAACTTATTTCTTGGTGTTTGCATTGCATATTTTTAGCGGCCAGGGAAACTGCCCAACTTGCACCTCCCACCCACAAGTATGGTCCTGATTTGATATTATTTTCAGGCCAAGGCTCATAAGACGAATACAGCTTAAGCTGAAAACTAACTTTTGTATATTGAAGTTTCGGGGTCCGCTGGGCTAAAATTTCAAGTCTTCAGGCTCGGGCTACGAAATTAAGCCTAAACATCTCTAGTGGAGACATGAGGACACTGTACTGGGTGTTTACACTACTGGAAAGAACTAACAGTGCATACATGAGTCTACATTACATGATTATATCGGGAAGGGAGGAATGGTAGATTGGAAAAGTTTAGGAATCACTGATTTATATGATCTCTCGATAAACAAAGAAAAACTTACTTTCAAGACTATTGGGTACATCAACTGCGGGAACTTGATAGTAGCTGGGATGCGGATAGGGATAAGGCTGGAATGGAAGCACTGGCAAAGGCTGCTGATTCCAATACATGGGAGGATATTGCAAAGTTGTTGGCATACCTTGATCTGAAGATTTGGGTGATACTGAAAAGGTTCCCGAGTTTTCATTGTTTGGACTCAAGCGAATCACATGGGATAAATATGGGTAATTCATACCAGAGGCATTTGTCGGACGGGGATGCCAACTGTGAGCAGAATTATCATTTGATTCAATGTTGATTCTGAGTGGATTTTCAAATGCCGCCGAGTTTGAATGCCCTGACTCAGCAGAATAGTCATATGCCATATTAGTATGGCTTTTCTCGGGAGATTCTGACACGACAGCCAATGGATGTGGGTTTGGCGATGGAGTTGTACGTGGTGGTGTTGTACCAGAGTTCTGAAGTGGAGGTGTGACTGATTGTGACATGAGTATATATGGAACACGAGGCATTAGTAGGCCACCTTGATATGTAGATCTTGGAACTGATGTGGGAAGAGTTATACCAGGATTCAGAACATGTCGACCAAATTCGTTGCTCGAAGCTACTGGCGGCGTCTGCTCTGTAACGCTTTCACTTGTGACTGGAGAGGCAGTAGTAATTGAACTACTATTATCAGAAAATGGTGGATTTGGGTTAAAGGAACTTCCAGCATTTGAAATTGGAATGAATGACCTTAAGTTATTATCCAAAGAAGCCGGATGAGGCATTATATTATTATTTGCACTACCATCATACGGAATAAGCATGTAGGGATAATTGAAACCGTAGAAATTTTCAGAACGTGCAGGAGCTGTTTGTGCTCCAACTGCCGAAAAGCACTGATAATAAGGATTATCGTACAAGCCAGCATCGCTGATGCTACGATTGCCATTGCTCCTTTGGGTGTTTTCCCTCCCATGGTTAGGTATCACATTTGATCCAGTCATGTGTAATGCAATGTCTGAATTAATGTCTAAATTTTGAAGCTGAGAAGATAAAGGATCGTTCACAATATTTGGAGGCTGTTGTTGCACATTCATCTTCCAGCACACATTTGGACTTTCACGCAGGACTCAACGTCATTGATCACCTGAAAAGAGACCAACAAAAAAAATTTTTTTAGTATACTCACACCTGTATTTTTTTTTAAAGTACATGCATCTTCTGTAAAACGTTTTTCTTATTACCCACTTGGAAAAGGAATAGTAAATCATGTGACTTTTGAACCATGATACGTTTACACAGCACAATCAAGTTTACCAGAAATCAAAGCCAGCACTACAGCCTGTGTTGCACCAACTGGGCATTTGGAAGTATAAATTATACACATTTTTAATAGACTTTTTTTTTTAACAATATTAAAATCATAAAGAAAAAGTTGTTCAGAATGACTTTGACCTTCATTTTAATGACCAAACCCACATGGACAGCCATCTGCTAACTGAAAGATTGATGTGAAACATCTATAGTTGCTTTAGTTAAATTGTTAGTCAGTGGAAATAACAGGTAATAATAGATTTGCCTTTACACTGTTCTCCAGAAAATTCTATTGAAATGTCCATCCTACCACTTCCCCTCTGCGAATGTTTCTACTCATGTGAAATGGATAAATAAATAATATTGATAAAATATATGTAAAACTCTTTTAAATAAAGCATGTTTAGGACTCAGATTGCAGCCAAAAATCTATTTGTCAAGATCTGTAGGTAATTTTTTTTTAAGAAATGTGCATGCAAGGCCATTTTTGGTATATAAATGTAATTTCTAATTCGAATATTCGAGTAGTGCATGGCGGTCGCAGAATGGGATTCATGGATATTGTAGTAAATAAATGGAGAAAACATCATATAATTTCTTTAAAAAAATTAAAATACACATAATGGCAGAAAACAGCATATTAAATAATTTTTGAATAAAAATGGGTACAATGGGTATGTTTAAATTAATTACTCGATATCCCCTGGCGGTCCCAGAATGAGATTCTTAGATATAGTAGAAAATAAATGGAAGAATAACACATATTTAAAAAAAATAAAATACCCTTTTTTTTTAAAGATACGTAAGGTCAAAGGTCAAATGTGTTGACCTTGAAAATAAAAAAATTTAAGATATACAGTGAATTCGCCATAAGTCGAATTCCTGGGGACCGACTAAACACCTTGAGTTATCGGAAGTTCAACTTAACATTTGTCGTTGATTGGACTTGTATAAAACGTAAATTACTTATCGTAAGTTAGACTTATCGTTTTATACAGTAACTTCGTTTCCAAAAAGCAGAGTATTACATTAAGAATTAGAAGTTATTCATTTTATGTACTGTATTATTTATTGCTCAATGCAACTTTTGCATTACCTAGCCATATTTTGAACACAGGAAACGGTACTTACATTAATTATGTTTTCTCAAAAAATCGGATTGTTTTTGAAGAAATTCTAATTTTATGAAATTATTTACCTTTTGTAAAAACACGAACAAAATTTCGTATACGTTATCTTTACTTTCAAGATACCATAGCATGATCAATACATCATCACGAAATTTTGCCTTTTCGCTCTTCATCAGACAGATCTTTTCCTTCAAAGTCCCGAACACAATATTGTGCCTTGTCTTGAATTTCTCAAGCCATCCTGCACTTGCGTTGAAGCCCTCCACTTTCAACAGACTTTCAAAGTCCATAACTCTTACATGTAGCATCGTACCACTAAAGAGGAATCTTACCATTCTGGCTCCTGTACGATTTAAAACACTTCAAAAAGTGGATTCAACATCAGGAAAAGCATGCCCTTTTAGTCACTTACCTTTCAGATCGACATTGCCCTCGCGTCTTTTCAAGATTTTCTCTTTACTCATCAAAATATTTGATAGCAGGTTGGGTGGAATGCCATATTTCTCTGCTGGATCCTTTTGACCCAAGTTTGGATTTTTCTCAAAATCTTTTATTTATAAACTCATTATCAAGCAGTATCAATTATTTTTGTAGCATTTTGGTATCTTGTACATTCACTAAAATTCTCGACAGCTTTGAGAAGGAGGTAATTTTTCTCAGCCCTACCTAGAAGTATTCGTTATTTTTTATTGCCCCTCCCCTAAAAGTACTCATATGGGTGCCCATGTCTCCCTCCCCCCACTCCCGGTTGGTAATAAACTTGTTTGACACAGCATGACGTTAGTAATCTTCGCAAATAAAAAAATAAATAAAAGTAAATAAATAAAAATAATAATAATTTAATTTTTGAATTTCTTAGTTTTGAAAAGAGCCTAGTTATCATAAGAAAGCTTTAGACTAAGTAAAAATCCAGAGATGCAATTATAGGATTTTATTATAGTTTTACACCTTTTTTCTGGTTTTTATACTTTTAGTAAACATATAAAACCTTTCATACTCATATCTTCCCAACCCTGATCATGAGAAGGATGTGATGATAAACCATGACTTCTGATAATACGGCTTGATCTTTTTCTATTGAAAATAAAATAAGGGTGTTCTGCACTAGGAACAAAATAATGGGGAATGTTCATATTTCCTTTATAATTAAAAAAAAAATCTGCTGAATGTAAACGGTAGTTGCCGGGCAAATTAACTATCATCAATTACTCACAATTATGTGGCTTTATTAACAATTACAGACATTTTTTCCAAAGAAAACAACTCTTTTCACTCTTATTTATTACCCTTTCCGGTGAAACTTGACAAAACAAGAAAACATTTCGTTTCCAGACGCAATCTTAGTTTTCTTTGTCTTCACACAATGCTACATAATGATTCAAAATTGGCGAGAAAACTC
>QLNU02014176.1:109034126-109054669 GCA_006491805.2 Dysdera silvatica | reverse complement strand
GGTCATGAGCACGGAATTAAAACGGTTTTAATTCCATGGTCATGAGCGAGTATTCAAACGTGAAAAATTACCCAAATTTATAGTATATCTTCCCTTCCTTGCAACGGCTTTCAGCTTTTTTCATTGTGGAAACATAGTAGGAAAAAAGCGTTAGATCTGACAACTTTGCATACTTTTGATGCACGTGACTGCAATATTCAAAACCAAAAAATGATTTACCACCAAGATGACTAAATCAAATCTGGAATTTTAGCACTTTCAAACCATTTTTCCAGTCTTCAATTTGTTACTCAATTAATAATAATAACCACTGCAAAGAATATTGATTTATATCTGTAATTAGGTTATTGTTATGCAATAAATTGTATTTTTTATGATTAAGTAAATGAAATGACAACCTCTTGTTTCCTAGTTTTTGTTATGGAATATAACATAGGCAATAATTGGACGCATATTTTTTTTGTGAAATAATGCCGACGTAGTGTCCGTATATAGGTAGTCAGAAAGAGAGGATTCTTGCTAGTTAAGAGCCGCCTGCCCTGCCTTTTCATTTTACTTATCTAATTAGATCAATAAATTATCCTATTCCACATAAAAATTGCATTAACAAATTTCTCTTCTAGATGTAAAGATATTTTATTCAATCTACATGGGAACATGAATAATGTTAACAATATTATTTTGCTATATACATACAGTGGATTCTCGATTTTACGAATATATGGACCTCGAAAAAGAGTTCATACGTAGTTCTATGGGTTACTTTATATAACCGATAATAACTTTCAATAGTTACGAAGAACGTATTCGAAACAAGTTCGGAAATTGAAGGTTCCCAAAAACGCCAGTCCACTATATTATGTAAATAATTACGCAACCGCAACTGATCGCATCAAAATAATGAGCTCCGCTATCGTAGGAGTTGTAAGCTTGTGGTGGATATTTGATAATTCGTATTCGCGTTAATTTAAGTCAAAATGGGCTCGGTTGTTTTAAGTACGCTTTCAATATTTTTAGGTCTTTTCTTTATATTTGTGGGTTCCATGAAAGTCACACCGAATATCAATCGTGAAATGCATCGCGAAATTGTAAGATCATTTTCAGACTTCGTAATGTTTTTTTTTTTTTAAATTTTCTAAAAATCTATTGAGCAATTTATTTATATATATTTACAAAAATAATCTTGTTTTGGTGCAAGTCATGTTAAGCAGGATAATCACAAAGATCTCAACGGCTCATTTTATCATAATTTTCTGTTTAATTTTGATCCTATTTAAGCTTTGCATTTATTGGGTTAAATGTGTTTTAGGAGTCTGATTATGTAAATAACATCATTACAAGAAAATAATTGTGTTGCAATTCTCTCCCCCCCCCAAATATATTTTTTAATTTTTATCTGTCTTTAAGTTAGAAATGAGTGGGGAACCTTTTCATTTAGAAAGGACGGCCAAACTACACGTATATCCCCTGTGCGATTTGTCGTCAAGACGTGGCAACCCTGTCGCGGCAACCTCCTTTCCGGATTACGTCATCGTGCGCTCGCTTCCCGGCCGCCATACTTTTTTAAGGAGTAATTACCTGTTATACTGAGTTTACTACCTATTATACTCTTTTCAGATTTTTTTAACCAAAAAAACTGCTGTCTTTAAGCGTCTGATTTTTTATGGCTTTTGGAATCATTTCCTCCACTTCGTCTTTGTGACGCCGCCTCCACATATACTCTGTGGATGGATGCAGGAAGTCTCTGCAGGGGGTCATGACCCCCAAAATATATTTTTTCACTGTAAAAAATTCCAACTTTCATGATAAATGAAGGGTGTTATTCCAAGACCATGGCAAATTCTGTCCTTGACCCCCCAAATGAAAGTCCCCACTACTGTCCGTGGAGTATGAATCAAACAGTTTTTCAGTACCGACATTGCAATGCTCCACATTCCTCTCATACCTCCACTCTCTTCTTCTTCTCCCCCATACCTTCTGGGAAGTATGAGTCCGACAGCTTTTCATCGCCGACATTGCGATACTCCATATTCCACTCATCTCCCCCATACCACCTCTCCCCTTTTCCCTCCATACCTCCTCTAACCTCATCTCCCCATATCTCCTCTAAACTTTTCCTCCTATACCTCCTCCAACCGCTTCCTCCTATACCACCTCTGGCCTATTCCTCCTACACTCCCTCTGGCCTCTTCCTCCTACACACCCTCTGGCTTCTTCCTCCTACACACCCTCTGGCCTCTTTCTCCTACACACCCTCTGGCCTCCTCCTCCTACACTGCCTGGCTGCCTCCCTTACACTCCCTCTGGCCTCTTCCTCTTACACTCCCTCTGGCCTCTTCCTCTTACACTCCCTCTGGCTTCCTCCTACACACCCTCTGGCCTCCTCCTACACCCCCTCTGACCTCTTCCTCCCACACCCTGTCTGACCTCTTCCTCCTACATCCCCTTGGACCTCTTCCTCCTACACCCCGTCTGACCTCTTCCTCCTACACCCCCTCTGACCTCATCCTCTTACATCCACTGTCCATCCCAAACATACCATCAATTCCAATCTGTTACAAAAATAAAAATCTTTGGTACTTTTCCATTAGCGCCACGCCACTTATCGTAGATACAGTTTTACGATGATTTCTGTTAGCATGACCCAACTTGCGATTTTTTTTTTGCAGATGCATTTTTATGATGGTTTTGCTGATGAAAAAACCATTAGTTAATGTTAGTGAGGGATGTTTTCTGAGTTATCGTTAAAAAATTTATTTATGATTTTTTTTATTATATATCTTCAAAATTTTACATAAGAAAAACGACGAAAGGAGACTCCCTCTCATTGACTTGTGACCATTCCAGTCATATTCGATGGACGCTGTCTGAATCAGTAAAAGGCTGAATCAATATTATATTGCAATTAGTATTTTTCACGCAATTAGTACATTTACCTGAATCACAGGAACCGAACTGGGAGAGCCCCACAGCCTCGTGACTCGTGACCATTCCGACCACATTCGATGTGCGCTGCCTGAATTAGTAAACGATGAAAGGAGAATTCATTTTTCCTGTAAAAACAAAATCGCAGAATGCTCATCATTTGGTAATTACCGAAGAGTATAATCCATCTAAAATTATTAAAAACAAAAAAAAACAGGGTTCAGGCATGAAACAGCACTCATTCTGCAAAATGTCAACAAACAAACAAAATGGCGTCTCGCAAATAATCAAGGATCGTAAACTTATGATTAAATACGAATAATTATGATCAATTACAGCGACCAAGAAAAAAATCATAAATGGCTTGGCGCTAATGGAAAAGTACCAAATATTTAAACTTTCGCTTATCCTATCACTACAGCTCGCAAACCACCACTGGCATGAACGTACGCTACGACACTACAACTACCATGTGCATGCACATATTTTTAACGCTCCACAAAACTTGTCCTCCATTTTAAAGGTATAGCATCAGTTTTGGTGACAAAACAGGGAATACATATGTAGTTTTACCGAAAGGATGCATGTTTTGTGTCAGTCATTGGGGGAAAATTGTTTCATTGAATCTTCAATTATTACTTTTTATTTTAAAATTATAATAAAAGTAAAAGGTGAACGAAAACATCCAAAATAAAAAGATTTGTTGTGTAAAATTTGGATTCATTCAAAAGACGGTAGTTTTCCCACTTTCTGGGTTAAATGCTTGTCAATTATGGGTTCCAAGGGCGTGATAGAAGATCTCACCTGTGGGGAAAAGAGAATTAAGATTGATTCACTGATTTAATTTAACAAGAGATCTGTGTCTAAAGACATTTGAATTAATCTTTAAACTTTTATTTGGGTTTTAGCCCCCTTCTATGCGGCTATATCCTGGAAGGGTTTGACCAGTAGTGGACAGACTTTCATTTTGGGGGTCAAGGACAGAATTTGCCATGGTCTTGGAATAACACCCTTCATTTATCATGAAAGTTGGAATTTTTTACAGTGAAAAATATATTTGAGGGAGCTTATGATCCCTGTGACCTCCCCTATTTATCCACCCTGGGGTTTGACAAGTAATTGGTGTTTAACTTTAAAATGGCTGTCTTTTGTAAGTGTAAGTAATCATAGCAAAATTCAAATAAAACTTGCCTTAAGACCATGTGTACGGCCTGACCTTGTTTGGCGTGGAACAAGCCTTGCTATTCTTATGCTACAAAAATTCAATCAACCAAAATGACTATCCTTCAATTACAGAAATCAATTCATTTCAAAAAAAGCTTTCTTCATACTAAACAAAGTGTTTCATCCCATATTTGGACAGTACGTTGTGAAAGGATGCTGGTGTCAGACAGGCTTTACCACTTTTTATGAAGGATAATGCCACTTATATGCAGTGGTGCTATCTGAAGTAGCAAAAATGTTGGTGAATGTATTAGAAAGTTCCCAGATTTGTTATAGTCTGTGTTGAGAAACAAACTCTTTTGTCGTTTCTAAGACAACATATATATGGTAGCGTATGTTGCGCGATAGTTTTCTATATATTATTTCTTCATAAAATGGTTACTTTTTCTGTAAAACCCAATAAGAATGTTTAACCTTTTTTATTCATGCTCCAATGTTTTAGTTTTCTTATGGATTCTTTTTTTGCTTACTTGGATAATAAATTTAAACTTTGTTAATCATGTCTCGGCAGTTCTTTGCCTCATCAGTCTGGCGTAAAGTGAAGTTATGGAGTTCAGGTTCAGAAAAAAATTGAAATGTATATCAGTATTAATAAGGATAAAAATGCCAAATTGTGAAAAATTAAAAAGGAAGAACAGCTGGTCAAAAAAAATTGGTGGTCAGAAGTGATTATGTGGTTCTACAATGTGAATTAAATGAAAGGAAGTAAGGAACTACCTTGGAGATTTTCTATTAGTACTGCCTGGATTTATCAGTAAGCAAGTACCTAGAGTGCAAAATTTCAAAAGATCGTGGATTTTTGTTTTTCTAAATTATAATCTAAATCTGTAGAATTCTGTCGAGCCTTCCTCCCTTTGAAAACATCTCCCATTTTTGTCTCAACATGAAATTTTGAAAAATTCCGTAAAACAACCCCCTTTCCCTCCTAACAAATATTGGAATAAAAGTGTTGTTGTTGAATAAATTCATTCATAAAAACACTGTTATTTTATCTTATGTATTCATGTCAATTACAACCCTGCCACTCATTCATACTCCATGATTTTCTGTTGCATTTGATAAACCAGATCGGCGAAATTGTACTTAATTTTTTTAACATAAAATTCCTTGTAAGTGCCCTTTACCCTCAACATTTTCCATGACTTTTAATTAAAATTTTTTTAGGTTATGGGAGGGGTTGACATTTCTGTTTACAGTCGTGTTGTCAATCACCTAATATGAAATAATGCAAGTCTCAATAAAAGGCAGCTTCATAAAGACCTTCAGTTAAGAGTTTATCTCGGCAGAATTTTTTTTTACATATATGTAAGTAAGTAAAATATTTTGGCAACTGAAGCACAATTGATAGGTGCCATTGACACCTTTTACTCCTAATTTTTAATCCTTTCACAAACACATAAATGCTTAGAAAAATAGAGCAATTAGAAGGAGAAAAGGAGATGTGGGACTGGAGAGTAGGAGTAACAGCTAAAGCAGAATGTGCTAAAAAGTGTGATGCGTGTCACAGAACAATCAATCGCAGGGTGAATAATTTTTTTGTCTTAAAATAAATAAAGAAATCATTCTGACAAATGTTTTCTGCATTTCCATTAAAAAAGGAATTTATGTGTTATAGAATTTAAAAATGCATATAATACATATGTGTATACACTGAAGTGCCAGAAAAATTGGCACACCTACCTAATATCTTGCAGCCCCCCTCCGTGCGCATGCCAAAGTGCCGCAACACGACGTGGCATGGACTCGACTAATGTCTGAAGGTATCCTGGAGACAATTCACACCAGGAATCCTGCAGGGCAGTCCACAAATCCATAGGAGTGCAAGGAGGTAGAGATCTCTTCTGAACAGCACGTTGCAAGGCATCCCAGATATGCTCGATAATGTTCATGTCTGGCGATTTAGGTGGCCAATGGAAGTGTCTAAAGTCAGAAGAGTGTTCCTGGAGCCACTCGGTAGCAACTCTCGATGTGTGGGGTGTCGCATTATCATGCTGAAATTGTCCAAGTCCGTCGGAATGCACAATGGACATGAATGGGTGTAGGTGATCGGACATGATGCTTACGTACCTGTCACCTGTCAGAGTTGTCTCTAGACGTATCAGGGGTCCCATATCACGCCAACTGCACACGCCCCATACCATCACAGAAGCTCCACCAGCTTGAACAGTCCCCTGTTGACATGTAGGGTCCATGGATTCATGAGGTTGTCTCCATACCCGTACACGTCCATCCGCCTGATGCAATTGGAAACGAGACTCGTCAGACCAGGCAACGTGTTTCCAGTCATCAACAGTCCAATGGCGGTGTTGGTGGGCCCAGACGAGGCGTAAAGCTTTGTGCCGTGCAGTCAACAATGGTACACGAGTGGGCCTTCGGCTCCGAAAGCCCATATCAATGATGGTTCGTTGAACAGTTCGCACGCTGACACTTGTTGATGCCTTCACATGCTACTTGGTAGTTTGAAAAAGACTTCTTAAACAATTGCAAAAACCAAATAGCAAGAAAAAGGTGGAAAAATTTATTTTGCAAAAAAATAAACTTGCAATAGAAAAAAAAAAAAAATCTAATGTTAAAAATAGTAGGAGAAAAATGTAAGTAAGGAAACACTCACCAAAATGGAAGCTTGTACCATATTGTGAAAGAGCAGGTAATGAAATCTGTATATAGAAATATTTTTTGTGGTCTTGATATATGTTGAGTGTGCCAGGTTCAACCTTATCTATAACAAATTGCTTATAATGATATATTTTTCATGTTCCTAAAGATCTGTTATAGATGGATTTATTTCACTCTATAGTTCAATTACGACGATAGGATCATCTGTATCTTGGAAGTCAAGCAGCATGTCCATGCACAGTATTTTAAAAAGAAATTCAATGAAAATAAAATTTTCACTTGTGATGAATTTTATTTTACAACTGATATTATTTTTCAATTGTATGTGGGGTGGGGGGGTAACTCTAATGCCCCCCCTTCCTCTACTTGTGTGCAGCCTTGTAGGGAGCCATGACTTAATACTCCGTCCAATTGTATTTCATGAGAGACACAGAAGTGAAACCGGTGTAAGCTAAGTCCTACCGATATCATTGACCATGGGTGCCCTAGGGGGGGTGCAAGGGAGGTGCACTTGCACCCCTTGGTTTATGAAAAACAGGGGGGGGGGGGAGGACTGAATCCACAAGAAACTACAGTCCAACAACATTATTCAATTGGAATTTTTCCCAGATGCACCTCCTTTCATACAATTCTGGGGGTGCCCATGCCAATAGCTTATGTAGAAAGTTCATATGGAGGGGGTTACAGAGCTATAACTCCATACATTCATATGTATACATACCAAATTTCATCACAGTGGGGGGGGGCGGGATACGAATCACATCATCCCCGCACTTGCATACACCAGTGATGTATGCACAGTGAAATTTGTTGATAACGATACTCAAGGGACTGGGAAAGGAGGATGTTGTTATGATAAGGTACATGGTACATTCTATATCTGTAGACAGCATGTCTGTATCCAGAGAGGGGGGGCGGTCCCCTCCCCCTCCTGAAACCACATTTTAAATGGGACTTGGCTACGGCCTTGTATCAGGGTGTCTACTCATCTGGAAAAGTCAGGGAAGTTTTTTCTGACTGGAAAAGTCAGGGAAATTTGAAATTCATTGTTATAATAAATAGCTTATTAAAATAATTTTCCTGAATTGTACCTTTCATACCTCATTACCTACTGAAAAATTTGTATTTTTGACTAAACTTCTTCCAAAAGTTACCATTTTGCACCAAAACTAATATAATTTATATAAAATTATTAAGCCCATATATTTCTCAGGAGAAAATGTTTGCCAAATATGTAACTAAAACTTGGAAAAAAAAAGTTTTTAGCTAAATTATCCAATCTGTAAGGGATTTTGATCCTACCAGTTTCCTTTGCCCTATGTGTAGTTATACACATTTTAAATGGAGTAGAAGATGAGGCATGGGCTTTTCGATTATATAGTTAAACTCTTTTGTAATGAATTCAAAAAGTTGGAAATGTTGCTGTAAATATTTAATCAGTATAAATTTTTAGTATACAGAAATACACTTTTTAATGCAGTTTTTGAATTTGTAAATTCACTGTAATTGAGTTATAAATGGCTTTGGGGTTTGCGTTAATCGATTTCCTGGCCTTCAAACTTATTTTGATTGCGCATATTTTAGTGCGTTGTGTGTTGTTTACTGTAATTAGCGACTGGAAATCGATTAAGATTTGGTCTGGAAACCTGGAAAAGTCAGGGAAGTTTGAAATAGAATTTGGGTAGACACCCTGTTGTATGCTGTGGTTGTATCTGTATATGCTGTACAAATTTTTGACCCCCCCCCCAAAAAAAAAAATCCTGGCTACAGTCTTGGTAGATGGGATTGGAGAAAATATCATTGTAGACAGATTATACTGTGTTATATGCTCATATGTATATTAATATATATCATGTGTATATATATATATATTTGTTTTTTCTTTTTCAGAGGAGAAATTTTGTTCAATATTCCAAAGTATTTCCAATGGCAAAAACATTTGGATTTAAAATGCCGTCAAAATATTACAGGTTGGTCGTTGGATGGTCAGAAGTAGCCTGTGGCATTATACTTACATTTATACCTGGTAAGATCGAGAACAAAGTCAACTTCTATTCTAAATTCAATGAAATTAAGGTATCAGTGTGTAGTAAATTATACGCCGTGTGTAGAATGAAGGTTCATGTTTTTGTTCATGTCCAAAACTATATGGCATCAGGTTCTATGCTTCCACTGCGACAGTCGCATTGGCTCTCCTAGACTAAGTCATACTGGCTAATGTTTATGGGATAATCATGACAAAAGCATGTCTCGGTAACGCGAATAAAACGTGTGGGAAGGTCGATTTCAGTTGGTAAGTCATTAAGTAGGGGAACCTTAGTGTAGAGACCACACATATTTAAATGTAGGAGAATTAAATTACTTCAGATTTGGTATACCAGCAAGTTTTGATGGTTCAAAATTTTGGTTGTTAATTAAAACATTGTATATGCAATAACATGGTGTCTACTCATCTGGAAAGTCAGGGAAATTTGAAATACAAAGGCCCAAGTCAGGAAAATTTAAAATTCATTGTTATAATAAATAACTTATTAAAATAATTTTCCTGAACTGTGCTTTTCATACCACATTACCTACTGAAAATTTTGAAAAACTTGTACTTTTGACTAAACTTCTTCCAAAAGTTACCATTTTGCACCAAAACTAATATAATTTATATAAAATTATTAAGCTTGTGTATCTTTTAAAAGAAAATGTTTACCAAATATATAACTAAAACTTGAAAAGAGAAGTGTTTTTAGCTAAACTATTTAATCTGTAAGGGGTTTTGATCATACCAATCTCCTTTGCCTTATATATAGTCATACACATTTTAAATGAAATAGAAGATGAAGCATCAGCTTTGCGATTATATAGTTAAACTCTTTTATAATGAACTTGAAAAGGGCCGAATGGAAATGTTGCTGTAAATATTTAATTAGTGCAAGTTTTTAGTGTAAAGAAATACACTTTTTAATACAGCTTTTGAATTTGTAAATTCACTTTAATTGAGTTATAAATAAATGACTTTGGAGCTTGCGTTTATCGATTTCATGACCTACAAATTTATTTTGATTGTGCATATTTTAGTACATTGTGTGTTGTTTACTTTAAATAGCGACTGGAAATCGATTAAGATTTGGTCTGGAAACGTCAGGGAAGTTTGAAATAGAATTTGGATAGGCATCCTGAAACATATGGTAACAGTGGTGCACCCATGTAGGGGCCCGGTCTCCTCCCTTGTGCTAACAAAACGAAAAATTATTACGCCAACAGACACTGGTAAATTATTTTATTAAAAATGTAAGATGAAAGTAGTGATGTTCCCAAGATTTCCCTGAACTCTTGTGACATTGATGAGACTGCTGTTGAGGAAAGCAGCAGTGGCCTTGGACTGTCTTCAAACACTTTCCAGGAAGTAAAGGTAGTGTTTGCTCTAGAATGAAAAAGGGGCAGTGTGCTTCCAAAAAAACAGAACGCTTTCTTATATATATATATCTCTTATTTGCATTATTATAATATATATGATAACGATTTTTTTATGACTAAATTTATAGGAAGCTAATGCCTTGGGGTTGGGTGGGAAGAAGAAAGTTTTTCTAGCGAAGCGAATTGTGCAATTGAACGTTGCAAAAAAACCCAAAAAACCTGTCTTGAATTTTGCTCTGCTAACTTAATGCTGGGGCATTTTCCCAACACTCATATTTATAAATTCTGGTTGATCGAAATACACAATTTAAATTTATGCTCATGTGTACACTTTGCTAAAGAAACTTGACTACGATCATATTTTGCGTAGTCTTTGTTGATCAAAAATTGATAGCGAACTTAAATTGGAAATGAATGTGAACTATGTTTATCCTAAAGAACTTCCTATAGGTAAAAAAAACTTAGCGGAACGTTAGGAGGAGGGAAATTGAGGTATCATAATTTTGGCCACATCGCCCTAGATTGGCAGACATGGTCCCGCCCCACCCACTACCACCGAGCGACAATGATGATTCTGATCTTGCACGTACGTTGATGAGATGGACCAGAGAAAAATAAAATATTGAGCATCGAAGTTTGATCATATAAACAATAAAAATTGAAAAAGTTAGGCACCAAAAGTGACGATTGGTTTAAAGTTCCAGTCGTCAAGCGAAATTTATGGGTGCAAATATGGCTAACGATCGCTAATTTTGAGCACTTGTTTACAGCATTTTCAGGTATTAGTGGGATCGAAAAAAAAATATTACTTTAAATCTTTCTATGTTATACGCACGCGCAAAGTCAATCATAACATAGATCATACATAGAGTGACCATAGAGGGAGGTCGCACTGCAGCACAAAGGCAAAATAAGGAGACAAAAGATGTCAATGTGGGGGGGAAGATCTATTTTTAGCTCCAGCAAAAGGGGACCTGCTAGCTACTAGGAAGGTTGTAGCAAGTTGGAGGAGGAGTGAAAAAGAAAGTGAAAGGTGCTTTATTCCTTACCAGCTAAACGTACAAAAAAGAAAAGTTTAAAGTAAATATTGCAAAAGATTTGTTCGCAATCTTTTTTTCCCTTATCTCATATACCTAAAAAAAAATATGTTTAATGCGAAAAAAAATAATTTAGATAAAAAAAAACTAAAAGGGCAGGGCATTTGGAAAAGGGTGAAAAACGTGCACCCTGTCCTAAAAAAGGACAGGGCGTCGCCCTTCCGATTCAATCTAGAGTGAACCCTAGGTAAAGGTAGACCAAAACACGATATCAAAAACGGTTGAAATAGAAATTCTGACTGTAGATATTTTTAATTAGGTCAAGAAATCTAACCTCACTGATGGAGATAGAATAAGAGTGCTGGCCATTGTAAAATTGTGCAAACATAATCTACTACTTCTAATTATTTAAGTATGTTGCATTATAGAATTATTAGTAATTCAATAATGATAAATGTACACAAAAAGACAAACGTAATTGATATGGCGTCTGGCCATTTTTTCCACCAAAACTTCCTTGCACCATGCCCCCCATCTCTTTGTGATATTCTGGGTGTGCACTGTGGTTGTTGTAATTTGTATTTTGCATTGATTGTCAATAATTTACTTTCATGTCACAAGACTTCATATAAGTATTATATATGTATTTATTTTATATAAATCGAACACTACGCAGATTAAATCAAACAACAATGTCAATCAATCAACGTTTATTGGCGTAGTGATACCAACGCCGATGGTATGGCGTGATTAGATGGTGAAACGTTCGAAAGAAAATAAATATTTCTGCCTTCGGTGGGACCTGAACCCACCAGTGGAAGGTCGTTGGTTCAGGCCCCACGAAGGCAGAATATTTATTTTCCTTCGAACATTTCACCATCTAATCATGCCATACATCGCGTCGGTATCACTATGCCATAAACGTTGATTATTTGACTTTGTTGTTTTGATGTATTATAGGACTTCATATAAGTATTATATATGTAGTTTTCATTTGTTGAGGCAATTAAAATTTTAATATTTCTTTTATGTTCATGATTTTTTGTCGTCTTAGGTATGCTGAAGCAGTTCGCCAATTTGATATTATTGATGCTTATGCTTGGCGCATTTTACACGCACACGATTTTAGAAGACAAGTTTGAGCGAACAGCCCCTTCAATTGTATTTGCCCTAATGTTGGGATGCCGTTTGGTTGTTTACATCCAAATGAAACGCAAGGAGAGGAAGACCACTGACCAGGTTCCAAAGGCTGCGACATCACGGGATATATTGAGGACTGCTGACATGTCTGCCTTTAAGAGCACAAAACAAGATTGAGGCAACAGAAATTTCAGCGAATGGTCGTTTTGCAGAGGATGTGGTAGATCGTTTATACTCTTATACGTTCAAATAGCATTGCCACCATTTTAATTCTGATAATTAAAATGCATTTTATTTATTTACATTCCCTCTTTGTCGGAAAAAAAAAAAAAAAGAATTTTCTACCTTTGCCAGATAATCAAAGCAATTACAAATTTATTCGTAGGATGTTCTCATGTACGATTCCATTACATGTGTTTTGGTTTTTTTTTCACTAATTACTATTCATGTACCAAGTTTGTAATATTGAGAACACCAAGAAGAAAACTCTATGAAACCAGTTTTTTGGAAATGAAACTTAGCGTTTTCTCCTTTTTAATAATGCACAAGCTCTAGTGTAGCTTGTGAATAGGTTGTATAAATGCTATTTGTTTGTTGGTGGTTTTCAAAACTGTTCATATTAGTAGATCGCTTTTTATCTGCTTGTTGTAGACCCTGCCTTTAAATCGTCATAAGAAGCACACACAGGATTTTGCATTGCATTTTAAATATATTTACTCCATAACATATCCTTTAAATGAAAATTTGCAATTGTTTTTCATCAAAATTGTCTTTTGAATTAGTCATATTTGGCTCGATGCTTCAATATTCGAAACATTTATAAGGGGCTGCCATATCCCGCCTTTCTGCTGTCCATTAGTGTAAAATTATGCATGTTGGAAGCTGCTTGTTATAGTGAAATTGTTGGTCATGGTGAATTTCTTTAAACACATTAAAAAATATATATATTTTAATTTTGTTAAAATTAATAGAACATATGTCAAAACTATAATAAGAATATTAAAATTTTTGCATATGAGAAAGTTCTACTCTCTGCACAAATTTTCTTTGTGAACATGTAATAAATTTCCGCACATTAATGTTTGCAAGTTCTAGTCACTAATCCCATTTATACAAACCTTTATGCATTTTTAAATAAATTTCAATATTTTTGAGAGGCCCTCTTTGGAAGATTGCTTCCGCAAAAATTATTTTTTCCGAATGTGTTGTTTGGAAACCTTTCTCAAAAAGGCTCTTTGAAGAGGATTTAAAAAACGATTATTTTTGCTGAATCCATTGTCCGAATAAGATCTCTCAAAGTGCTTGAAAATGAATCAAATGGGAGAAAATGCATTGAGGCTTCTATAAAGACTTAACTAAAAATGTATATTTAAATATAATTGATTCCATTTTCTGTTATTGAATGTATGCATGCTTAATAATGCTTTGTGATATTTTGATTCTACATATTATTACTCTATTGTTCAGTTATATTTTGTCAGTCATTTACATGTTATTCTTTTATGAATTATATATTGTATGTTGTTAAGTATACGTATACCTAAGGCAGCTGTAGTTGTGTAATTGTATCTGTACATTTTTCCGTCTGGTGATCTTACACTTTTTTCTGTAGATGAAGCAATTTGAATAAGTGAAGAAGTTTTATGTATTAAGGAGTCATTTCTGATTAATAAAGAACTAACCAATCATGAACATTTGATTTCAATTTAATATAAATATAAATTATATTATCGCTCACAGTGCATTGCGTAGCAATCATCAGTGCATAACACCTCACAGACTCAGTTTATCTGGCTTTATTAGCAAAGTTAAGTCTTCTCCGAATGCCGAACAAAATTTCAACGTTTTCTCTCAATCAATAATGGGACATCATCGAGCAATTTTCCTTGTTATTGGAAAGCCATTCTTTCTACCAATTACAACCCCACGTAACATCTATATAAGATTTCGTAGACATAGGCTTGTAATCTTTTATACCAATGATTTGCTATTATGCATTGGAAAAGCACAATCGCCACTCTGCCTTCAATGCACTGAAGGTGTGGTTGAAACTGCAGAACAACTTTTCCTATACCGCAATGCTTACACAGTGTTGAGAGAATTTTTTCCAACCTGCTCACAACTTGGCCTTCCTGTTTTCCACTGGATTCTAAGGACCTTTATGGGACTCACGCCTCCCTGCAGATCTTTTAACCACGAAAGTATTTTTAACTTTTTATCTAACATTAGCTTCTACTTTATCTGATTTTTTATATCGTTTCGTTAGTTAAATTTAATACATCACATCCAATATACTTTTGCCATTTTAGTTTTAATTTATTCGTATTTTATATCCTATGTACGATCTCACCTTGATTGGCACAGAATGACCATTGTTGTCCTTATGCCATAAAAAAACCAACCAACATCCCCACAGACTGTGTACTGTTTTTCAAGCTGTCTTCCGTTTTCTCTCCGGTGTTGGGCCCTACATTTATCCCTGGACTCTGATCCCCAAATAGAGATTCTACCCCTTCTTTCTTTCCTAATTTCTTGGACTATGCTCCTCCCTCTCTTGGAAATATAGTACCGCTTGCTCGACCAACATTTCCATATTATTTCATTTTTATTTTTTTTGCATACAAAACATAAAATTATATTAATACAATATTTAAATTGTCTTCATAGATGCAAATTTTCTTTATGGGTTCAGCCCTGCAGTAATGTGATGGTAATGTCTTCACCTGGTGTGCCATTATCCCAGGTTCAACTCCCAACAATACAAAAGAAAAGTAATTGCTGATTAACTGCTCACAGTAGTCCAGAAATTCGATAGGTTTAAGGCAGGATTCCCACACAAACTAGAATTGTCGGGGAATTTGAAATTGCCTCTAAGTAGGCAATATTTTGGCCATTTCAAATCCCTCCCCACCTAGGTAAGTAAAAATTAACATTAGCTAACGTAAGAAAATAAGTGCAATGCCCCCCCCCAAGGTGCTTACATAATACTTAAACGCTCCCAAAATTTTAAATTTCCAAATTTTTGCAATAAGAGAAATATGTAATAAACTGTAGGTGCCATCTGTTGTTATGCTATTGAAAGATATGTATATTAGGGTGGAGTGAAAAAATGAAAGTTTGAAATTTCAAATCCAATGGTGTGCAAAAATTGCCTCTGGTATTAGTTAGGATTCCTATATATATTTTTTTTTAATTTTTGAAAAAAAAAATTTTGACTCACCAACAAGTTTCAACTGTTTGAGATTTTCGATAATGTATGCACTTTTAATTTTCATAAATTAAAAATTGTGATAATTAGATCTAAAATGTATAAAAGCAACCTTGATATTGCTTATTAATGTTCTGAAATATCTTTGGATTCTGATAATTCATCTGCTTCATTAGCTTAAAAAATTCAAATGTTTAGATGTTTTGTGGTTATACTAACGGTAGCGGTTCTGGACAAAAAAAAAAAAAAAAATTGTGGGGCATAAATCTCCTACTATAGTGCAGAGGCAGTGCCCCTGCACATAAGCAATATAATAAAATCCAGTTATATTTTATGGGAGCGGCATGGCTCCCGACCCTATCCTTGAACCGCCACTGGTTACTCGTAAATTCATATTCTGAATACATTGCATAAATTGCTTCAAGATGACAGTACTGTGTTATCAGGCTTCATCAAATTGATGGAAGAAATAGTTTCAGTTTGTTCCACATGCTAGTGACGTGTAATAAATACACTGTTCGATTAGTATTATATTGTTGTCCATTGTAGCAAAGAAAGGAATAATTAGCTGCGACTATTTATCTTCGTTGGAATGTTACATTTCCTTTTATTTTCGCATGTTAAAGGATGGTGAAATCAAACGAATTCACATCACCCAGACTGTTAGTGTGTCATAAGGGTGCGAGTTGATTCCAAGAAAACCACAGCGCACTTTAATACGAAAGCAGAGTATGTCCAGAAGACATAGGCGTAGAGTTATATGGGCCCGAGCCCTTCCCCAATAATTTGAAATAAACTGCAATTTTACATATAATGTATCAATGTAAAAAAGTGGGCAAGCACACTTTTTTACGTTTTTACCTCCCCCCAATAATTTTGAAAATTCTACGTTGATGCCCGAAGAAGTAGAAAATTGCAATGAAATATCTAAGTTACACTCCATAATGTAAATATAGTTGTGTATCTAATACGTATTGTGTAAATTTTATAATATAAGTATAGGCTAGCTATATTATCCAATTATTAAAGTTAGTAATTACATTACTGAAGTTAATTAAGTTATCAGAGTTATATATGCATACATGCACACACACATGCATATATATACAGGATGTTTGGAAAATATCTGGTAAAACTTTAAGGGATGATAGGGGACACCAAATAAGGCATGTTTGTCCATATCCCCGTGTCCGCAAAGGGGCCGGTTTGGCTGTAGAGCGTAACTACTGTTTACGTCTATCACGTTGCTACGTAGCCAATTGCACGAATTAAATGCAATTTTTGATACATAATTTAAGTGAATAAGCTAATAATACAGCAGAGACAAAGAAATCCGGAATTCCGTTTTCTGATTTTGATCTGTGTTACTGTTTAGTGAAAATAAGCCTAAAAATGCCTTTCTTTTAACACACTGGAAAATAATTGAGAACTGCCAAGTATGTATAACAGGTGAAGAACATCAAAATAAAAATTTTTTGTTTAGTGAGTTTTTTTCCAAAAATTAACCATTCGAGCACTACAGCGAATTTAGTATTTGCAACCACCACATTCAAGGTTTTCACAAATGGCTACAATGCACCATTTTAAAAATTTTTCAAATTGTTTAATGTGAACAGACGTGAGGCTCTGTCCGGTGATTTTTTATAATCAATTAAATTCGCCAGAATTGTATGTGTAGAATTCGCCGCTTCAGGTGCGATTGTATGAATTCTACACATACAATTCCGGTGAATTTAACTGATTTTAAAAAATCGCCAGAGAGAGCCCGACATCTGTTGACATTAAATAATTTGAAAAATTCTTGAAATGGCGCATTGTAGCCATTTGTGAAAACCTTGAATGTGGTGGATGCAAATACTAAATTCACTGTAGTGCCCGAACGGCTAATTTTTGGAAAAAAATTCACTGAACAAAAAATGTTTATTTTGATGTTCTTCACCTGTTACACATACTTGGCAGTTCCCAACTCTTTTCCAGTGTGTTAAAAAAGGCATTTTTAGGCTTATTTTCACTAAACAGTAACACAGATCAAAATCAGAAAACGGAATTCAGGATTTTTTTTTGTCTCTGCTGTATTATTAGCTCATTCACTTAAATTATGCATCAAAAATTGCACTTAATTCATACAATTGGCTACGTAGCAACGTGATGGACGTAAAGAGTAGTTACGCTCTACAGCCAAACCGGCCCCTTTGCGGACACGGGGATATGGTCAAACATGCCTTATTTGGTGTCCCCTACCACCCCTTAAAGTTTTGCCAGATATTTTCCAAACACCCTGTATATATATATCATCATCATATTCAACCATTATCTATCCACTGCTGGATGAAGGTCTCTCCAAATGCTTTCCACACAAGTCTATCCTGAGCAATTCGCTTCCACGTCACCCCAACCTGTTTTCTTATTTCATCCACCCATCTAGTTTGAGGACGTTTTCTAGGTCTTCGGTGGTCTCTTGGAATCCAGTTCAGAATTTCTGTTGTCCATCGTTGATCAGTTCTTCTTGCAATATGCCCAGCCCATCGCCATTTCAGCCCTTTTACTTTAACAATGATGTCCTCTACTCTAGTTTGCTCTCTCACCCAAGTGTTTCTTTTTCGATCTCTCCTAGTTATTCCAAGCATGCACCTCTCCATGCTCCTTTGCGTTGTCTGTAACTTTCGTATTGCTCCAACTGTTAGACTCCATGTCTCTGATCCATAAGAGAGGACTGGCAATACACACTGGTTGAAGACCTTTCTTTTTAGACACAAAGGCAATTTCCCCTTCAGGATAAAACTGTTTCTTCCAAATGCACTCCAGCTGCTTAATATGTGGGATATATATAATACGTCCAGGATGGGGAAAGCGTCTCTTTTTCTCCAAAACAAATAAGCTCTAGTTTGAGCTGTAATTAATACGTGGGTGGCAAAAATTATTGTATAATAAGAGCTATTGTTCATCACCAGAGAGAGAGAGAGAATCCCAAGAGCTATTATTCATCACTAGAAAAAATCCTAAGAGTTATTATTCATTACTAAAAACAATCCTAAGAGCTATCATCATGTAAGTTGCTTGCGAAACCCTTGTGGTATCATCATGACACCCTGAGGTTCTGCAAAACACTTTGAGAAACCGCCTAAAATTTTATTTCTTTTATTGTTTATACTTTTACATCCAAAACAGCCTGTCAGATTATATAGGGCAAGAACAACTAAGCAGTGTGTAGCATAGCTTTTGAACCAAAATATGTTTGAAGATGACTAAATAGAGAATCAAATCTCAGCTAATAGAAACTGGGACCATAAGCGTAACTTGGGGGTTAAATATAGTGTAAACTAGTGTAAATAACAACCCAAACAAGTGAAAAATAAGATTTCACCTCTTTCCTAAAAAACTGGGGAAAGTGCCCCTCCTTGATTATGCCTATGACGGGGACGCTAATTCCATTTAAATAAAACGTTTCAGATTAAAGTAAGACTTGATTAAAATATACAAGAATCATAAATTAGAGAGTTAAGGTAATTGTACACAACCTTCTCTTCATTCTTGATTTTTTTTTTTGCCAGACCAGAATATCCACCAGGACCTAACTTCCAAATAGCTTGTTCACTTAGCCCTTCCTAATGATATTAAAAAAATTCCTTTTATTCCTAGAGCAATTTGTGATGGATGAAGTACGATTTCTACCCAGTACTCAAAACGTTAACATGAAGAAATTCATCTAAGCATGCAGGTTTAACTATGTCTTAAAGCAATCAAATAGCTCATTATACGTTTGCCTCATTTTCCTCATACTTACTAATTCATATATTTTCTGTGGTCCCAATAGATATAAAATGTACCAGATTTAGTCTTATTTGTAGCAGAGCCCTGAATAAGCCTGTTTTTTTAGGCCTGCCCCGGAACCTGAAAGTCAGCCCGTAGTCCAAGCCTGGCCTTTTTTGACTTGGGGTACAAAGAGAACTATACACAAGCAACTCGGTAGAGGATGAGCCTGCGATAATTCACTGAATTTTAGCCAACCAGAAGTGACGTGAAAATTGGCGATAATTTGGCATCAATAGCTATTCTCCAAAGTGTGAGAGAAAGAGAGCGTTTGTAATCATTTCCTAAATAGGCTTTATTTGGTGGCGCCCAAACAATGGTCTATATATATATATATAGTTTTTGTCATTTTAGATTATCTATATTCATCATTTTATCATCATAAAATATCTAGTGCATTAAGTACATAGCTATGAATGTAACCCCTGTTATCAAAAAGCGTTTGTGGTAAATATCTTACTACGTATTCTGAAAGGTATGAAAATTCTCAGAAATTCTTCCATTTCAATTACTATAAAATTCATTTTATTATATTTGTCTCGGTTAAAAAAACAGCCCTGGTTAATGTTTTTTTAGTTTTCGAATTTTGATTCTATTTTTGAATTTTCTACATTTTGTTGGAAATTTTTTCCCATTTTAACATGTTAAATCAGGGGTCTGAAAAAGTACTGAAGTATTATGCACTGAAAGTAATTAAATTGTATGTACACATACATACATGTTTCAGTTATCACACATATACATAGTACAGTGAAAGAAGTACAGAGGAAGCGGCCTAAAGCTCATTATGTTGGCCAGAAGAGTTGGCAAACTGGACCCACAGTTTAACGAAGATTCTGAACTTCGGTCACCACAGCCGAAATTTCTGTGCTAAGGCAGGGCTCGTTGTGTCACCCTCCGTAAAGGGAAGGTCATAGCCCTTCTGTCCTTTTTCCAAAATAGAAAGAGGCAATTTGCTTTCTAAATTCGTTCCCCTTCGTCTCACTCCGCCCATAGTGTCTTTTGATGTTCCCATTGACTTATCATTGTAAACAGGGTTTTTCAACAATTTGAATAATCAAAACCAAATACTGTCAATTGAAAATGACATGACTGTGTGTCTCTCAGAAACGGTTCCCAGAATTGATTTACTTATTGAAAAGAGCCAAGCTGATCCATCTCATTAAATGTATAAC
>QLNU02014176.1:109005121-109034026 GCA_006491805.2 Dysdera silvatica | reverse complement strand
TGAAGGTAACAGCTGTTGGCCCGATGCTGAAACAGGTGCAACTCTTTAAATGTAGTTAACGTTGGAAGGTATGGATTGTAAAATCCAGGTTAAGATCAGTTTTTGATAATTTATGTAAGTTAGTATTTCATATTAGTTATTATACTTAATATTTTAGTAATGAATTTCATATATTTTAGAAATACTGCGAGCTACCTCGGCAAGAATTGGGGATACTTATGTGGAATGTCTGGAATCACTATTTAATGAACTTGATTTTGATGAATTTGAATGGACGACTGTAATTCGAGTGATCAATAAACGCCTGTGTGTTAACCTTGTTTTCATTCAGACCTCAGTGTTAGCTGAGGTCTGAATGAAATCAAGGAAATCATGCTTATGATGATATATCATATTATATATGATATAATCATCCTTAATGAAATCATCCTTAGCCATTGTGGACCGTTAAATCGCTTCTAGATTCTTAAAGGTATTTTTTGAGTAAGAACGATTTCGTTACAAAAGGTTTAAGATCATGCTAGAATAATAGCAAAAAAATATGAGAAGGTAAAAGTGGAATTTAAGAAATAATAGAAAAGAAAATAAATGTAAAAAATATAATACATACAAAATGAATGATGTAAATGAATGGAAAAGGAAAACGAAATGGACGTAGGAAAAAAAATACCAACGGAAAAGGAATAGTAATAATTTTTCTAATTTTTTATTTACCAAATTTTTAGTTATTATTAATTTTTATCTAATTTTTTCTCTATCTGAATTTATTTATATTCCATAAAATAATTCACCATATAATTTGCCTGTCATTATCCTCTCCTGATAAAACATCAGAATGCCGTTTTTCCACATGTCTATTTTACTGAGTTGAACAAAGAGCTGGTTTAACCACTCCATGTCTATTTCTAAAGCCGAACCAAAGAATATTTAAGATTTAATCATTCGTATAAAAGGAACTACTAATTTCCACATAGGTGACAATAAATTTATATGCACCACCTAGTAGTTGTTATAAACCAGTGGTGGCAACCTGGATTCGCAAACTGGTTTTTGGAAGGTCATAGCAACTATTTTTAGTTATAATTATTTTTATAGAAAAATTCATACCGAAGGCTTACAAATCTTTTTTTATATTTCTACACAACTACAAAGTGATCTGCTACTAATGGCTGTGACAACGATTTCTGATAAACGAAAGGAACTGACTTTCAAAAGATCCACATCGGCGGATGCTTGAGAAATTTCGAACACACAGTTTTGGTGTGTGTTATGGGAAGTTCGCATCCCAATGTCACCACGCTTTACTTCCGAGTTCTACTCTTCCATTTACCTCTACATATCTCTGCGAGACTGAGTTTTCGACGCTTCTTCAGATTAAAACAAAGGCAACAAATAGACTGAATGTTGCGAAAGCATAAGGTTATATATATATGTCATCATCAGTACCAACTCCTATTCACTGCTGGATGAAGGTCTCTCCAAATGCTTTCCACACAAGTCTATCCTGAGCAATTCGCTTCCACGTCACCCCAACCTGTTTTCTTATTTCATCCACCCATCTAGTTTGAGGACGTTTTCTAGGTCTTCGGTGGTCTCTTGGAATCCAGTTCAGAATTTCTGTTGTCCATCGTTGATCAGTTCTTCTTGCAATATGCCCAGCCCATCGCCATTTCAGTCCTTTTACTTTAACAATGATGTCCTCTACTCTAGTTTGCTCTCTCACCCAAGTGTTTCTTTTTCGATCTCTCCTAGTTATTCCAAGCATGCACCTCTCCATGCTCCTTTGCGTTGTCTGTAACTTTCGTATTGCTCCAACTGTTAGACTCCATGTCTCTGATCCATAAGAGAGGACTGGCAATACACACTGGTTGAAGACCTTTCTTTTTAGACACAAAGGCAATTTCCCCTTCAGGATAAAACTGTTTCTTCCAAATGCACTCCAGCCAAGTTTAATACGTCTGTTGAGTTCTTTCATAATGTTGCCATCCATTGAAATCAGCTGGCCAAGGTAAATATATGAATTCATGTTATATATATATATGTGTGTATGTATAATTCATATATGTATAATATAAAATCTCTTTTAACGATCACCGCTAAACAACGGTAGCCTTCGAATGCCAGCCGCATATCAATGGAACCGAACGCATTTCATAGGATGATTGTTAGTGCTAACCTCCAAACAACGAATTCCGAACAACGGTCACCTGGTCTGCATCACGAAAAAATTTTGTTTTATTCAAGTTTTTCAAATATGTCAGCAACCCAAATTGTAATGTTTAGTAAAATTAACTTCACTGTGCTTTCCTTCAAAGTACTATATTGAAATATATGTTGATTTTGTAGCTTTATACGTACACCCCTTTCTATGAATACGGTGTCACTACTTATGAATGATCGACCATCCCAATTATGCGCAAACAACCACTGTCCACCAAAAATTTGTATTTGAAAGGTCTTGTTCTTTATACGTTGTTACCATTGAGTAGTGTCGTATCAACCTAAGCTCGTCATTTGGACGCCAGTTTGTGATCACGATGAGTTCTTCACGAAAATTCTTGTCTAAAGAAGAAAATTAAAGTTATTCAAGACTGTAAAAAAACGTGTAAGTGCAGGAAAATTAATGCTTTACTGCTGTGAGAGGTTATACATAAATGACATTTTAAAAAATAGTGAAGATTATTGGCACCATTTCTTTGGAGGCGTGAACTCATGAAAAAATGGAAGCGTTAGGAGGCCGGAAGTGAAGAACTTTGCAAAGTGCATTGAAGTGGCTTTTCAACTGTCGATCGAAAAACTTCCAAAAAAATTTTGATAGCATTATCGGATTAGCAAGAATGACAAATATGAAAAGCAGAGAGTTTTTTTGCGTGGACGAAGATTTAGAACTTTCTGTTACGCATAATACTATTCAGGAATTGTTAGAAAATATGATGGAAGGGAAAGAAAGTGATGAGGAAATGGAAGCGGAAGAGAGTGTGGAACTGCCACAAAATTCTAACATCAAAACATATTTTGATGTTTTGGTAAATTTTCAGGAGATCCAAAACTTTGCTTTGAACAAAAATGATGACGAATTATACAAAAGGGCTACAAATATTATTTCCTTTGAAAAGCACATTTGCCATTAAAAAAGCTATCAACGTATTTGAAATAACTAAATTTGTATTGTTAATTTTATTTATTTCGATTTCTAGCGGGTTTCAATAGATATTGAGCACGCTGTTGCTTTTGCTTTTTTGCCTGTCTGAAAAGGGCAAGGCAAAGGTCTTCCGTAAATGCAATAATGATGGCTATTGTTAACGTAGAAAACCTAACGAGTTACTTGAGAATTAGAGGGTTGCCGATTAAAGGACCGCCAATTAGAGGGCCGCCAAATGGTCTTGAATTAGAGGACCGCCAATTAGAGGGTCACCAAAGGGCTTCCGATTAGATGGCCGCTGATTAGAGGGCTATTAATTAGAGGGCCGCCGATCAGAGAGCCGTGGATTAGAGGGCTACCAGATGGTCTAGAATTAGAGGGCCACCAATTGAAGGGCCCCGAATTAGAAGCCGACAATTAGATGACCGTCAATTAGATGGCTATAATTAAAAGGTTGCGAATTAGAGGGCCGCCAATTAAAGGACCACTGGTTAGAGGGTCGCCATTTTAAGGGTCGCGAATTTGAGGGCCGCAAATCAGAGATAGAGGACCACCAGATGGTCTAAAATTAGAGGGCCCCCAATTAGATGGCTGGCGATTAGAGAACAGCCAGATGGTCTCGAATTAGAGGGCCGCTGATTAGAGTGCCGCGGATTAGAGGGCCGCTGATTAGAAGGCCACGAACTAGAGGGCCGCAAATAGGAGAGCCGTGATTTAGGGGGCCTCAAATTAGAGAGTCGCCAATTAGAGGGCCGACAAGAGGGT
This sequence comes from Dysdera silvatica, assembly GCA_006491805.2. Lineage (NCBI taxonomy): Eukaryota > Metazoa > Arthropoda > Arachnida > Araneae > Dysderidae > Dysdera > Dysdera silvatica. Next base: position 109,030,119 of record QLNU02014176.1, on the reverse strand, counting down.
CGCCGATTACAAAGCCACCAATTAGATGGCCGCCAATTAGAGGACCGCCGATTTTAAGACCGCAAATTAGAGGACCCAGATAGTCTAGAATTAGAGGGCCGCGCATTAAAAGGCCAACGATTAGATGGTCTCCGATTATAGGACCTCAAATTATGGCTAGCAATTAGAAAGGCGCGAATTAGAGGGCCGCCAATTAATTAGAAGGCTAATAACTAGAGAGCCGCCGATTAGAGCGCTTTCATTTAGAAGGCCGCCGATTAGATGGTTGCCGTTTAGAGGGCCGCGTATTGGAGGGCCACCAACTGTAGGGCCTTAAATTAGAGAGCCACCAATTAGAGGGCCGACGATAAGAGAGTCGTCAATTAGATGGCCACCGATTAGAGAGTCGCCGTTTAGAGGGCTGGCAATTAGATGGCCGCCGAATACAGGGCCACAAATTAGAGGACCGTCAGATGGTCTAGAATTAGAGGGTTGCAAATTAGAGCGCTGTCAATTAGAGGGTCTCAATTTAAAAGGCCACCGAGCAGACGGACGCTGATTATAGGGTCGTGCATTAGAGGGTCGCGAATTAGAGAGCCGCGAATTAATGTTAATTGAAACCCGCTAAATTTAAATATCGACCTTAGGTGATCTTTCACTTGCTTGTTTTACACTGAACTTCTAAATAACAACCACCTCCGAAGAACGGTCATTTTTCCAGAGTCACGCAAGTGACCGTTGTTCAAAGTTTTTACAGTACAGTGAAAATTGGTTATAACGACCTCCAAGGGACCGTGAAAATTCGGTCGTTATAACCGATAGTCGTTATAAACGATATCTTTTTAAAATCATGGTAGCCTATAGCAATGTACTCTAGAGTTTTATACATTATTTTGACAGCAAAAACTATTAAACTGTTTGGTTTCGAAATTAAATAAAAATATACTTAATTATAATGAATTTAATTTCCATTTATATTAATGTTATAGCTATACTAAATACATAGTACTTCCTCAGATTTTTAAATTGAAAAAATTGTAGAAAATACTACTAAAGTATATAATGTAGAAAACAAATACAATGAATAGTTTTTTTAAATAAATCGAACACTACGCAGATTAAAGCAAATAACAATATTAATCAACGTTTATTGGCGTAGTGATACCAGCGCCGATGTTATGGCGTGATTAGATGGTGAAACGTTCGAAAGAAAATAAATATCACGCCATAACATCGGCGTTGGTATCACTACGCCAATAAACGTTGATTGATATTGTTGTTTGATGCAATGAATAGCATTTATTATATTATACTAATGACTTCCGAACGGCATTGGTTTAAAAGCTTTATGGGCTCTACGCTGAAAAAATAGAATTGGCCCCTTAAGAATATGACCCTCGTGATATTCAATTAATAAATCACGTGGCTTTTTTTAACGGTTCGTTATCTTTAATATTTAGGTTTAGCATTAATAAAAATTTCTCAGACATTTGTAAATAAACAAGATTAGAATAACGCTTAAATTTTAATAACTTTAAATTTTAATAACTAACCCACATGGTTCTGCTTTATGACTGTCAAGTCGCGTCGTTATATCCGATACGAATTTCCCTACTTAGAATCTACGTAGACTACAAAATCGCCGTCGTTATAGCAGGTTTCGTCGTTATATACGATGTCGTTATAACCGATATATTTAGTATGGAGTAGAATAGCAAACCAAACTTGTAAAAATTCCGTCGTTATATGCGGTTGGTCGTTATAATCGGCGTCGTTATAAACGATTTTCACTGTATATATATATATCATCATCATCATATTCAACCATTATCTATCCACTGCTGGATGAAGGTCTCTCCAAATGCTTTCCACACAAGTCTATCCTGGGCCATTCGTTTCCACGTCACCCCAACCTGTTTTCTTATTTCATCCACCCATCTAGTTTGAGGACGTTTTCTAGGTCTTCGGTGGTCTCTTGGAATCCAGTTCAGAATTTCTGTTGTCCATCGTTGATCAGTTCTTCTTGCAATATGCCCAGCCCATCGCCATTTCAGCCCTTTTACTTTAACAATGATGTCCTCTACTCTAGTTTGCTCTCTCACCCAAGTGTTTCTTTTTCGATCTCTCCTAGTTATTCCAAGCATGCACCTCTCCATGCTCCTTTGCGTTGTCTGTAACTTTCGTATTGCTCCAACTGTTAGACTCCATGTCTCTGATCCATAAGAGAGGACTGGCAATACACACTGGTTGAAGACTTTTCTTTTTAGACACAAAGGCAATTTCCCCTTCAGGATAAAACTGTTTCTTCCAAATGCACTCCAGCCAAGTTTAATACGTCTGTTGAGTTCTTTCATAATGTTGCCATCCATTGAAATCAGCTGGCCAAGGTAAATATATGAATCAGCAATTTCTAGCTCAATGTTGTCAACTTGTATTTTTGTTTCCTCTACGAAATTATTGAACATGATCTTAGTTTTTTGTAGGTTCATCTTGAGTCCAACTTCTTTACTTCTAGTTGAGAGCTCCTGTACCATGTCTTGGAGTTCTAATGGGTTCGTTGAAAAAATAACAATGTCATCAGCAAACCGCAAATGATTTAAATATTCACCATTTATTTTTATTCCCTTGTTATTCCAATTTATCTGCTGAAAAATCATCTGTAAAGCTGAAGTAAAAAGTTTTGGAGAAATGGTATCTCCCTGCCTCACACCTTTACCAATTTTGATAGTTTTGGTATCTTTATGTAACCGAAATTTTGCACTTGCATTTTTATACACACGTTTCACCATGTCAATGTACACATCCTCAATGTCTGTTGATCTTAAAGAGTTGATGACTGCTGATGTTTTAATAGAGTCAAAGGCCTTCTCATAGTCAATAAATGCCACACACAATGGAAGTTCATATTCATGTGTTCTTTCAATTAATTCTCTTAATACTTGAATATGGTCCACTGTACTGAATCCACTTCGAAATCCAGCTTGTTCTCTTGGTTGAGCTGCATCTAATTTTTTCTGCAGGCGATGTGTTAGCACTTTTGTGAAGATTTTATAAATAGCAGGTAACAAGCTAATTGGTCGGTAATTTTTCAAATCCTCTTTATCACCTTTTTTATGCAAAAGAATTACTGTTGCAGAATCCCATTGGTTTGGTATGTTACCGCTGTTAAGACATTTGGTAAAGAATTTTGCAAGTATGTCTTCTACATATTCTCCAGCTTCTTTTAGGATATCTAATGTAATACCATCATCACCAGGGGCTCTTCCTTTCTTCATACTTTTTATTGCAAATGAAACTTCTTCTTTTAAGATTTTAGGAGCTGTTCCTTCGACTATCTCAGAGTCTTCGTTTAATCCACTGTTTCCCTCATACAGCTTTCTGTAGAATTCTTCAACTCTTCTAAGTATTTCTTCCCTATTTCTTGTTACGGTGCCATCCTCTCCTTTTAATGCAATGATGTGTTTCTTCCCAACAGATAAACTTCCTTTAACAACCCTAAGGCTCTTGTTATTTTCAATGGCTTTCCTTACTAGCTCACAGTTGAATTTTCTTATGTCTTCTTTCATGCTTTTGCGCAGAGTTTTACAAAGTTCTATGTACTCAATCCTGGAACTGGTATTTTGATTGTCCACCTTCATATCTCTTCGCCTTTTCATGAGCTGTTTCGTCTTCTCAGATAATTTGCTATTGTGCTTTTTACAGGTTACACCACCAATTTCCCCAGCAGTTTCAACTATTGTCTTAACAATGTTTTCATTTGCTTCTGAGATATCACTTTCATCAATAAGTCCTTCCAGTGCAGAAAAGCGATTTTTTAATTCCAACTTGAATGCCTCGGTATTTTCTTTTAATTTCTTTAAATCCACCCTCTTACTTACTTGTTTCCTAATGAGCTTCTGTCGTTCTAATTTAGTATTTAAGTGCACTTTACATCTCACCATTCGATGATCACTTCCAGTATTAAATCTGTTCAGTACACTGCAATCTTCAATAATTGATTTCTTGTTTGCCAGGATATAGTCAATTTCACTAGTTCCCCCATTTGGGTGTTTCCATGTCCATTTTCTTTGCGGTTTCTTCTTAAAAAATGAATTCATGATGCTAAGATTTTCAGCTTCTGCAAATTCGATGAGTTGATCGCCACGTTCATTCCTTTCCCCATATCCGTATTTACCAACCGATGTCTCTCCTTGTTCCTGTTGTCCAATTCTTGCATTGAAATCCCCCATGATGAGCTTGATATGTTGTTTCCCTTTGGTGTGTAACTCTTTGATTTCTTCATAAAATTCTTCAACCTCTTCGTCGGTATGGCTTGATGTTGGTGCATATACCTGTACTATCTGAAGTTGGTATCGCTGGGTTAGTTGAACAACGAGCCTCGCTGCTCGATCTGACGTGCTTTCGACTTCAAGAAGGTAGTCTTTAATTCTTTTGTTGATTAAGAAGCCAACACCACTTGTTCTTCCAGTTTCCGTTCCTCTATAATAAAACAAATGTCCACTTTTAAGTTCCACCAACTCTTCACCTTTTCTTCTAACTTCACTGAGTCCTACAATGTCCCATTTGATCTTGTCAAGTTCTTCTTCCAATTCCTGAAGTTTTGCTTCAGAAGCAAGGGATCGTCCATTAAACGTAGCCAAGGTCAATAACAAACGGCAGCCTGGGCCATTCCAGTGATTCTTAGCACCCCCTGCTTTCATGCCACACTGACCGCTGCCTTGATCAGGAGCACTCCAGCACCTGGAGACTAGGGGCCATGGTTTCTGGTGTGTCAACATAATGGAGGAATTAGCCATAATTTCACCACGCTGGCTAGACGGGTTGGTGAATTAGCCCTCCCCTTCCGCCTTTCTATCCGTGTAGCAAATATTAATTTGCCACATAAATAGAAAGCTCAGCCTGCACCACTTGAAGGCGGGGTAGGACACTAGGTTACTGGCCTGGCCGGTTCCACACATCGTCACATACGTTCAGCGTGTGGGTCTCCTTCCAGTTAGATACCAGCAACCCTTTTGCAGGCCATATATATATATAGTTTTTGTCATTTTAGATTATCTATATTCATCATTTTATCATCATAAAATATCTAGTGCATTAAGTACATAGCTATGAATGTAACCCCTGTTATCAAAAAGCGTTTGTGGTAAATATCTTACTACGTATTCTGAAAGGTATGAGAATTCTCAGAAATTCCTCCATTTCAATTACTATAAAATTCATTTTATTATATTTGTCTCGGTTAAAAAAACAGCCCTGGTTAATGTTTTTTTAGTTTTCGAATTTTGATTCTATTTTTGAATTTTCAACATTTTGTTGGAAAATTTTTCCCATTTTAACATGTTAAATCAGGGGTCTGAAAAAGTACTGAAGTATTATGCACTGAAAGTAATTAAATTGTATGTACACATATATACATGTTTCAGTTATCACACATATACATAGTACAGTGAAAGAAGTACAGAGGAAGCGGCCTAAAGCTCATTATGTTGGCCAGAAGAGTTGGCAAACTGGACCCACAGTTTAACGAAGATTCTGAACTTCGGTCACCACAGCCGAAATTTCTGTGCTAAGGCAGGGCTCGTTGTGTCACCCTCCGTAAAGGGAAGGTCATAGCCCTTCTGTCCTTTTCCCAAAATAGAAAGAGGCAATTTGCTTTCTAAATTCGTTCCCCTTCTCCTCACTCCTCCCATACTGTCTTTTGCTGGTCCCATTGACTTATCATTGTAAACAGGGTTTTTCAACAATTTGAATAATCAAAACCAAATACTGTCAATTGAAAATGACATGTCTGTGTGTCTCTCTGAAACGGTTCCCAGAATTGATTTACTTATTGAAAAGAGCCAAGCTCATCCATCTCATTAAATGCGTAATTATGCATTGACTAAATTATAAAGAAATACTACTTGTCTGTTATCTATTCTATGGCATCATAGGCATATGCAAAAGGTTCATAAGGGGTGGGGGCGGTTACAGAGCTATATCTCATATATTCCTATGTTAAATATACAAAATTTCATTGCAATGGGGAGGTTAAAACCCCCATCAACACCCCCCTATGCACATGCAATCCATACATTTTATATCATATTCTTTTCAAGGGGTACACCAGCACACTCAAGCAGAACAAAAGGGTACACAGGAGAAAAAGTTTGAGAGCCTCTGCTGTGAATGTATTACACTTAGCTAAAAAATATTTTTTTAAAAAAAAGTTTCATTCTGATTTCAGTTGTGTTTATAAAGAAAGGTTTTCAATCAGTGTGTTTCATCTATTCTTTCTTATGGACCAGAGATACAGTCTAGCAAAACATTAAAAAAAAAGTAATACAGAAATTGTAAACAACCCAGAGGTGCATACTTGGAATAACTGAGATAATAAAAAAGAAAAGTATGAGAGAGCAAACGAAAGTGTTCAGGACATCATTGTTAAAGTAAAGAATCTCAAATAGCAATGTGGACTGGTGAATTCTTAATTAGATTCCAAATGACCATAAAAGTCTCAGAAATGTGCTCCGACAGTGTGAGTGGATGAAATAAGAAACAAAGTTAGGGCAACACACGAAAGCAAATTGCTCAGAATAGACATATATGTGCATGCTTTCGTTCAGAAATGGTCGAATATAATGATATATATGCAGTTATGACTGAGGCAGCAATAGCTTTGGAAAGGGCTTTTTTACCTGAGGTGTAGAATGTCATCTCAATTCAATTTACCAGATGCTAGTTTTAAATGCACTATTTTACTTTTTAAATCTGCTGTATATTCTTTTTTCTTCTTAAGGCCTTCACAGAAGGTCAACATTTGCCTCGATTTTCTGCAAGTTTCTTGATCTCTCCCCATGTTTTGCTGTTCTCTTTAATTTTATTTCTACTTCTATGTGTGTTTCGTTGTCTACCGTTCTCCCCTTTTCCTTGAGGATTCTAATTTAGGGCTTCTCTAAAAAAATTGTTCTTTTACCCAAGTGCACATCTTTGCCAGCTATATTCCTTTGCTTTATTATTTTTAACGTAGGTTTTTGGCTACAAATATTCCAAGGTTCTATATTAGTTTTCTTTTTTGGCTAATGTATGTCCAATATAGTGTGGTGGCAGTTATTCGCAAGCACTTTAATTTGGTTTATATTTCCTTGGACACTACGATTGGAATACACAGAGCAGCATTAATTTTATATGGTATATATATATATACAGTGAAACTCGGTTATGATGAATTCACAGTGATAATGAGCAAATGACTTCATTTAGTTCGATTTAATGTATAATAGACATAAAAAATCATTAAGATAATAAAGCAAGTTTTTCCTCTTGTTTTAATTTTTATCCTTATATTCAAAGATTTTAGGATTTTTGTATACCTTAAAGATAAAATTTCTTTATTTTCATTTTTTAATATGAAGCACTTACAAAGTAAACTTCAGATTCCTCTCAATAAATTCAGATTAAAGGGGAAAAAAATATCCCCACAGCTAGTCAGCATTTAATGTATAATATACATAAAAAATCATGAATATAATAAAGCAAGTTTTCCTCTTGTTTTAATTTTTATCCTTATATTCAAAGATTTTAGGATTTTTGTATACCTTAAAGATAAAATTTTTACTATGAAGCACTTACAAAGTAAACTTCAGATTCCTCTCAATAAATTCAGATTAAAGGGAAAAAAATATCCCTACAGCTAGTCTGGAAGATCACAAAAACTTTTGTAATGGTCACAATAAAGCAATACACAAGTGTTGCATTAAATATTAATCTCTTTTCAAGCCTGAAATATAATAGTGGGTTGACTATGTTGATACATATATTATACAGGGTTCTTACTCTCATTGGAGGAAAAAATTCACGACTTCTCAATCAAAATTTCCTGACCAATTACAAACCGAACTTTCAATTAAACTTTGGTTGTGGTGAAAATGGCTTCACGTTCATGGAAGATTTAGCTATTCAAGATAGACGTTAAGGAAGTTTTCCCTCATTTTTCCAGGTTTGACCAAAAAATCTTGTTTTTTTCTGCTTTAGGGACAATTTTAAATTACCTGACAATTTCAGGCGCATCTCGGAACCCTGATTATGCGTATTAACTATTAACAGTTATACGAAGTATGGTTCTTGATAAATGATTAAATCAAATAATGGCTATGGTGAAGAAAATTCTCTGGTCCCTTGATGTTTATTATAACAGAGTTTGACTGTGTATTAAAAAGTATCATATATTCTATGAAACTCTTTTTTTTTAAAACCAATTCAGATTAACTCTGCATTTTTTAGTTTTTACTGCATGTTGAGTTATTTGACAGCGAAGGTTTACGTAATTGAAAACATGCTAAAGGCTCCGTCATGCAATGGATCGACAATGTCTGGAAAGATAACGATGATAGCCTATATTACAAAGCAGTAAATAAACAATTTCATAAAACTGGAGGGAAATTTCTCTCTCCCTCTCAGCCAATTTGTAAAATTATGAAAATATACACTTTATTTAAAAAAATAGTCAAACTTCTATAAGTTGAATTTTTCCTTAACCCGAATGAACGTTACGATTTCTGTAAAATTTTCAATAGATTTTTTATTCTATAAGTCAGATTTCTGTAACTCGAAGTTTTCTCTATCTCAAGTTTTTTGTGTTGTTGAAATGCAGATTTACGTTCTGCAACTCAATCTTGTGGGAAAAATTCTTCCTTCCAAAACACGTACTTCCGGCTTCCGCAGAAAATCGTGAAGAATATAAAACTTCATTGACGTTGGAAAAATACCTAATATGTCCCCGATTCCTATTTTTAGCCAAGCGTCTGGTACTTTTCATTTTCCATGATACAATCCCATCTTAAGTGTGTGTGGGTGGGGGGCGATTACCCATTGGATCCGCCAGTAAGAAAAACACATGCTTTAGTCGAGTATTTAGGATGCCATTTGACTTGTTGTTAGAAGGCTGAAGCCAAAAAGAGAGGCTATTGAAGATGATGTGGCGCTTCAGTTCTGTTTTGAGAAATGCAATTTTTAGGCATTGTTTTGGAATTTTATCAAATCAATAAATCAAGCAGAAATTGTACAAAAAAAATTCTAAGAAATATTAATCTACAAGCAAGTAATTTTAAAACTTATCTATTGTTTTTTTTGCCCACCAGAATACCTTTCTGAAATCAATGATTATCCAGTTGGGAGGGATGGATGAGTTTTAGCATTGTACCCTCTTGAATCAGTGAAAAAATGAATTAGAACTTACGTTTTTTGGACAAAACCAAAAAAGGTTACAACGAACAAAATACATTGCCGCTTTTTTTTTTTTTTCAGAAAATTGGAATTGCCAATTTATCAACTATCATTGGTGAAAGGACACCCTAAACTGGACTATTGCCCAATATTTAAAAGAAAACTAGCTTTTCATGAGCTCAGAAAAAGTCATCCATGATTACGAAGATAAGAAATTGCGTTGACAGCCAATTTTTTTAATCAGAGAAGGTACTTACAGAGGGCAATGATATTAATCATAGACCTTCATAAATCAAAAGTACTAGACATCCAAAGTAACAATATGAAACTATGGTATATGTATAGCCTATATATATATATAACATCACAGGATGCTCTTTTACAATATAGTACCCACTTCTGTTTAATGTTTTGATGAGTGTTTCCTTACCTACACTTTTCTCCTACCCTCAGGGGTGATTATAGATTATGAGTCCAAACCAGATCCTTGAACATACAAGAAAATTCCCTGAAAAGTTACGTAATATTTTTGATAAAAACAATGATTTCTAAAAGAATATAAAAAATTATAAGAAACAAAATGAAACTTCTGTAATTTTTAAAAAGAAATCCCTGAAGAGGCAAGTTGAAATTCCCGGAATATAATCACCCCTGTAACATAATCCTGCTTCTCTCCCACTTCTTTTACAAATGCAAATACAATCTCAATGTTTTTCTATTCTAAATTTAATTTTTCTCAAAACTTAATTTTACATCTTTTATTTATTTAGCCTTTTACCTAAGAAACACTTTTAAGTTATGCAAAACAAGCAAGACTGACGGTGTCAGCAACATCTGCCACAATGAAATGTAGTTTCAAGCTTTTTTTTAGGCCTACTACTTTCCCAAAAAAAGTTGTAGAATATCACTATTGTAATGTGCTTCGTGATGCATGGATGAGAAGAGGCCTTCGGCAGCCCATTGGTGGTTGTTTTTAATGAAAAATAATAAACTCATTAACGTCTCGGTATCTGTATTATGTCTAATTATGTAACTGAAAGGGTGCAGGATGCCACTAGATGGACCAACGGTGGGGTAGGGGGGATGAAGATCCCACCAGCTCTGTGGTTCTTTTAATAAAAACTTATTAAAATAATTGTTTTTTCGAAATAACTTACCTTTAACTTTGCTTATCCGCTTGTCCATGGAAAAAAAATTGAAAATTTAAAAAAAAAAAAAGTTGAATTCAAATTAGAAAAAAAAAACCTCTGACAGTAAAGTACCACATTGTAAAAGAGCACCCATCATAGTAATAATATAGAAGTCAATTATTAAAGAAAGTGCATACATAATATATATATATGCACTTCCTTTATTAATTAACTTTAATCAACAAGACGCATGAAACAACTGAGTAAAGGATACAATTCACTAACTATTGTTGTAGGTTGTAAAATAAGGGCATCTTCACAATTTGTATTGCATTATTATTATTAGATATACTTTAAAGAATATTCATCTTTTTAAAACAATACAAATATTTAAAGAAACAGACAACTACAAACTTAACATCATAATAGCAATATTTAATAGTAAAAATTGTCTTCACATAAATAAAAAATAATGAGTCAATGTTTATCTCTTAACAGCATATAAACTGAAATTAAACAAAATATACTTGAAACAGTCTTAGAACTTATTTCCAAACTCCAATAGTTAACAATTTCTACAATGTTCATTTGAGTGACAGTATAAAAACCAGTTCCACTGATAAAACCTCTAAATTTTATCGAGATATTAGCGTTATTCAATGTAATCAAAACCTTCTGGAATTCCAAATTGTTTATCAAGCACGGATGGTTCAATAAAGAATTTTTTCTGGCACCACGATTTCAGAGCATAGACATTATCAGTCCAACGATTAGCAGAATCTTTTGAAACTTCGGCTTGCTTCTTTAGTTCTTCCAAAACTTCTGGATCAAAATCCTTATACTTCTGTAATTCCACTTTCAAATTCGACAGCTCTTGTTCCTTCTCTGCCAATGTTTGAAGTAAACCCTCCCTCTCTTCAGATTCTTCGCGTCCTTGCTTCGCTGCTTGTACTTGGGATAATAAAACCTTACTTTTCTTACTGCATGAAGCAAGTTTTTCATTCCCTTCTTCAATCTTTGTTTTTCGTATATTTGCTGCTTTACTAGGAAAAGCCCAAAAGTACACAGATGTTCCAATTTTGTCCGTATCGACTAATCCATCATCTACAAGGGATTGAACAACTTCCTTAACTGATTGAGACACTATCCCCTTTTCCTTGGGAGCTATTTTTTCAAGCTCTTTCAGCTGAAATACCTCCTTTTTCTCATAAAACAGCTGTAGCATTCTCGTTCGTTTTTCTTCAGCGCTTACTCCTTTACGTTTTGACATAGCGCTGTTATTTGAAGTGACGTAATTGTTCAAAAAAATATATAAATACGCTCGAGTTTTAAATTAGTTAGTTGAATTTGTAAGATACAAAGTCAGCAAGGGTTATGCTGCGCCAAACAAACTTAAAAAAAAAGAAACAACAACGACATATCAAATAAGCTGGGTATAACGGCCAACAGTATTGTGTACAATATTTATAAACACTAAAAAGCAAATTAAAACACGCCGGGCAAAACGTTGCCAACACTGTTTGTTAGGATCAGAAAGTTTACATAAAGTATTACAATGGTGACGCTCCTAAACGAATAGTGATATCTGTATTTAGTGAGCAATTTTCCAATTTCCAGTTCAAATGCTTGTTATATTATAACATTCCCTGTGCGGCAGTAAGATGGTCATCTCAAAGTCAAATACATATTAAAAAAGTTTACATGAAATAAATACTTAATTAACGCCTATTTCTATCTTAAGAAACACAAAAAATGAAAAATCAGCGTAAAAAAATAACGAATATGTATTTTTTTAATCTTTAAAATATCCTAATTTTTACAACTCTAGCGATTCTGTTGGTGAAACTCTATCACGTGGTATGTCTCCGCATGCGTCTTCGAATCAGTTCAATACTCGAAGCATAAACCCCAAATTTCGCCAAGTTAACAGTAACCTCTTCACCAAATGGAACTGTCGGATGGTTAACCGCATCATCTACGGAGAAATGTATGTACTTAATAAAAATATAGTGAAGTACAAAATTTTATATTTTTTAACAAAATCGCATTAACTTTAGTTAAATCTTACTTAGAGGTATATACAAATGTCTAATAAATACTTTTAATTTTGTCAAATATTTTTATTTAAAATTTTCAACTGAGGTGAGAATGTTACTGTGTCACCACATTCCCATATTGCGGACACCTCAGAATAAAGAACAACTCAGTCCCAATATTTCCGCTATTTAGAGGTTTTAAGACATTTATGAACAATGATTTGATATTATTTCTAGTTTTTATAGATTATTTTGAGTAGTAAAAGTAAAAGCATAAAATTATGAAGGAATAAAACACTCGGTTTAAGCAAGACATTCAATGTAAAATCCGAAGTTCTGAATTTTAAGGATATGGTTAAGCCACACAGAATGAATCGGAACAAAAATTATATATTGTATTCAGAAAATAAAACTATAATTTATTAAAATTCCAGTGCTTCAGGGCATATTTCAAACTTTATATGACATATGTATATTGATCGCAGTTCCATGGTCTTCTAAACAAGGTATTTTTTTTTTCATATGTATATTTTTATAGCTTCAAAGCCATAGTTGATAGGTAGCTTCAACGGCAAATTACATCACGTGTTATGAAAAAATGTAAACAAGGGCGATCCCGTGTCAAAGTTCGTAGCGTAGAGCTATAACAATGTTCGTAAGTCGTCAAAGTGATCGTGTGTTGTCAGAGTGATTGATTGCGTATTCTCAAAGTAATTACTTTTTGTCAAAATGATTGTGTGTTGTCAAAATATGATCAGAGACGTTGCATTAAAAAATGCGTCGCCGGTTGATCAAACTTCTATTCCAAATAACACACTTGAAAAGATAAAAGTTACGGAAAAGATGATATCATCTGGTCTTGGTGCATTGTTAACCTCGATCGTTGTGACACCTTTCGATGTTGTTAAAACTAGATTACAAGCGCAAGAGCGTATGCTTTCCAAGCAGAAGTGTTTCGTTTATTATAACGGACTTTGGGATCATATTTGTTACTGCAATGAAGGAACTAAAGGTAATCCATATCTTAATGGTTCTGGTAATTGTGTTTGGTATAATCGCCCGGGTCACTTTACCGGCACATTTGATGCTTTTCTAAAAATCAGTAGAAATGAGGGCCTTGGTTCTTTGTGGAGTGGACTGCCTCCTACTCTAGTTATGGCTGTTCCTGCTACAGTCCTCTATTTCACGGTGTATGATCAGATGCGAGAGAGTCTTTGTGGGATGCTGAAAACATCATATGCTCCCATTTGGGTAACCTGTGTTGCGGGAGCTTGCGCACGAGTGCTGACGGTGACTGCTGTGAGCCCTGTTGAGTTGGTGAGGACTAAGATGCAGTCCGAGAGTGTTAAATATTCAGAAATATTTAGAGCAATTTCAAAAATGACCAAAGAAGTGGGAATACTGTCGTTGTGGCGTGGGTGGGTACCAACTGTCTTACGAGATGTTCCTTTCTCCGTTGTATATTGGTCGTTGTACGAGAGTGCCAAACAGAGTGCATATGCTTCCCAACCTTCCATATTATTCAGTTTTTTTGCAGGTGCTACAGCTGGAAGTGTTGCTGCCATTGTAACATATCCTTTTGACGTTGTAAAAACCCATCGACAAGTTGAACTAGGAGACATTGAGGCCCTTAGAAACAAAGGAAAACCTGGGACAGTCGATATCTTAATTGATCTGTACAAAAAACGGGGGCTACGTGTTTTCTATACAGGTCTCATGCCAAGGTTGATCAAAATTGCACCATCCTGTGCTATAATGATTTCGTGTTACGAATACGGAAAGAAGTATTTTCTGGCAAAGAAAAATGAATTGTAATCTCTGGATTAATTACTTCATAAAATATTTTTATAGAACTATCATAATTAATTTAATTAACTGACATTTGAGTTTCTATGTCTCAACGAGTTAACTGAAGTGGGATTAACAAGTTAGTCTAACCTCTAAGCCATACTTCATTTATGTGCCACCAAGCTTACATTGAGTCAAATACAGCTCAGTGACTCCAAAGACTTTGGCAGTAGTTACTGGGTGATTTATTTCATCAAAATAGAAAATTTTTTGTTTTAGTTTTAAAATCTTAGAACAAAGAATACATGTTAGGCTTTCTTTCTTTTTTTTTTTTAAGTTCACATAATAGTGAAAAGATTAGATAAATATATATCCATTCTACCATATTCAATTATTACATTGGGAACAGCTAGATGAGGGTCTCTCCAAGTGTTTTCCATATAAATTTACCCTAAGCTATTCATTTCCATACCACTCTGAACAGTTTTCTTAATGTGTATAACAGTTGAGCTTGGTTGTAGTGACTACTCGCCTATTTCAGTAAAAGTTTAGTGATCCTATGAATGTTGTTAAAACCAGGGCTTAAATTGGATGAGAGCCTACTGGAGCCCGCTTTGGGTGCTTTTTTATTTTTGGCGATTATTTAAATATTAACCGGAGTCCTTAAATAGACATTATCATAAAAACGTAAGGAATTTGTGATTAGTGTCATGTATTTTGTTGTCCAGAAAAATGGACGTAAACAATTGATATGATTTATCGATTCTTTTGCAGCCATTCAATTTTTTAATCGATTTATCATAATATTAGGGCTCCTGCACTTTTTTTTTGTTAGAAATTAAGCCCTGGTTATAACAAAGTTCAACCATATATATTTTAATCTTAACATTATTGATGTTTCATAGTCCAACAAGGACAATCAAATCCATGCTACATTACATCTGAAGATCATCTGCAAGCATGCAATTATGTTTACGATCATGGCTTCTAAGAAGAAAGAAAAAAAAATTTACTGTTAAGCTGGTTTTAGACTCTTGATTTTTGTACTAAGTAAGAGACGGTAGTGAGTTATCAAAAGTTCAATAACCAATTCTTTGAATTGCAAAGTCTCACTGCTTGTTCGCTGAGAGCTTGGTTATCTTCAGCATACAGTATAAAAACGTAACAACTACTATTATTATTATTTTTTAATATTTTAACAACCAGCTTGTGGCAACTGGCTGGAACTCACCACTGGATTTGCCATAATAAATGATCTGAACCGTAATGGTGAATGCCACTTTAAAGCTAGCTGAACTATATTCAATGCCAGTAAGCATGGTTGTATATAAATGTATTGTGGTTTGTTGGTCACATTAAACTATCAGTCCCATCTCAGGTCACCCATAATGCCATCTCAGAATGTAAAATATGCAAATACTTAATAAAGGATGTACAATTGCACATGGAATTTAAGCTTTGATTCAACCTATTTAATTTATGAGAATTGAACTCTGTGTCATAAGATTGTAGAATAAAATTCAACCACTTCTGGGCATAGTAGAAATGAATTGGAAACAGAAGAGAGAACGAATGAAGTATAAGGAAAAATTTGTGAAGCAAAAGTAGAAAACAAAACTTTGCAGATTTGTTTCCCTCGCATGATGCAAGAACAACTAAAGTCATGGTTTACCAGGGCTACAATTTTCAAAAGATTTCACCATCTGTTGTCTTGGAAATTGAACTATGAGTCAGAGGTAAACAGCAAGCATTTCATACCATTGGAACTTCCAAAAAAAAACCCATGGAGTTTGGGAAGAAGGTTAGGTTACTGTTATGTTATTCTTTCCACTTGCTTATCCGGGAGAGGCTTGGACGTTGTATAGCCCTTTTAAAATCATTATATTAGATAAAATATGACTGATTGAGCTTTATCACTTTGACACACCTAATTAATTTGATTTATAGCTCCTATCAAAAGAAGTCTTAGATCCATTACTGTCCATAAGTTCACATAGTTGTGAGTTGCCAAAATTTTAACATTCGGGTTGTTGCATTGCAAAAAGTTTTACAAGTGATTCACTGCGAGCCTAATTACTTTTTTTAGCATAGGGCAAAAAAGTGAACTCGCTCTTATCTTGGAAAAACATTTTAAAAAGTGGTTCACTAAGAGCCCAATTTTTCTTTACAGCATATAGCGAAAACAGTTACCATCTGGGTTCTTATTTTTAAAAATATTTTAACTGACATGTGACAATTGATGTTTTATGGGCTCAAGGACAACTATGGTTGTACTCATTAACATGGCTAACCTTAAGGTCTATGGAGGGAAAGCTGTAGCCCACATCCTTATACTCTGCATGTAGTATTTATTTTTATATTTCAGGGGTTAAGCCTCCTCCAGCTGCACTTAATAATTTTGCCACCACATTTGAGCTCAATTAAAGCTTTTTTAGGTATAGAAGAACATCGTCCCTCACCCAGATTTGAACTAGAGTCTCTCTCTGTTGAGCCTGGAGCTCCTTAACCACTATGCCATCGAGGACAGGAAAGATGCTCCTTTTCTTCGTAGTTAACGTTGTAAGATATTACCCTTCTCAGGGACAACACAATTGCCAAATAATCACCAAGGCATAAAGCTACCATGGTGTATTTTGGTAATTTTCTTAGGGAATTTATTATATTCAATAATTTTGATACCATGTTTGAGCTATATTAGAGCTTTTCTAGGTATAGTAGAGAAAGCGATATCGTTCCTGATCTAAATTTGAACTAGGGTCTCTCCATTGAGCCTGGAGTTCCTTGACCTCTAGGGCATCGAGGACAGGAATGACACTCCTTTTCTCCACATTTAAAGTTGTAAGATATTATTACCCTTCTCAGGGATAACACAATTGCCAAATAATGGTCAACACACAAAGCCACCATGGCAAGTTTTTAGGTGATTTTCGTTGGTAATTTATTTTACTTAATATAATTTTGACACCACGTTTGAGCTCAACTTGAGCTTTTTTTAGGTATAAGCTCTAGTTGTGCTCAAACATCTAGTCCCGAGAGGGTTAATAATATTTAAGTGTGTATTTCAGGTTATAAGATATTATTACCCGAATATCTTACAACCTTGAATACAGAAAAAAGGAGCTTCCTGTCCTCGATGACCTAGCAGTTAAGGTGCTCTGTGTGCAACGGAGAGACCCTAGTTCGAATCTACATTGCGTGTGATATCTCTTTTTCTCTTATACCTAAAATAGCTCTAGTTGAGCTCAAACGTGATGTTAAAACTATGAAATATAATAAATTTCCCATGAATGAAATCCAAACTCACCCCAGTGGCTTTGTGTGTTGACCAATATTTGGCAATTGTGTTAGTCCTATTACAACCCCTCCTGCGGTTTCACCAATGGTTATGCTGCACCAGTCTAGGTAGGTTGTGTTGTCTAAGAAATCTAACCCTGGAATACTGATTGGTTGAAAAATATAAGTGCTCTGTACCAGCTGGATTCAAACCCAAATATTCAGCATGGTTGACAAACACTGTACTATTAAAGTGGGTTTACATGCTCATGCACACTTATACAAGTCTACGTATTCAGTTTGTGCATGTTTTTTAGAAGTTGAAATTTCAGTTGGTTAACAAACATTGGAACTTGCGTATCTCCAGAATTATTCCTATTTAACTACTGTAATAATTTCTACAAGATATTAATTAGTGGGGGGGCAGGTCCGAAATAAATAGCTTAATTCCCATAATCGTTTGTGGATTTTGTTTATATGTGTGCCAGGTGAGCTAAAAATTACTAGAGGTGGATTTCTTTTGTCAATTGTTGCAGTCTGTATTTAAAAAAACAACAACAAAAGACTAGAAAATGAAACAATATCTGGTTATTAAAGACAGAGATTTTTGCTCCTATCAATTGAATTAAGGAATTACTAACGAGATAGAATCATATTTCGTTGGAGTTGTTGACTTCCACTCTCTATATGAAGATGGGACATGGAGCCACTACTCTACGTTTCTTAGAAAAGGTGGGACAAGCTCCAGTGCCGGATTTATAAATGGGCACGCTGGGCACTTGTCCAGGATGGCAAATTTCTAAGGGCGCAGAAGGAAGCGGATTTTTTTTTTTAAATTATAATTTATTTACCGTAGAATTCTGTCGATCAGCTTTCCCCGAGAAGGAGAAGGCGTCCTCCACCTTCTTTTTCTAATTTTGAAAAACTGTCTAAAATAACCCCGCCCCCAATGGCGGGTCCAAGAAAGGAGTATGTGTCCCCTTGAGAATAATAAATTTACATTAAAAATAATTATTTTCAAGTAAAAAATAAAAATAAACTCACAAGTGAATTTTTACGTTTTGCACCCTCCCTGAAATTTTGTTCTGCATCTGCCTAAAAAATCCAAATAATCTTCGTTAAAGGGAATTAATTTATTCATAGAAAAATCCAAAGTGGATAGGGCGCCAAATTTTTAGGGACGCAAAAAGCGGCGTACTTTGCTAAGGAGAGGGAGGACATGAGCGTAACTAGCTTCGAAGTCAAGGGGACTAATGTTTTTCTTAGGGAGGCTAAACCTTACATTTCAATGCATAGCAGAAATTTTCTAGAGGGGTTAGCCTCTTCTAGTTACACCAATGGAGGGGGCGCCAAAATCATTGTGCCCAGGGCGCTTCGTACCTTAAATCCGGCCCTGAAAAGCTGAACGATGAAGTTTGATGAGATAGAATAGAAGTGAATGCGAGAGAACTCGTCTTCATAAGGCATTGGAAAAGGAGTTAACGCCGCTTAACATCGATCTCCCGAGACGATGATGACAAAACACTCTAAGAAACAAGGGAAAATATTGCATTAGAAAGCGAGGTACGACGGCTTCGAAACGTTGGTCTTTATGTAAAAAAACTTCGCTAAATTCGGCGATAGATAAAGCCAAACGGTGAGGGGAAAACAGCAAAACAGAGAAAAAAATGGAACAGGCGTTTAGGAAAATAACAAACAGACTCGGACAGAAAGAATTCTGACCAGATAAAATTCGAAAAGGGGACGTTACAGCTCCCAAATAACGAGTATGAACAGGGGCGACTCGAGGTTGATTTTAAACCAGGGCAGCTTGGCGCGGATTTCTTTTTTGGCGCCCCCTCCCCTCCGGCGAAAACAGGAGATTTTCACAGATGCACAGTAAGCTATGTAACATATAAAAGCGGCCAAAAGTATCTGAAAGAATTTCTCTAAAATGTCTCTAAAATTTTCCCTTTTTAGAGAGATTTTCTACCGTTGGATCAATTAAAAAAAAATTGAACTTGACTTCAGTTTGGCGCCCTCATCCAAACGGGGACCCGGGCGACCGCCCAGGTAGTCCGTCCCTTAAGCCTCCCCTGAGTATGAACCCAACACAAAAACAATAGAAGTGCAAGACACACGCAGACGAGGCTTTGTGGAAGAAAGCTTTGAAAGAAAAAGAATTGGGGGAAGAAACTTTAATTAAAAGGTTGGGACGGAAGAACCGGGGATGGGAAGATAGAGAATAGTGGAAAGAAAATTAAAGGAAGAACAGTGTTCAAACGCAGCTTCTCCTCATCTCGAGAAATAATACATTCAAGGATGGCGCCTTGGCACCTGCTCAATTACTGCGTGCCTTAATCTGTCACTGTATCATGATAAATCATGCCTTACCTACCGGATCCTTCGATCGGATCTTTTCAATGAACGCATCAGATTTGGACTTCCTTCTCTCCCGTTGCTGACTGATCTTCTTTCTTTTACTTCGACCACACCTTCTTCAGGGCATCATTTGTGCTCTCCATCGCTTGTACGTGGGAACCGGCCACTTTCTTTGAATATTGCCCATGTTCTAGTTTGACCATTTGTTTTTCTTTGTGTGTTTCTGCCTTGTTATGTTTTACCATTTTATGTCAACACGGTACTTTGCGTTCTGTGACCTTTCCTTCGTCTTACTGATTCCATAATCA
Source organism: Dysdera silvatica (assembly GCA_006491805.2). Classification (NCBI taxonomy): domain Eukaryota; kingdom Metazoa; phylum Arthropoda; class Arachnida; order Araneae; family Dysderidae; genus Dysdera; species Dysdera silvatica. The sequence continues at coordinate 109,010,040 of QLNU02014176.1, read as the reverse complement.
GTCATTGTCTGGATAACAGCATTGATTTCGTGACGACCTTTCCCAATGTTATGTACATTTTTTGCACAATTAAAAAAAATGCACATAATTCTTAATATAATCTATTATATTTATAATCTCTGAATTATATACAAATTTATATAGCTCAGTGTTCATAATTAAGCCTTTTTTTTTTTAATCTAATATATATATTTTTTTTTGTCTCGTAGATTTAGTTGATTTTTCTTATTGGAATCTGGCAGCATTAGCTATATACGAAATCCAAAAAGTAAACAGAATGTGTGAGGGGTGGCTGCTGCTGTCTTAAAGGTGTTTGTCTACTGCAATGTAATCCCTGGTTTGTTTCTCGCCCTAAAATAGACGTATTGTAGTTCTTGTTATAACCAACTGATAGGTCCCTTCACTCGGTATCTCCCACCAGATTAGATTCATAAAGTTTGTGAAGTATAGCCACTTCAATAATTTATAGCTTCGAGTTTGATCCTAAAAGCATGAAAATAGGAGCCGAAATTCTTTAGTAAGTCGCTAATTCCGTTTCACTATATATATATATTTATATGTGTAGTAAAACTCCCGAATAGCGGACACTTCGAAAGTATGTTCCCGGTAACCCAAAAATCACTGGTTCAACTCCACCCTGAATATGCGGCATAGTTTCTTTTCTCTTCATAAGTACAAGTTCAAGTTTAAACCCGATATAAAAAAGGTGCGTCAAAAACTATACTGTTTGTCATCGTATTATTTTAGGTATCGAGGAGGAGTTTTACGATCACATTTCAGATAAGCTTCTCCACCACTGTGCTTAAAGTTGTCATAGTATGTAGCCTATCATTAGCAGTGGTGGCTTGTGAGTTGAAAATGTGAGCTTATGCTGCATATGAGTTGTATCTTAAACTAAATAGTGGTAACATATTCGCTTAGCTTGAGGTTATCCTGGATTTAACTCCCAACGTAACGTAGAGTTATATGCGCCCTTGGGGCCCAAGCCCCCCCAATAAGTTTAAATAAATTGCACTTTTACATATACTATAATGTATAAATGTACAGAATATGTGCTTGGGCCCCTATTAATCGGAGCATTGAAAAAGCCCAAAAACTGAGGGGCAAACATTCAGTTTTGCCTTTGTTATAAAAAAACCTGGAGGGGCACATGCCCTGCACCCCCCAAATTATGCCTATGCTCGCACCCATAGGAAATGTTTGATTAGTGTTTTCCCCCCTCTCCCCCCTACAAAAATGAGTCTTTGCAGTGGTAACACATTCATCTAGCATGCCGTTAAACCAGAGTTTTAGTCCCAATTGTGTTCCCTCCCCCACAAAAAAATAATGCTTACTGACTGTCTGACTGCTCACTGTAGTCTGGGGTTTGGTTCCCTAGGCCTTAAGAGGTTTGGATTCCTCAGAAAATTAAATGTCCTGATGTAGTATGTTGTCTGTGTGTCATAAAGCAAAAACAAACCTTACAAAAGTACTTTCGCATTCAATGATGAAGTCTAATTACATTGAACTGTATATATTGAGAGCAAAAAAATTGATCTTACGAAATAAGTTGTTAACTCAGTGTGTAAAATGCAAATATAAATCAAGCAATTAGATTCTGATCTATTTAAAACAATTGTAAACAGTTGAGTGATAACTCATTACCCAAGTACTCTTTGTTGTGTCCCTGAAATTCCATCTAATACAACCTTGGGGAATGCAGACACCTCAGGTTGGAACCTTTGGGATAAAGTATTTCTTTTGACCAAAGGTAAGTGTTGAAATACAAGTGTCAAAGACAGTTTCCTGCAAGCACACTTGCTTAATTCCGTACTAAACAAACTGATGTTAATAAGTAGTTTATTCCAAAAAAAACCCAAGCACTGTGATCAAACAATTTCTGATTAAAAAGTCGACGATTCTATAATGAAATCAAAGTAATATGTTTGGTACTGTTAACGTGTTCAACAGTATCTGTGAATATAGTTTGTTTCCCCCTGCAGCATACTGCTGACATAATACTTGACTTCCCTCACCATCCCTAAGTGTGTGCATTTAGGTTCCCCCCCTTGAAGTGAGAGGCTGCAGCTTCAAAAATTACCTTTCATCTGCTTTAACAATAAATATCCCACTTGTGTTAGAAACCTCATTCGTCTAGCGGTCCAAGACACTCCGGGCTAAACGGAGGGACCCTGGTTCGAATCCAGGATGGGGAAAGCGTCTCTTTTTCTCCAAAATTACATAAGCTCTAGTTTGAGCTAATTAATACGTGGGTGGCAAAAATTATAGTATAATAAATTCCCCCACGAAAACTCACAAAATTCTCGCCCCGGAGGCTTTCTTGTGTTGACCATATTTGGCAATTGTGTTATCCCTGCGGAGGGTAATAATACCTTAACATCAAGAACTTAGATGCAATCTGTGTCTTCATGCGCAGAAACCAGAAACTGTACAAAAATACAATAAATAAGGTTTTATTTTTAAAAATAAATTTGAGTCGGTGTTACAGGTTTGCAGTTCTTATTGATAAGCCACCACTGACTAATAATATATTTAGCATTGGGTAACCAAGTTAATGGCCAAGACTTTTTATATCATGTTTTTTACTTGCGTTTAAATGTGAATAACAGATCTGCATATTATTGAGTGTGTTTTCTTTTTTCAGAAAATCAGTTGGAACTGAGTATGTGACTCCCCTTACATCCAGTTTGTAACAAGGTATAATGAACATTTAGTTTCAACAATTTTTCCAATGATGATGGGCTGTACCAAATCCAAATTACCTGTCGAACATGCTTCCAGGCCAGTGTTTCATGTAAGTGTTCTGGTTTAGGAATTCATATATAAATCATTCTAATATTTTCGTCTTACATTTTGCTTGTGACTAGATACATTAGATAGTAATAATAATTTTTTTTATTCAACACAAGATGTATGTTGCATATTCATATGAATCACATACAGGGTTTGTTGTGCAGTCGTACCTCGTTAGCACAAACACCAAGCAAGGGGATAAAAAATCTGTTCATGTTAACAGTATTTTTGCATTATCCACAAAGGATGGGATTATATTATCAAGCCTCTAGTTATCATGAACATATTTTGCCAATATTATATATGAATCGGTCAACAAGTGAAGAGGAGTGAAATGGACAAAGCTGTTTTTGAGCAAATGTTCAAAATCGATGCAGTTTAGAACAGTATTGTTGGGCCACGGTCTTGCACCTCACCTTGGCATTAATTATACTGGACCGCAAGAGATTCTCCTTGTATTTGTCATTTTAATTTTCTAAGAATTTTTCATAAATATTTTATCATGGAAATATTCTTTGGAGAATAAGAGTCGAGAATGCGTTGAAAAGCTCAGGTCCAGATTCCTAAATAACATCTGTGCAGCAAATGCTAAGTGATCAAGCCATGTATTTTTAAATATGTGAGTATTCATGAAATGATCTAGAGTTTTCTGATATTAAAATCTTCTAGTATTCAAGAAAGGATACACCGTTCGTTATGACCAATCATAAAAAGTGCCTGCAAGCTGATTGCAACAATGTACAGTGCATCCACTGTTTTTAAAACTGAATGATATCAGGCCATTCCATGATAACAGACTAGCACATATAGGAAAATAATGGAGATTTTTAAGTATAGAAAGGAAAATAAATGTTAAAAAAACAAATAATGCAGATCTGCATATGTTCAAAGAATAGTCTATACCAAATTTTCAAGCAAAAAAAAATTGAATTTTGAATAAATTAACATTAATTAACTGAGGATGTAACAAACTAACTAAAATTACCATGATTTTATGATATACTTACGTTTTTACCTGCAACGTATCAAATATGTAACTTAAAATTATAGTTGGACTATATTTCAATCACTGATGATTGAGAAGACCACAGATATGATAATGCACTCTTTAAATACAATATTTTCATTGCAATACCTTTTTAACTTTGTAATAGACTGACAGTCAAAAATGTAAGACTAACAAAATGTTGTATTCCAGATTTGAAGTTTACAGACCAAGCAAAAAGTATGCTTACAAATTTAATTTCATTAAACCATCTATATATATCATTTGGCATCTATTATTTTACTGTGGTTCATTTAAACAACCAACAATAGAGCTTACATCAATATTCAATATGCCTCCTCTTTCAGGAAAGACAAACATACTTTTCTTCGATCGTTTGGTGAAACATTTCGTGTCGTTATTATGTTTGTTACTTGTCTTGTAAAATCCTTTACTTTGGAGCAATTTTCCACAGGAAATCTAGCAAGAACCCGGTATCCAATAGATACGGAATCTTCAATATTATTAACTGTGCAGTTAACGATTTCCTCATGGAGTTCTACTTCATTGTTCACATTCAAAGATTCAAACAAAATTTTTTCCTTTGCTTTTAGAAATGTTACTTACTTGTACAAGGCCTCTCTTTACAGTCTGTACACAATGAATTTTGTGCGTGTCTGGTATTGGTAAGATATTTATAAACCGGTTATCCAAAACATGTTTCGCACTTTCAACTTGAGCAGCTCTTGCAAATTTCTCAGCATTTTGTATCATACGTTTCATAGATTTAATTTTATTCCAAATCATGTGCTTAATAAGCCCACCTACACCATCCACTGCACCTTTGTTTTGAGATGTCACAAAAAAATGCTAGTTGACTGTTAAGCCTATTTCATCTTGTAGATGAGAAATATTACAGAGTGTAAATTTCTGTTTCAAATGCTGGCTTGCACCATCAGAAAAAACATCAACCTCTTCAATCAAAGGGCTTTTCGTTACAAAATCTTCAAGAATTTTCATCATCATCATGCAATTTTCACTCTTGGCATTACATACCATTTGAGCTATAAGCACTTTTACAGCTAACTCCTAAACTTTTTGTACCTTTACAATTCTTCAATTAAAAATTAAAATTCGTGTA
>QLNU02014176.1:108972432-109005021 GCA_006491805.2 Dysdera silvatica | reverse complement strand
TTTCTTTGCGTTGTGGGGGTTACAACCTCCAAAACCGCCCCCTGGCTCCGCCTATGCAGACAAGGGCATTCTATATCTGTAAAATGTCTTTTGTTCGTCATCCCCCACTTTGCTATTTGCATTGTATTACAACCCTCTTTCCTTTTTCTGCTGAGAAAATTTTCTTTTGCTGCTGGCTTTTCTCTTTGACGGGACTGAATAGTGCTTTCTGATACCGCGTTAGACAGTTTCCGTAGCTAATGTTAACTACCATTGACTTCTGAAGGGACCGTAAAAAAAAATTCGTTTTGATCAAGTTTCCACCTTAGTTTTCACTGTATATATATATATATTATGTATTACATCGAACAAATGTAAATCATTTGTTTGTTGTATCTGTGAAGTCATTATATCCATGTTTGTTATAACCATGTTCCACTATATAAGTCATTAGTCTCATGTCAAGTAACTTACTGTTTAAGCCATGTGCTTTGACGGTAACTTGTATGTTTACCATGTAATAGATGCAGGTTTAACTTCTAGTGGTACCCACTGCTTTTCATTTTTTTTCTTCTTCCCCACCAATTCGTAGTTTGTTTCTCTAAGCAACAGAAGTTCGGATCATTTGGAAAGCTGTGAGTCTCGACGCAGCATGGTGTTTGTTGTCCTTGTACCATGAATCACAAACAAATCAAAATTGAACTCTGTTCAGTCTGAGAATAATAAAAATTAAATCACTTTTAATGATCTGCTATAATTGCATATTTATCTCATTCCAAAATCATTTTTTGGGTAAAGTTGATAAAAGAGAATTTGTTAAGTGTTTTTCACAAAAAAAAGTTAAAAAAAAGTTTTTCCCATTATATTTATCGAATTTTAAAATTTTGTTTATACAGGTGTGGAATATTGACGATCATGGACAGTATATAAAATCCTGCCACATACAAGTAACAGATACAGATCTGGTGTTATATCAGAGAGGCGAGTCACCGATTTTATGGCCCCTGAAAAGTCTGAAACGTTATGGTTTTGATGCTGAGCTTTTCTCATTTGAATGTGGCCGTAAATGCACTACAGGGCCTGGAATCTTTGCTTTCAAGTGCAAGAAAGCCGAATCATTATTCAATGCCTTACAGGAATGTCTGCAGTTATTTTCAGAGAGCGAATTGGGGTTGAGTAGCAGCGTAAATGGTGCAGACATCAACGGCAGCACCATTACAAATGGCAACATTGAGGAAATCACCGACCAAACTTCCAATATCACACTGGATGATACAATTGGACCACATGCATTTTTCGAGTATGGCATGGATGCACAACCGAGTACTTCAACTGGAATAAAGAAAATCGACGTTACCGGTAGAGATATGGTGGCACCTACTGCTCCTGCAGAGTCCCTCAGCAGCACTTCGTCTCCATCAACCATTGATCGTCGAAGTCAAGTTAAGAAGCCCATTACATTAGCACCGACGATGTCCAAAGATTACCCAATGATGCATCAAAAACCGTATCAATATACTAGCCGTTCCCTTCCACGTTGTTGCACCATTGGAACTTGCATCAGTTCATCCAATCAGCACTACATGAATCCTAAAGCTCTTCGTAACACCACATGTGGCTCTTGTCGCACCTGTTCATTGAATATGTGTGTGGTACGTCCATCAGTGAACAATTCTTTTGCTCCCGATTACGAAGAAAGAGCTCGCCAGGCTGAGTATGGGAACGTTCTTGATCCAGGAGGTAGACCAAGACAATGTGTTCATTGTTGCTGCAGTTTCAAACCCAGGAAACAAATGAGCTCCTGTTCAGCAGACAACTGCCCCTTGCACTTCAATAACTGTGTGGACCAGATTACCAGCTACACGAAAATAGATGCACACTTAAAGCGCCAAAATTCAGCAGAGAAATTATTGGACTTGAAACTGAGGAAGAAGCGAATGAGCATGCATCAGCCAGTAAGTTATACATTGCCTTTAAACTTCGTTTGGGTATCCTGTGGTGGCTTAGTGGTAATGTGTTCGTTCACTGTTCTGTTAACTCTGGTTCAATTCCAATAGTACGATGAAACACAGGCTGTTGTTCTGCCTACTGTAGGCCCGGTTTTGTTCCCTAGGCAATGGAGAATTAGTGTTCTTCGGTAAACTGTAGGTCCCGGTGTAGTATAATCTTAGCTGTTGTTGAAATATCCAAAGCAAACAAAGCATCTTTCCTTCAGTTTTATTCTTGAGACTAACTATTGTTCTCTTTCTAAGTGATTTGTTTTGTTGCCTAAGCAATGTCAGCACTGGTGGATCCCTGGTAGCAGAAAATGCGAGACAGGAGACGGACGTTGTGGATTTTTCAGCAGCCTGCAGATTATTTTACAAAACAGGCTATGAAAAAAATAAAAATAAAATCTTTGAGTCCGATTTGCCAAAAACAGAAAGAAAATAAACACGTTTGTGAGCGATCTTTTTCTTTTACCCATCTTCCAACATTTTGTTCACTAAGCTAAGGCAGCTACACACATAGCGATTTATCACAGGGGGAAGTGGGGAAAAACCACCCGTGTGTATGATGAAAATCCGCAGGTTTTAAGGGCTTTGTAATCATCCCAAGCAAGATCGAAAAACAATTCTTTTGGTCTCAACAGAAATCACGGCGCGGGAGAATCCTAGTGTGTATGGACACACACAGGGAAAATCTAGGCGGTAAAATCTGTACGATAAATCGGCACATGTGTAACCATCTTTATTCTCCCATCCCTAATCTCCCTAAAGAACAGGAACACCTAACACTTGTTGCAAAGTGGGCAGTTCCGATGGTACGGGGAGAATTCCACATTTTATTATCCCTTATCTCTACCAGTCATCAACTGAAGTATGTTTCTACTCGAATAAAATCAACATTTTCGCTGTTGCATTGAAATGGCAGCAAAGCTGAAAAAATGTTTATTGTAACTTTGTGTAATGAAAAATTTTGTTTTAAAAATCTGGAAATGCATTTTTTGAGATTTCATGCTGATAAAAAGTTGCAGTATAAATGCACTTCAAATGTTAATGTTTTAGATTTATTTAAAAGAAAGGAAAATAAAAGAGATAGTTGAACTCAAGCGAAGGAACACATGGCGTATTCGAAAATAGTGAACAGAAAACTAGTGAGGAGATCGGCACTAATTTGCCATGTAATTCAAATAATGACTCCCCTTCATCTTCAAGAAAATGCAAATTATCCGATATCTCTGAAGGTGGAATGGCAAGCGAAGGCAATTCCACACTCCTCCGCAATTATTGGATACCATAACGCATAATTATTTTTTTTTTTTTTAATACATGTATACAGTCAAATCTCATTAACACGCATAGCCATAACTTGGCCTACTTTTGATTAAATATTCACGTAAAATAAGGTTTTTGGTTTAAAAAAAAGATTTAATTATTTCTTCTATTTTAAAGAGGGAAGTGAGAAGTAAGGGGCTAATTAAGGAATTCTGGTAGACATGGCAGACATAGCAAATCCCATAGTCTGCTCTGAGCTTGAACTAGTGCACATGGCCGGAGTTTAAAAATAGATTGGTTTTGGAGTTTGGTTCTGGTTTTAGTTTGCAGTTCACTTGTTTTACAATTTATTTAGGCATTGGGAATGCTAGGTTGTCTTGATTTTGGATTGCATATTCAAAGATTCAGGGGTTATTGTAACCCAATGTAAAAACCCCGCAAATTCGGGGATGGATCCAACTTTCCCTGCAAAGAGGATCGTCTCTGCCCCCCCCCACCTTTAACATGATGCAAAACTGATTTGAATTTGAGCTGATGCTATTGCTAATTTACAAAATTTTACATAACTAAACATATTTTAATGACACTTAACAGGCACTACATACCGCAGGAAAATAAATCATAAGAAGTGTGTGTGGGGAGATTTGAATTTCTCCGTAGGTCACTTCAAATAAAGTGCAAAAATAAAGGTATCCTATCCTTTCATCTTTTCAGGGACTCATTTTTTGAAAATTTCTTCCATAGGGGGCCGTTTATAAATGATGTCACATTTTCTGAAGTTATTTTCGGAATCTCCACCCCCTTGTTTTGGGATATCTCATTCCCAGATCATGGCCTGTCACATGCACAGCAACTCCCCCCCACCCCGGACCATGATATTTATGGACGTCTCCTAATATGTATTTAACAAAAATAAGGCAAAGTATTCTTATGTATATTTTAATTAAAAGAACTTTGAATAAAGTGCATTTATTATTTTTTTGGAAAAGTGTAATTCTAACTGCATTCAATGTTTGATTAAGCAGGTAAAATTTTAGTTGAAGTTTGTTTTAATAAAAATTAAGTGTTGCAGTAATAAAAGCTACAGTTTTATTATTCAACTGTGGTGAAAGTTTAGTCTTGGCTATTTTGAAATGTTTAATTTTACGAAAAACAATATATGATTATTTTCTTAAAATAATATGAAATTAATATCAAAATTAAGTTAAATAATAAATATTCTAGTTTATATTTTGTCAGATTTCTATGTTTATTATAAACTAGGAAAATTTTGACAAAATGATGCATAAGGTGCCTGTGTATTTTATGCAAACGTTAAAAAAAAAATTAAATTATGATGCAGATTATTTTCAAATAACAAAATTGGTGTCGTAGTCTGTCAGAAAAGTTTCTGCTACTGGGGGTGGATCCAGTGTGTGAGGGATGATGGGGCGATCCCCCCCCCCCTAGGATTTTGTTATAGAAAATGAAATGTAAAGTACCGGACCGTTGTCTAAAAATAGGAATCGGAAACAAATTCACCTGTCCCCATCTTGAAAGAATTCTGGATCCACCATTGGATGTCAGCACTTATGCCTGGCATGAGTTGTCTTGCAATATAAAACATAAGCATTCTTAGAAGCTGTTGATTTCAGGTTTGCGAATGCACATACAAAACTGAGAATCTTAATATAGTGGTATAGAGGTATTGAGTCATTTATCTGGTGTACAAAAAATAATAATCCAGTTTGATTGTTGCTGGTACCGTTTCCTTTTACAGATTATATTCCAGGGCTTGATTCTTTTAGGTGGCAGTGGTCCCTCTGAAAATCGTTGGTCTTAGCTTAGCATGGTCTGAGTTATTCTTGCATTCTATAAATATAAATGAATCTAATTAAGATATCAATACCTATTATACTATTGGTATGTATATAGAACTCAATCAAATTAACTCCCCAGTACAGTTCCTAGTATTTTGTATTATTTGCGGAAAACATTTAAATTCAATTATCAATTTAATAGCTTTATACAATAATTTCTGCCACCCACGTATAGATTATAGCTCAAACTAGAGCCCTTTTTTTTTTTTTTTGAGAATATAAGGATGTAAGATATTATTACCCTTCACAGGGATAACACAATTGCCAAATAATGGTCAACACAGAAAAGCCTCCGGGGCGAGATTTTTGTGAGTTTTTCGTGGGGGAATTTATTATACAATAATTTTTGCCACCCACGTATATTTAGCTCAAACTAGAGCTTTTATCGTTTTTGGAGAAAAAGAGACGCTTTCCCCGTCCTGGATTCGAACCAGGGTCCCTCCGTTTAGCCCTGAGTGTCTTAGACCGCTAGACGAACGAGGACATGAAACAACGCTCTCTTTAATAGCTTTACTTTTCGTACATTTATGGGACAATAATTTTCATGATGTAAAAACTTATTTCAATACATTTTATTGTTCGTATTGCAGTTTTATATTGCTTTATGATATTATAGATACAGAGTTTGCTGTTTCTTTAGGTTCATTTTGCATCCTATGCCCATTTATACACAAATATACCATCACCCACCAAGAAATGGCCGTTCTCGGAAAAGGGCAAAAGTGCCTCTTGGCGGTCACTCCCACATTTCCGACAGATGTCTTACGTAGGAAAACTGGAGCCTAAGAGGTCTGTTTCGCATTTCTACTCAAATGGTGAAAGCAGTATGCCTTCTAAAGATTTAAAGTCAGCCTTGCATAAGAAAATATTGAAAAAATTTCGAGAAAAGGTTCAAGAAAAAAAAGTCAGGATGGACACCGAAGCACCCTTGCGTATTGCTGATCAGGATTCTACATCAAGCTCTCCCTTGAAGAGTGAAGGAGATGGTTATTCAGAGATAGATTTTGAAAAAGCACATGCATTGTCAAAATCTGTCAGCAAAATCTCTCTCGATAGTTGCGAGAAAATTGCCCATGAGGTCAGCTTTTCACCAGCGAGTAGTTCTACGTGATGGCCATCTACACCGGTAGATACTGGTTGTCGATTCACCAGTTTTGGTTTTTCGACAATGAAGGAAGTTCAATCCTTTTTTTCATTTTATCTGTGATAATTTCTATTCATTGTAACAGCGTTCACTGCCTCGTGTGATTCCATATCGTTTATGTCTATGTATGCTGCTGGCCATCAAAAGTGCTACACCAAGAATGATAAGATATCATACCAACATGTATTAAAATACATAGTGTATTATATGATGAATTACTCGCAAAGAAAAATATGATTTCTCAGTGCCCAGTGAGGATCAAACCTACACCCTCTTCACAATCAGTCGAGTGCTCTTTCCAGTCCTGTAGCCAGGACGAAGGGGCAACAGGGCAAGGCAAAGGGCATATGGGGCACAGGGAACTCGGGATTGTTATATATATTTATATATAAATAGCTCTGGGGCCACACTCTTTCTAGCCCCAGCTTGGCTACAGGTCTGGCTCTTTGCCACTGAGCTCCCAAGAGCACTTGAGTGGTTATCAAGTGTTTGTGGGTTCAGTCTCCATCAGGTGGCAAGAAATAATTATTTTCTTTGTGAGTAATTTATCATCTAATATTACCACATCATCGGCTATGATAAGAATTCTCTGACTTAAATAAATACCTGGTGTATGTTACAACGATGGAAAGATTATCTTTACAACTTGGTTAGGCTTGTGGTATACAAATTAATTGTTTATATAGTCTACTTAATAATTTTATGTTAATTTGATGTGTCCCCCCAAGTGTTGCATTTTGATTGGGTGGCAGCGTATTTTTTCATGTTCCATGTATGTGTGTTGATCGTTGCATGTTTGTTGTTTATACAAATTTTTGAAGTGTTAAATATATATGGGAGGGTTGTGTGTAGTAAAAATCCACTCCTAAATATGGATATATCTAAATGGGTAGAAACACTCTATGTAACTTTATATACATTTTAAGAGAATTTTTTTTTTAAACAATAAGTAGTATATAAGTATCTTGTTAATGATTTTGAAAGTAAGAAATGTACCTTCTTTTTTTTTTACAGAGATATTGAAATGACAAAAATTTTTAGCTGCAGTTTATCATCCCGTTCGTTACATTCTCTTTTTGTTTACTACATTTTCTCATCCCCTTCACATGTCAGTCTTTCGTTATTCTTTAAAATACATTCTGCAGTGGCAAAGTGATAACACATTCACCTAATGGGCTGTTAATCAAGTTCAACCTTCAACGTTGCCCCCCTGCTAAGAAAACCCTTATTGATTAACTGTTCATTATAGTCCAGGGGTTGTTTCCCTAGGCTTTATGAGTTCTGATTCTATGGGAAAATTGTAGGTCTATTGTCTTATGGTGGTGTTGTGGCCATGCCTTCATCTATTATACTAAAATTTCGGTTCAACTTCCAATCATATCGTAGAATGTGTGCCCTTTTTTTGTCCAATGTGGTTCAGGATTTTGTTTCCTTTTCAGATTCCTTATAGATCTGTTGGTTTCAATGCAGCATAACTTTTGTTGCTCGTGTGCTGTAAAAACACAGTTCTTTAAAATTTTTATTTTTTTATGTACAGCACATGAATCATGCATTCCCACGAATCTGTAAAGCCTGGACTTTGTCGTGGAATTTTAAATCATATTTAAAAGTGGGTGGGTGGGTGGGGATAAGCTTTTTGTCAAATCTGGAAGATTTTTAGGGGAAAATTTTCTTAACCTGTTTTGAAAAGCTAAATTTCTCCATAAATGTAACGCCATTTCCCCACAACTGAAGTTCATCTGAAAGTTTTGTTTGCCATTGGTCAAGGAGTTTTACTAGAAAAAGCAGAGGATTTTTTCCTTGAATGTGGGTAAAACCCCAAATAATATATCCAATTCATCCATTTTGAATTGCTGTGCCAAAATATGTATTATTTTGAAATTGATTTGAAGGTAGTCAAAGGAGTAAAAATTTTTCTTTCGGCAGATGTCTCATAATTGAAGAATTGGTCCTCAGAACTCTTCTTTACAAATCACGTGCTTTTTTGTTGCCAGTTTGAGGTAAAAAGCACTAAATTTTGTGTGCAGTAAGCTAATACGCTGGTGTGTAAATATTAAGGACCAGATGGTTTTTCGCATGTAAGGTCATACCCCAGTATTTCAAATGGGTACAAAGCATACCATAATATTTCCGAAATGTAAGATTATGGAAAAGGTGAACAATACTGACCAAGAAAGGAATCCAAAGGATACAAAGGACTTTTATTCAAAAATGGGCTTTCAGCACAGGAGGACAGAAGACAGAAACGTCCATGTGACAGGCGGCAGACAACAAAAACAGTTTTCAGTAGGGGATATGATTACCCCTGACTGCGATGCAGGATGTGCACAGTCTGTTCATGCTTAATACGAGGTTGTCGACAAGCTCTTGAGGCATCATGGCCCATTCCTCTTGTAATGCCGATCACAGCTGAGGAATTGTTGCTGGTGGATGACAATGTGCTGTCAAGCATCTCCCGAGAATGTACCACACATGGTCTATTTGATTCAGGTCCAACTGTACGGGCGATGAATATTTTCACTCTCTAGGAGCTCAACGACAGCTGCTGTACGATGAGGTGTAGCGTTGTCATCCATGATGAGGAATTCTGGGCCCACAGCACCCCGGAAAATATGGGTATAAGGCAGGAGAACTTCGATACAATAGCGGTCACCAGTGACTGAACCTCCTTGGAAAATGTGGAGCTTTGTACGGCTACCAATCATTATGCCTCCCCAAGCCGGAACTCCTCCACCTCCAAATCGGTCCCTTTCGACCATGTTGGAGGGGTGATTGCATGTTCCCCCACTCTCTCCAGATGTATAGACATCCAGAATCGCTAATGAGACTAAATCGACTATCATCCGTAAACAGCACTCGACTCCTTTGTTGAGCTCCCCATTTTTGTGTTCCTGGCACCACAGAAAATGCTAATCCCGATGGATAGATGTTAATGGAACACACTGTACTGGTCGCTGAACAAATAAACCGCCTGTGTGCAGTCTCTCTACGACGGTAAAATGCGATAGCAGCCGTCCAGTAGTGTGTTGCATGTGGCTTGTGATTTCACCCGCTGTCAGTCGTCGATCTCTCCTCGTCTGTAGAACAAGATACCGGTCCTCCCTTGCCATGGTTGCTCGTGGACAATCACCACTAAACCAAATCGTCGGACAGCTGTTCCTGTCGTTCGAAATGCCGTCCATGCTCGTGACACGATGCTGTGTGCGATTACGAACTCCTCGGCCTCACTCGTCACACTTCGATCTTCTTCCAACTTTCCAATGATTCGACCTCCAGTAAAATCATCCAGATGTTGTCTATTGGACTGTCTTGGATATCTTGCATTGCTACAGCAACTTGCCATCGTTCAAACTGATGTACACTGTGCAATAGCTTCCACTGTAATACTACGCGAACACCGCCCTCACGCTTTATACCCTACTCGCAAGCCTATATTACGTCATGACGCGTATATGCAAATCTCCTACTGTATTGGACCCTAAGCAGTGTCCTGATGGGTCTTCTGGTCAGTTCTGCCTTTTCGTTCTGCTGTTACGTTACTTTTTCCATCTCGTCCTTAATTTTGCACACCAGTGTATTTCCTAAAGCGGAAGAAAAGTTATTATGCTTCTGATCAGGGTATTTTCATATGTGAGGAGGAACTGAGAAGAGATTGACTAAACTGATATGTGTAAGTTGAATTTTTTTAAGTGTTCTTCATATTATTTGGATATATTCGAAACTGAATTTCAGTTTTCCGAATTTCATTAAGCGTGTTCGAAGGTTATGTTAAGTTTATGATGGTGCAAAGATCCTGTTAAGCCACACTGCCATAAATGGTTCAGTGGCATTGCTGAACAGAGTTAACCATTGAAAACATGGAGGCTTGTACATGTAGGAAGTTGAGTTAAAGGAAATATGTTGATTTAAGCATTGAAACAAAATATAGGAATAGTTATAGGAATTGATACAACAAAAATGAGGTGTATAACCATTATATAAAAATTATGATATTTATTCGAAGATGAATAGTAGAGTAATGAAATTTCTTTGTTGTTTCTATACAATGGCCTTAATAAAGATAGTGCATTTATATTTCCATTTCGTAGTTTGCATAGATTCCATTCCATAGATTTCATAGCATCCATTATCACTCTTGCTGCTTTAATAATGACAGATTTATACTATGATAGTCAGATAGAAATATTTACACGTTCCATTCATGGAAAAGTATAAGATTTACCTCCACACATATAGAGTACAAACTATTTAATAATGGGAGTTTGTAAAATATAAACTCCTAAATTTAATATATTAGAAAAGGATTTAATGTCGTTTATAATATATAATTTTATTACACACTGTTAAAACGATGTAATGGTCTTTAGTGTTGTTGAAATTAAGTATACACCTTACAAATATATATATATACAGATGCACAGTACAATGCTTATCAAAATAGTATTAATATGACATATATAATATATAATACTCTTATAAAATATCATTTGTGTATATATATTCATAAAATATTATATATTGTATACAAATACGTACAAAATAACGTTTAGTTGATTTATAAGAACGCTTATTTTGTAATATGCTATGTGTGGAATCGCCTAAAATTTCAGTCCAGGTCAACCAGACATGGCTGAAAAAAGATGCTTGAAAACTTTTTGGAAGAGAATGTTTTCTCTCTTCTAGTGTTGATGAAAATTTATTCCATAACAAAATTAAGAAAAATTAAAGCTAATCTAAATTCTTGTTTGGACCCCGTTATTGTTGAATACCGAAGGAAATGGATATATTTTTGAAAATTGTTTAAAAATAAGATTTTGTTTTTTGTAGATATGTGTCGTTTTTGTTTCAAATCATACTTGTTAGATAGATTTGGGGTATAGCTCTATTGTTAAGTCAGAGTGTATAAATATTGTTAAGTCAAAATGTTAAATCCAGTCTAAAGGTGCTGATTTATAGTCTTGTGTTATAGTTCGCAGGAGCCTAATCAGAATGAAAAATAAGTCAAAAGTAGGTATATATACACTCACTTCCAAAAGTTAAGCACGGAGTGGTAAAATGCAAAAAAATGGACAAGTACTGCTTTGATTGACAAGAAATGCGGTAGGAAAGTAGCATAAATGTTTATGCATGAAACAAAACAAAGAATTACATACAGAGATGAAAACAATATTGAATTTTCATAAATTATAAGATGTCATATTGGATTCATTAACGAAATGAAGTTTAAAATCAAAACAAACAACAAAAACCGATGTTAATAGGGTATTTGAGCACTCCTCCATCTGCATACAAAGTTTACAGAGTGTGACCATGCTTTTGATGAGGTGATCATCAACCACCGCAGAATCAAGTAATCGCCATTCCTCCTATAGAGCAGTTTCCAAAGCTGTGAGAGTGGCTGGGGTTAGAAACGTGTTCACATAGTATGACCGTGGGCATCTCACAGGTTTTCAGTGGGATTAAGGCCGGCCACTCTATACACACAATCCCCTCACTCTCTAGGTAGTTGTCGATGATAGCAGCTCTATGGGATACACATTATCGTCCATGAAAACGAAAGCAGGACCAACTGCTACAGCATACAATATCACAGTGGGGTTTAGGACTTCATCCTTATACCGTACAGCCGTCACAGAACCCTGTCTGTAGATGTGGAGGTCGGTATGATATCCCAACGAAATCCCTGCCCAGACCGTGATGCTTCCACCTGGGAATGCGTGATGTTCTGAGGCCGATTGCATGTGCCTTCATCTTCCCACACCCTTACACGCTTGTCATCGGGTTGCAGGGCAAATCTTGACTCATCCGTGAACATAACGTTGCACCAATCAGACACAGCCCAATTGACATGCTGGCGGCACCACTTTAATCTTGCTCTTCTGGATTGGACATATAGAGGAACACGAACTCGTGTTCCTCTATAGCAACATCTGTGATTGATTGTCCTGCTTCAATGCGTCCTACTGTACGCCAGAACTCAGAATCTTCCATTTATCTTCTGAAAGCCATAGAAACACATTTGTCTTTAAAACAAATCGTACGAAAGTTCTAAACGCCTTTTATCAGCGCTTACATGCAACTTCTGTAACCCTTCACAATACTGGCTTCTTATACGACTGCCTTTTTTGCATATTTCTCTACACGAAACCGTGATTGGCTGTTACCTAACATATTTGCATGCTTCCATCTACCTATGCGAGTTCGGTTAGCTCTGGTGGCGTGCGGATGTCTGTTCTCTGCTGTCCGGGCTGGCGGGTGTTGGTTCCAGCTCGCTTAAGACGGAGTGTTTGGGATATTCACTTTGGCCGCCAAGTGGCGGTGGATGGATGCCTGCTTCTGCTATTCTGGGACCGGACTCCGCCCTCCCTCGTAATTCGGACTTCGTCGCTAGGGCCGTGCTTGGCCTTCTGTCCATGACGGGCGTTCGTCATTGTCTTCGTCCGCTGCGATCGCTTGGGGGCCAGCTTTCGCAAACAGTGGATGATAATTTGGTATGTAATGCCTGTCCGGACTATGCTGGTCTCGCGCGCCCTGGTTGCGGGGAATGTTTTACGCCTGTTCGCTGCCGCTCGCGGCACCTCACCCACTCAACGGTGTCCGGTGGTTTCCCGTAGGAATACCGGCCGGCCCGGGGTGTTCTTCCGCGCCATCCATCTATTTCGGCCGCTCTTCGGGGCGGACTGATCGTGGATGGCCTCCGGTCGACGTTGAATGACGACAATCATGTGAGCTGTGCGTCTCTGTACGCCTGTTTCGATCGACAATCCCCTGCAATGCCCCCTCCCCCCCAGTGTCCCTTCTCGGTCCACTGGTCGTCATATCATATGACAAAAGCCTGTCTGAGAATACAGCGCTGCCACATTCGGCGGCCACCCTTCCCGTCACCCTTCTTGCGTAAATCACTCACTCACTCACCCATCTACCTATGCAGTGAATTACAGCCTCTCCAATTTATATTGGCTTCTGGAAATTCACATTTTCCTTTGCATGCTTAACTTTTGAAAGTGAGTGTAATTATGTAACCCATGAGAACATAAACAGCTGGTTTACTGAAATCCATGAAGTTAGCAATTATGTAACAGCACACATTGTATTTCATAACCAATTTCTCATTATTCAAAGGTTTTTAAATAAAGTTGAAATGTATAAGTACCAAAGACTTTCAACTAATGGTGTAGGGTGGGGGTGGTGGGGGAGCTCAGGGGTATCGGGCCCTCCACTTTGGAAAAGAAAACACTTTATTTTGTTCAACTCCCGGGGCCTGATCACTTCAAAGGTGTCCAAAGCCCAGGCTTTGGACACCTTTGCGGTGATCAGGCCCTGTCAACTCCAAATCACATGGTTTTTCTTTCTTTAAAACTACTTGAACTCCCCCCGCCCTCCCTTAATTATCGAATTCCTACACCATTGGTTCCGAGATTGTTTGTTTGGCTTTTTTATGGCGCAAGAGCATCTGGGCTATACTGCGCCAAAATTGGTTCCAAGAGAAGTTTATCAGAACATAAATTACCCAAGTGATTATGTGTATGATTTGAAATAGCACAGTGAAATGTCACACAATCTTTAGAATAAACTAACTTGTGTTAATGTAGAGAATCAATCAGAACTCTCATAACATATTCGGGGACCTTGTACTTGACCATTTTTTGTACCCATTTTCCATTATCATTATTATTATTATTTTTTTTAATTTTCACATTTTTTTGCAGTAGAAAAAAAACCCATGATATATAATAAACAAATTCCAGGGTGTCTACTCACCTGGAAAAGTCAGGGAAATTTGAAATACAAAGGCCCAAGTCAGGGAAATTCATTGTTATAATAAATAACTTATTAAAATAATTTTCCTGAACTGTGCTTTTCATACCACATTGCCTACTGAAAAATTTGAAAAACTTGTACTTTTGACTAAACTTCTTCCAAAAGTTACCATTTTGCACCAAAACTAATATAATTTATATAAAATTATTAAGCCTATATATTTTTCAGAAGAAAATGTTTGCCAAATATGTAACTAAAACTTGAAAAACAAAAAGTGTTTTTAGCTAAATTTTCTAATCTGTAAGGGATTTTGATCATACCAATCTCCTTTGCCTTATAGTCATACACATTTTAAATGAAATAGAAGATGAAGCATCAGCTTTGCGATTATATAGTTAAACTCTTTTATAATGAACTTGAAAAGGGTGGAATGGAAATGTTGCTGTAAATATTTAATTAGTGCAAGTTTTTAGTGTAAAGAAATACACTTTTTAATACAGCTTTTGAATTTGTAAATTCACTATAATTGAGTTATTGGCTTTGAGATTTACATTAATCGATTTCATGGAACCTACTTTGATTACGCAAATTTTAGTACATTGTGTGTTGTTTACTGTAATTAGTGACTGGAAATCGATTAAGATTTGGTCTGGAAACCTGGAAAAGTCAGGAAAGTTTGAAATAGAATTTGGGTAGACACCCTGAAATTTTGCCTCCCGCCCTCTCGCTTGTATCGGGGAGAAGGGGCTCAAGTAACTTATAGTGAACAGGAGTTTCCTTTTAAAGATCCGTTAATCGTTTAAAGACCCCCCTTAAAGTATTGAACATAGTAAATAATGAATTTGCAAGTATGTCAAATCTTCCATATTAACGAATTTGCTCATCTATCATAAACGAGCCGGCAGTGATTCAGTGATCGGGTCATTGAGTGATTTGGCATATTGGCGAATTCAATTGCTGTTCACACACAAAACATTTTAAATGTCTTATTTTGTGAAATGTTACATTTTTTGCTATATGTGCAAACTTGGTGCTTCATTATTTGTATAGAATTATAATTGTGTTATTAATTCACATAACTGTACAAAATATATTTAATATGATATATTTTTTTTCCTTAACAGTTCTCAGTGTTCGTTTTATTATTTACAAGTTTTTACATGATCTTTACAGTATTTTATGATGTAAGTTGTTCTGTTATTACTAAGTTCCGTGATTTCAAAGAGTTCTTAATGTTTGGAAGAATTAGGTAATTGAATGGTTATTAAGTCATCTTATTAATTATTAAGTTATCTTATTTTGTGAAATGTTACATTTTTTGCTATATGTGCAAACTTGGTGCTTCATTATTAGTATAGAATTATAAATGTGTTATTAATTCACATAACTGTACAAAATATATTTAATGTGATATTTTTTTTCCTTAACAATTCTCAGTGTTTGTTTTATTATTTACAATTTTTACATGGTAACATTTTGTTTTTTACATGATTTTTACAGTATTTTATGATGTAAGTTGTTCTGTTATTACTAAGTTCCGTGATTTCAAAGAGTTCCTAATGTTTGGAAGAATTAGGTAATTGAATGGTTATTAAGTCATCGTGTGCAGACATTCTGCATTAAGTATTATTCAGATCTTGTTTTATGGACATCCATTCCAAGCAAAGAACAAATATGTAAGTCATTGTGTTATTTAGGTAATAAAATCTATTATACTGTTATTTTGTGATTGTGTTTAAACTTACGGATTACGTTACATCATACTACAGTTGAACTTACGTATTTGTTTATGTTTTTTCATTTAACCTTATGGACAGAATTTTTTCATTTGTGATTTGTTACTTTGATTTCATTTATTAAAGATGTAACAACTAATGAAATATTTAAAATCTTTAAAATAAGACGAAACGAGAAAGCATTGTAGCGTGCATTGATGTACGCAGATAGTTCATGGGGAAGTGGGTGAGGACTCAAAATTATTATATGCATATAATTAGTATATTGATATGTATATGTACAAAATTGGTTCTTAATGTGGAAGGTTCTGTCCTCGTCAACCCTCTCTGCATACACCAGTTGTAGTAGGAATAATAGCCTTTATTACAACTTAAAAGTAAAACTTGTAACTTTTTTTCTTCATATCTTACAGCCATACGTATTTTATTATAAACGTTTGTTGTACATGGTTTGGTATCAGTTAAGAGATGGAGAAAATATTATCTCATTTACCTAAAGGGAATGGAAACTAATTCAACCGAATGAGTTAAGTCTTTGTATCATTTTTCAAAAAAAATGGAAATAAATCGAGCAATGGATTAGGGTGTCTCAGATGTGGTTTTCATGAGTCAGTTTGTGGTGCACACTGAAAGAGTTTTTGTTTTTGAAGCGTGAGAAATTTAATTATTTGAATCTATATACAGTGCATATTGTACACCCAATACGTGCATACACTTTATCTGCATACAGGTAATACTATACACAAGATCTCGCAGCCGTCCTCTATTACTGGTTTCTGTTTAGTGGCCAAATTTGAAGCAGCCTGGAGAAAGCTCACCTGATGGGAGGGTGTCCCAATGAGTCCTGCTGTAATGTGGGTAGAGCCCCTAGAATTATAGGTCGACGCAATAGCCGCCATTTTCTGGTCTACTTCCGGTTTCATAACACAACATTTACCATTGGAAAATTAATAATCCATTTTCTTCTCACAGAATCTGTTGCGAATCAACACATTCTATATTTATTCCTCGAATGATTAGAACAATTCGTAGCGGAACACCCACCATTTCACCTTATTTTATTAAAAATAACATACAGCGGTGAATGCGATCATGTGGTACAAAGTACGCTGGCATCAAAATGGCGCATCCGCCATTTTGATGTCATCGTATATCCTTTCTAGGAGTCTTACTTATTAGGCCAACGTTCCTCTCGGGGGGGGGGTTCCATGGTATCCTAGGGAACCGCGATGATCCTCCAGAGGTTTCGCAAGCAATTTGTAAAACATGGCCGAGACAAAAGAAAACGTGTGAATTTTGTAATTTTCTCCCGTGACAATCATTTAAAATTAACTATAATAAATAACAGATAGTTGACCAATATCTAGCATCAACTGAATGTAGTACTCACTTTTTAGACTGATACATTTATTGCTTATTTTTGTGTTTAGGTCTGAGCCCTAATAATCATGGCCCTTTATTAGGGTTCCTTAAAATAGTTATGGAGGGGTTTCGCGACCAGGCATGTGCTGAAAAAAGGGCTTCGTGGTGTAAAAAGTTTGAGAACCACAGTATCAGGCGGCACTAACCCAATTTAAAGGTCAAAAGTACTGAAGTAGGGATTATACAACATTACGTCATGACGCCTTGCTCGATATCGTCACTACTTATGTCTAAGAAAGTTTTTCTCTTACTTTTGTTATTTACTTTTCATTAAATAGTAAACGTGATCTCGATCAAATGTGAGACAGATCCTGCGGTGGTCGCTAATTTACTCAGTACTCCATTAACCCGCGTTCGACTCCCAACGGTGGAAAAAACGTTTACCGAATAACTGTACACTGTATTTCGGGTACTGGTTCCCCAAGTCTTCAGAGGTTCGGATTCCTTGAGCAAGATTTGAGTCCACCGACCTACAGTTGATAACGTAATCGTCTGCCGTTAATGCCACGACAGACGAATACTTTACCTACAGTGGGTAACTTATTCGTCTATCTAGACGAATCCATCTTAGCCTAAACGATTTTCCCATATCTTCCAGGGCACCTAACGTGAAAACGTTTTATCTGTATAGGGTGAAATTGATGTTGGGGTGAGGGAAGATATGGTAGAGTATTGATGGTAAAACTGATGTTGAATGAAACTAGGGTGGTCGAAAAAGGTAAAAAGTTAGTAAATTAAATAAAATCAAACCTAAAATTAAGATTAAATTTAAAAAATAAAAGCAGCTTAGGAGGGTATAGAAAAGGAAAAACATTAGTGAGGAGTAAACAGGTAAAGGGTTTAATCTAAGTGTCGATGGTATCAAAGGAGACCGGTGAACGGGCGCAGCAGGTGAGCAGTCGCCCACGATTGATCATTGTTAGGGTGGATGGTGGCACGTAGATTGTTTGTCCAGGGTGCCGTGGAATTGAATTTATAGCAAGATTAAGCTGTTCACAGTTGAATTGAGCAAAATTAAAGCTGGGGTGGTTTAATGGAATGAACTGCGATGAGTTTTGAATTTTTAAGGACGGGGAGAGGCTAGGTGCGATAGAACGTAGGGGTCGGCGTGGGTTGGATGATACAGATGTCGAAGTAGTACAAGGTAGGATAAGCAGGATTGGTATGTAAGTTGTGATGGGTAGGCCAGGGTGCAATCCGTCGGCGGGGTCTGCGAGGGGCGACTGGGGTAAGTGAGGTTGGTAGGGCGGGTTGAATAAAATGGTTATTGTTGATGAAGATGGTAGAGGTGTGGGTTTGAAATGGTTTGATTTGAAGTGGGGGGTAGAATATGTTGATTGAGGTGCGTCTCTTAGGTGGGTTTCCTGATGCCGTGGGATTCTACGGTGATTTTTACGGGGCCGTGGTACTCTACGACGATGGTAGCGTCGACAGGTAATTCTAGTGGTGAGGACAGGAGGCCATCTTGGTCGGAGAAATCTTCATGGTATGGGTGGTGGGGGATGGTACCTGTGGGGGTAAGAAGAGGTGGGCAGGGTTGAAACGCTTTACAAAGGCCTTCAGAGGTCCGTTGAAGCGGTGATGAGGGTTGTCGTGTAATAAATGAGAGCTAGAAATAAGAGGATTAGGGTGTAGGTGGATGTGGTCGAAGTAATTATGTGAAAGCTTACAGATAGTTTCTATAATAGATGGAATTTGTATATCCTGGAACATTTGTTTGTTTCGATGTACCAGGGTATGTGAAGGATTCTACGGAGTGTGTTTCGGAATTGCTGAAGAGAAAGAAGTGTTTGTTTGCGAAGAGTAGACCAAGCAGGGGCGGCATAGGTAAGTATTGGCCGAATGGCTGTTGTGTATAAGAGGAGTTCGTTTTGAAGTGAAAGAATGGAGCGTTGTCCTATCAAGTTACTTGGAAGAAAACAGGCGGCTCAAACTTTGTTTTTGATGGATGTGAGGTGGTTTGAGAAGGATAAATTTTTGTCTAGTGTCACGCCAAGGGCTATTGATCATTGAAGACCAACTGATGGGTGTGTTGTGGATTTTGAGGGTGGTGGGGAGTGTGAGGGGTGTTTAGAAAAAATAATAGCTCGTGTTTTGTGGGGGTTAATTTGGATTTTCCATTTATTAAGCCATCTGGTTAGATTGTTGATTTAGTTTTGTAGGGTGGAGATGGCTTGAGGCAGGAGAGGTTTTGAGGTACAGATCGCCGCACCATCGGCAAATAGAGCTAGAGAGACGTTGCTTTTTTTTTTTCCCCAGGAAGTCATTAAAGAAAATGGAAAAAAGCGTTGGGTAGAGCCTGGCTCTTTGAAGAACTCCAGCTGTAGCGGTGCGTGTTGTGGAAAGTGTTCGATTGTTGGGATTAATTTGGAACTTACGGTTTTTGATGAGGGAATGGCTGATATTGACTAGATAGTGTGTTGGGGGGGTATTGGTATGTAAAAGTTTGGCAATTAACCCTGGGTGCCAGATGGAATCATATGCTTTGGATATATCAAGGCTGATTAATGGCATGCTAAGATTGGTTTTAAGGGAGTGTTTGGTATTTTCGATGATTCTGGCTATTTGTTGAGTGGTAGAATGCATCTTTCGGAAGTCAAATCGTTCGTATGAGATAGTGTTATCGTTTTCGAGAAAGTCAATTAGTCCCTTTTGAATAATAGCTTCAGCTACTTTTGAAATTGTGAAGAGAAGCGAAATGGGGCGGAAACTGTCAGGTTTGTGGAGGCTTTTGCTTTATTTATGAATTAGTGTGATATGATCTGTTTTGCAAGAAGTGGGGAAGTATTGCAAAGTGAGTGAGCTATTGATAATATGGGTGAGTGTGAAAATAGCAGGGCGTGTAAGGTGTTTAATTGCAGTGTTGGTGATTCCGTCTGGCTCCGGTGCCTTACGGGTATGAAGTTTCTTAATGATGATGTTGATTTCTTGGTTGGTGGCGAGAAGCCGGTGTGCGGATGGATGGTAAGGTTGTCAATGTAGTTGTTGTATATGAAGGAGATGATTTCATGAAATTGAAGGTGGCGCGGGGGGTGGTATTGGGGGAAAATTGTCTTTCAAAAGAATTGGCAAGGATTTCTGCAAGATCTTCAGGTTGGTGGAAGGTTCCTTGTGGGGTGACTAGTTTTTGCATCCGAGGAGCTTTTTTAGGAATTTCCACATGGATCCGTCATACGTCGAGAGGTTGTTTATCATGTTGGTCCATTGTTGCTGTGTAAATTCGCGAATTTTTTGTTTGACTGATTGTTTCAGAACATGGAAGTGTCGTTTGTTGGCTGGTGTTCTGGAGCGTTGCGCCTTCTTACGTGCGCGGCTTCTTTCTCGAATAAGATTACGGATATGGGTGGGGGGAGAAAGGTTTGTGTAAGGGACGGCATTTGGTGGCGAGATCTGAGCTATTGTATTTGTGAATGTTTCAACAAGGAAATCGGGAAGTTCTTGTGGGGTGGCAATGATGGGGGTAAGGGATTTGGTAAGAAAGTTTAATTGGAATTGGAAGAGGTTCCAATTAGTGATTTTAATGGTAGAGAGGTGGGATAGTTTAGTGGCGGGGTCAGGTGGAAAGGAACCCTGGTATGTGATCAGAGGTGAGCTAATCACCTACTGTAATGTAGAATTAATTGGTTGGTTAGAGATAGCAAAGTCTAGGATATCTTGATTTGTGGTGAAGTGGAGAGAGTGAAACTATTGGGGATAATGAAAAGGGAGACTTGTTTAAGAGTGCAAATAGTCTGCGGTTAATTTTCTGAAATTCCAGGAGGGATGTTCGGCATTGAAGTCTCCAGCCAAAAGGGTAGGAGTGGTGTTTTTAAGGAGGGTTTTAATGTCTTTTGGCTGAGATGATAAGCTGGGGGAGGGCAATAGAAAGAGAAGAAATTAAAGAGTTTGTTTGATGAGTCAAAAATCTGGACTCCAACTGCTTCAGATTAAAGTAGGGGGGTATGGGGAGCAGGGTGGAGTTCAGGGTTGATTTATGGTAAATAGCAACGCCACCGGAGGGTCCTCGTGTGCTGATAACGGTGTAGGTCGGTTGGCACGTGTACAAGTGTAGTTAGGAATTTTGTCATTTACATGTGGGTGAAAGAAAAGTTTCTTGTAAAAGGAGCAGATCTGGACATTCCTGAACGATAAAGTCTCTTAATTCATGAACCTTATTTGTTAAGCCATTCACGTTCAGGAAGATGATGTTGAGTCGGGGGGTCCTTAACCGGGAGGCCTGTAAGACAATGGCCTCGGAGATTTTTAGAAGTACAGTGGATGTAAAAAGGGCTAGATTTTCAAGGGTTGGGGGGCATCAACGAAGGCGTGGAAGGCTTCTTTAAGTATGTCCTATATGTGGGAAAAAGTTCAGGAAGGTCAGATGTTTGAATTGTGTAAGAGGGTTGTGGATCTGAGTGGTAATCCTTGTTGAAGGATGGGCGATTGAATGTGTTGTTGGGTGTAGAAAGGGTTTGTTAGGGTAAAGTTTGTGTTGGGTTAGACAAATGAATTGGCGGAGGAGGTGCCGTCGTTGGTGCAAGGGATGTAGCCAACGCAACATAATTAGGGTTGGTATTGGGTTGGCTCATGGTGTGGGGGGTGGGAGAAGGAGTTTTGTTGAGTTGGTTGCCGATTTGTTGTTGGTTGAAAGATGTTGCGAGTTGGTTGCGATGAGGGTTGGTTTATAGGAGCTGATGTTATGGCGTAGATGTAAACTGGGAATCCCCTGTAGTTGGCCTGGTGTGGGCCTCCACAATTTGCGCATCTGGCGGGTATATTATCAGCTTTTAAACATAAGTGAGTGGGGTGGGATTGTCCACATTTGTCGCATTTGGGGGCAGATTTGCAGTCTTAAACCCGTGAACAACGCCTGACAATGAGAACAATTCAGGGTGGGTTTTTTGATTCATTGAGTGCCTCAACCTGAACCCTGGTGTGGAAAATACTGGAGATGCTGAACACGGTGTCAAGGACTTTTTTGTTTGTGAGTGTGATCACGAATAGTGGCATTGGATTGCCACCCCTCCCCCTCAGTTGACGGACCTCATCCATTGCTTGTCTGGCTAGTTCTCGCTATATCATTAGGGGGGTGCAAGTGGGGAGTCCCCTGAAAATAACTTTGAATTTTGGAGCAGTGTTTACTTGGATATGAAAATATCTGATTCTTTTGTTTTCTAGGAACCTCGTGGCGGCACGGTGGTCCGAAATTGAGTGTGTAAGGAGGGGGATGTCTGTCATTAATGCCACGACAGACGTTACCTACAGTGGGTAACGTATTTGTCTGCTATGCCATGAACAGGGGTTCGATTCCCAATTGTTTCGTAGAACGTCTGCCGTTTTACTGCCCACCGAAGTGAGGTGTTTGATTTGTTTGGAGACAGAGGTTTAGCCATCTCGGAAAACTGTAGGTCCCGACGCATCGGGATCCTTGCTACGCTTGCAGGCTTAAAACACAAAATATATATATAAGATGGCGGAGTATAAGCTGCCTTTTGCGCTTTGCATTAAATTTAAATACGTTTGAACTGGAGGCGATTAATTCTGCTCATCAGTTGCAGATGGGCAGAACCTCTCGTTCACTAATCCCATGTGAGCGATTTTGGTCACTTCTAGTTTTAGTACATTAATGAACGCATTTAATTTAATTTTAAATGCGCAAAAATTTAAATTCAGAATATCCGGTTAAATTATGCCTTGTTTTTTCTTTCTTGTACACTGTTAAAAATTTCCGCATTAGTTGTTGCCAAAATATGGTGAAAATATAGGAATTTCACCAAAATTTGGTACACTTGAAAATTCAAAAGTACCACTTATTGGTGAAAGTATGGTATTTTTTAAAAGATGGTTAAACGCCGAACCAGATTTTCGTTCAACCTCCTAGCCAATCACTTGAGGCGAGGGAAGTCACGTGTGGCAAACAGCTTTTCCGTTGCGATTCTTTACTGATATTCACCAGTTTTTTACGTGCAAAGATCTCTCCAATCATTCAACAAGCTAAGATCATTCCAATTTATTGGTTTATGCTATATATATATCCTTTATTTTTGATGAATTACAATGATATATGTGATAATTTCTATGTCTATGACTTGTTGATGTTTTATCTCACTAATAGCTAACACGCTTATATTAGGCATAATACAAAACCTTTGCAATTTCACTTGGTTGCTATCGTTCTGTAATTAATAAAATCATGTGTGAAATTTAGTAGATGTGGCTTCAATAGAAGCCGAGATAAGTAATGGGGGCTCCGGAACTATCCGATACGCCCCTGATAGATAGCATGTGAAAGACAGGTTTTTATATTGCGATACAGTACCTGGATACTGTTGATCATATTTGGTTCAACCTACAACAATATATTTGGTTCAAGCTGGAACCATATATTTGGTTCAATGTTGCCTTATTCGTTATTGAAAGTATATCCATATATTGGTTCAACCTCCGGCCAAGTATTGGTAACATAGCTGGAGCAAAAATGTGGTGAAACGTAGTTCTTAACAATGGATGAAGCTGGAAAATCACCACATTTTGGTTCAACCCTGAACTGTTATTTTTAACAGTGTATACGAGGTATACGTGAACTAAGCGTGGGCAGAAAGTTAAGTGGGGAGGGGTTGCAGAGCTACAACTCATATATTCCTATGTTAAATATGCAAAATTTCATTGCGATGGGGGTTACAACTCCCAAAACGTCCTCCTGGCTACGCCTATGAATGTGAATATATAGAGAGGGGGAAACAGGACATTTGATAAGAATATTTTTTCACATGATATGCTTTCTTAGAAAAAAATAAATAAAAAAAACACCAACACGTTATGGTACCATTATTTTTATTTATTTACTGTCATAGAAATAAATATTCTAGAAAATACAATTTACTTAAATGCATTGAAAGTTTATATCTAAAACCAATTTGTGCTTCAACTCTTCAGAATAAGAGTTACTCTAGATATTATTGCATGCTTGGAAGCTAATTTTAATGAAAAATTAATCGGACAAATTTTAATCCTATCTTATGATGGCGCGCTGAGGTGGAGCAATTCATTACCATTCTATTAACTTTGGTTTAAGTGCCGATGATACCGTAAGGTGTCTGCCTTTTTTTCTTTTTTTATGGTCATTTTGATGATGATTCATTTTTGACAAACCACTATCATGACTAATTTTTCACAAATCGATGTCGTGACTAGAATAACACACTCTTGTTGATTTAGCGAGTTTGTTTATAAAAACGGTACAAGATGGATAACAAATGAAACGGAAACATTCAACGTGTACTAAATACAGCGAAAATCGGTTATAACGACCACAAAGGGATCGTTTGAATTCGGCCGTTATAACTGATAGTTGTTATAAATGATATTTTTTTTTAAAAATCATAGTATAGTAAGACACTTTGTGAGGAATGTTATTTGAATAAATACAACGTTGAATTTGCGTTAAGTTTTAATACATCATTAAACCCTTTCCACTCTTCACTGGAGGGTCATCATAAGAATGTAACAAGACTTTGTGAAGTTATAAAATGGAAAACAATTTTAGAAATGAAAAAATTATTAAATGATATCAAATGTAAATAATAACTTGTTGCCAATTTGTGAAAAGAAAATAACGGGGAAAATTAAACGTGCTACAATTATTATTTGCTCATTGATAGAATATATTTCCACGCTCCACTCAATTGTACCGGTGTTTCGAGGTTGCATATTGTGGGTGTTCTTTGGTAGATTTCTATTGCATCCATTAGCCTTAGGGGTGTTCATTCTTAGCGTTTGTTGCCAAAATTTCTGTTTCTTCAAAATTTGGTTCGGCTTCGTTGTTGAATACATAGTGTGTAAGTCCTGTTTCGTTTTGTCCGAGCCTTAGGTTTACTTGATGTTCTTTTAAGCGGATTTTAAGTGATCTTTTTGTGCTGCCTATGTAGGATGATTGGAATTTGTTTGATTTGTTGACCAATGGGATGGAGTAAACGCCTGATTTTTCTTATATTGTTATTGGATTCCTGTCTTTTCTGATGTTAATTAAATCGCGCGGTGAGTTTTGAAAGCCAGTTTTAGGTTTTTATTTGTAAGTTCTTTGGTTAGTGGTGCAAAGATTGATGGATAAAATGGGATTGCACCAATGTATTTGGTAGTTGTTTTTGACTTTTGTACGGAGGTGGTATCTTTTTTTAAAAAGTTTTTTTACTTTATGGAATACACTGTTGATTATTCTGGTAGGATATTGCGCTTCTATGGCTTTTTTGTAAATTAATGCTATTTCAATGTCTCTCTTTGTCACGTCATTGCATAATGCAAAGGCTCTCGTGAAATGCGAGAAAAGTATGGCTGTTTAGTGGGATTTTCTTTTCTTTTGGGCATTTCTTGTCTTCATTGGAACAAGACAAGAAATGCATTTTAAATATGCTCATATTAGTCTTAAAAACCAACGTCTTCCAATTCAACGGAAAATATTACAAAGAAGAAAAAGGTGTCCCAATGGGCTCTCCAATTTCTAGCTTTCTAGCAGAATTCGTAGTTCAAACAACTGAAAAATTAGCCATCTCCATACGAACTCCGCACGAACTCCACATGTACAAGCCATTTATTACGTTGATGACTTTTTAGTAATCTACAACAGCTTAACAACCAACATAGCAGAAAGTCAACAAATTTTCAACGGTGTTCACCCAGCCATAAAATTCACTCATGAAGACGAAAATCATTTCAATAGTTTGCCTTTCTTGGACTTATCTTTACAAAGAGTCACAGGCAATCTAATAATAGGGATACATCACAAAACAACTAAACCTGCAAGTTTCAGTGAGTTTTCTTCATACAAACCAACGTCCCACAAAACAGCCACACTATTCTTGCATTTCACGCGAGCTTTTGAATTTTAAAATTAAAAAATAGAAATGCAACTTTTTTTAAATTGTTATGCTCATAAATACCCGTAAGGCTCGGCTCCAAAGCGCATACATGTGAGTGTATTTACCAGTTGGCCAAATATGAAAGCTGGAGCCTGAATGCTTTTTATTTGACGTTAATTATTTAAAATGGGAGAATTCTATATTTCATCCGGGGTTTTTTTTTGAGAAATCATTTGAGAATCACCTTTAATGTTTATACGTAGCTTTATCTGTGCTAATAATTGTAGACTAATATAACTTACAGTAAGCGAAAAATAAAGCGCAAAGAAATACAAAGAGAAGAGGTAAGTGAATAGCGCAATTAATAACGATACCGACAAACAAAATTAATCCTAATGGTCAAGCGCGGCTTAAGGGCAGGGCGACCCGGGCGGCCGCCTGGGGCCCCGTTTGGATGAGGGCGTCAAACTGAAGTGAAATTCAACGTTTTTTTAATTGACCCAACAGTAGAAAATCTCTCTAAAAAGAGACAAGTTTAGAGAAATTTTTAGAGACATCTTTAGAGAATTTCTTTCAGAGACTTTTGGCCACTTTTATAGGGTATATGGCTCACTGTGCATCTGTGAAAATCTCCTGTTTTCGCCGGAGGGCGAGGGGCATCAAAAAGCAATCTGTGTCAGGCCGCCCGGATTCAAAATCAACCTCGAGCCTCCCCTGCTAATGGTGATCGGAAAGGTCATTAGTACAGCAAACCTGAGAAAATACCTGAATGAGCCGAACATTATAGGAATCATAATAGCAGATCTACAAAAGACTCTCTTGCTTACGTATCAAGAAGGTATACGAGTGGCTTTCAGGCATTTTTCTCAGGAACTTAAACGGAACTAATAACTTCACCAAAAAACTAACGTGTTTTACTTACTTTGGGTTGTGAACTATATCGATTACAGGTGTGTGAACTATACCGATTACATTCCTGTAATCGATATAGTTCACAGCCCAAAGGCCACACCCACCCATTTCACCCTATTTTATTAAAAATAACACACTTGTAAATCACTCAACTTTAACGCAGCAGTGAAGAGGATCACGTGATACAATGGCATCAAAATGGCGGATACGCCAGCTCCCCTTTTTAGGAGCTTTATATTACAGACAGAAACATACACATAAAATATATGCGCATACAGGGTGTCCGTAAATTGTTTTGACAAAATAAGAGGTGTGGGTGACGGTACTCTTCAAGATGAACAATATTTGCCATTAAATCTATTTGCAAACCATCCACAGCGCCAGTTCTAAAACCGTCCACCATACACAAATATTGACAACCAGTGCATGAGAAGCGCAAAATGCGATGTCCTAATCATCTATGCACTTGAGCAGCAGACTTGAGTTTTATCTGGCGCTTTTCATGCACTGGTTGTAAATATTTGTGCATGCTGGACGGTTTTAGAACTATAGCTGTGAGTGGTTTGCGACCCTAGGTTATATGACAAATATTGTTCGTCTTAATGAGTACTATCACCCCTCTTATTTTGTCAAAACATTTTACGAACATCCGGTATAATTAAAACATACACATAATCTGTGACACTTTTTCGCTATCTAGTGTGGTAGTTTAGCAGTAAGTAATTGAATGTGTTCTTTGATTACTTTGTGGTCTCCCACAATAGAAATGCTAGTTCACTTCGCAGGCTTTCTTAACTGTTGCCACTTAGAAACGCAAGAAAAGCAAACTTAAAAAGTTCAATTTCTAAAATCCGCCGAAAAGGCGAACATCTTTGTCCTGACCTGACAATAGTGGAAAAGAAGCGAGTATAGATAATAGATGTGGCTGTTTCTGGTGGCTCAAGAGTTCAGGTTAAGGATTTTGACAAAATCACCAAGTACAAAAAGCTATAAATTAGAATCGAAAGGTTATGGGGAGAAAAACAAAACAACTGTCATGCCCAATCCCCATAGTAATGGCATTGGGTGCAATTCCAATCAAATCTTAAAAATCACCTGAATACAATGGGAATTGTCGAAATTACGATATTCTAACTTCAAAAGGGCGGCCTTAGTTGGAACTGTCCACAACCTATGAAAATACTATGATACCTCAGGCCCCCTTAGAAAGGGCCCGCTGTCAAAGGATATCTGCAGTCGTCAAATTCACGATGGACTGTGCGATAATAATAATAATAATAATAATAATGAGGGCTTAACAACTAAGGTCGCCCCGTCGCCATTGGCGACTAGAGTTTTGCAGTTGGCCAGTAGGAAATGTTCTCTTCGTACTAAGTTCCTGGATTTTCGTTCTTGGCGAGTGTGACATTCTTATTTGGAGAGTATGGTTTGTTGCAATTTGGCAAGCGATGATGATGATGATAATATGAGAGTATAATTATTAACGTTTAAGTGGCGATAACGCTAAACGGTGTATTTTAAAGGCAGGCAAAATCGTTTGCTGACTGTATCGGAGAAAGACTTCGTTCGTCTATGATAGATGGATAGAATCGTTTCATAATACGGTCAACGGCATCTCCAGCTCACTTCGGATGGGACAAATAACTTTGCGATACGTACTTGGATACAGTTCAGGTCTGTAGCCAAGCAGGGGCATGGCCCCAGTTGCTCCGTCGAGCTATTTATATATATACGGAACAATCCCCGGGTGTCCTGTTCCCCATACGCCATTTTCCTTGCTCTAGTTGCCCCTTTATCCTGGTTATAGGCCTGTGCAGTTACGAACGCCCATACTTCACTTGGATTTTAACTTTGTTCCCCCTTTGAGGGATTAGCTAACTTGGAATTCTCTGTATTTGCTAACAGTATAGGCTAGATTTAAATGGCGTGTTTGTATTTTACAGCGCGAGGGCATACAGTTTATCGGGGATCCGGAACATTCTTGTCTATGGGATCTGAATGATGAATTAAGTCTTTCTGCATGTTGGCGCAGTATAGCCCAGATGCTCTTGCGCCATAAAACATCCAAACAAACAAACAGACTTTCTGCATCATCGACAGGATGCTGTCATAAATAAATAAAAACTCAATATCACAACCTTTTTATTACATTTCAAGGCAATTATACGTATCAGAGACATTGTGGTTTTGGTTCCAGATAACAACACTAAAGCTAGTCGCTTTAATCTTTTGGTTCCTCAGTGCTTATAGAGGTTATGTTTACATTGAATTGTAGTCTATTGTGTGGGCAACATTATTATCAATTTATTAATTACCAAAATAAGACACGAAGTGATCACATACTGTTGAAAAGGTGGAGCCAATGTACTCACTCGATGTAGAGTTATCACAAACCTTCAATTTGAAGAAGAAGAATGCCATATCTGCGAAGGGCAATAGAAGATATGCCTGTACAGACGAAGTATGTTAAATTATATATTTTTTAATGAGGGATACAACTTCAAAATGGAATGGAAATACGGCGTGTTCTTAATTGTCCTACCGAAGAGGAGCGATATAATCGAGTCCACATGTTGAATAAATAAAATTGGTATGGAAAATTCGGGAACCTTTTTTTTTTTCATCGTAGGACAATGAACAATCACAATTCAATCGTATCGTTGCTTCTATACTCGCGGAAAAGCTAATCTGGTACAGCGATTACGTCTACGGCGACCTATTCACGCCCGTGCAACAAGTATTCGTTCGCAAGTTGGCGAAAAATGAGATAACCCTCAACGTTATTAGGCTATTTATCGCCTAATTTGGAATGCAGAAAAACGCGGTTGCCAAAATTCCAGGCGCCAAATTTCCCGCCAAGCAAACGAAGTCCTCTGAGTGGTCAGTTACTTGAATGACGTCAGCGCTTGCTATAATGAGTCTTTTTTCTAAATTTAATAAATACCAGATTTTAATTACACAAACATGCCTATGTTTTATGTATTTGAGCATTATTTTAATGTTTTATGTACGAAATGTATCTTCTATTAACTCTCTTAACGTAAGAAAGGGCGAACTATATTGCACTGGCGAAATCATACTGCTCTGTGCCTTTTCAGTGTTCCAGGTCAGCTTTGCCGCGAGAGTGTAGAGTATATTATATCTTATAAATGTGCTAAATCCTTCGGTACTCAGTCAATTCTGCCTGTGCGTTGTTTTGTCCACCACTAACGTAGTACATAGGATATGATAGTACATAGTATATTAAAGGAGCATATGCGTGCGGTAGCTAGGGGAGACGATTCAAGCCAGTTGGCTGAACATGTCTTCAGGGAGGGTCACGAACCAGATTGGCATTCGATGAAAATATTACATCAGAATGTGACGAATCTGGGGAGTAGACTTTTTCTGGAATCATGGGAAACCTACGGTTTGAGGAGTCGTGCAATAAACATCGCAAAACCTCTACCAGAACCTTACAGGATTTTTGCAAAACCTCGAGTTGGGGGTGTTCATCTGACATCGTCGGGTGCGGGGGCTTTCCCGGCGAGGGTTTCCCCGATTGGGGTTTCCCCAGCTGGAACTGCTCCGCACCAGATGGCGTCAGATGGGGATTCCCAACATGCGGGTATATAAGCTTAGGACTTTCACGAACTCTTCATTCTGCCTTCACTTGACAAAGGGAGCAGTTGGCTCCCGAAACGTCGTGTTTTTAAACCTTACGCCAGTGTCAAAATAACTGTTTGTTATAATACATTACTTCGTGAATATGTGGTAAATTTGTATTTAATATTATTTATTTGTTTATTATGTACTATATTATTTATTTGTTACTACTATTTAATATATTATTTGTTTTTATTTACTATATTATTTGTTTATTATTTACTATACTATATTATTTATTTGTTTACTATTTACTATATTATTTATTTGTTTACTATTTACTATATTATTTATTTGTTTATTATTTACTACATTATTTATTAGTTGCAGTATTTGTAAATATGTGAAATGACTCTCTATTTGTTTTATGTTATCTCAATCTGGTTATTTTTGGGATAAGCTGGATCTCTTCATTGCGTTATATGTAATATATTCACCCGATCACCGAACTTAAGAACAAGCGGAACGTTGGATAATCGAAGAATTCGCCGAACTTTTGTTAGTCAGGGTAAGTAAAAAGCTATCCGAAAAGAACAATTTGTAATGGTGAAAAGTCCGAAGATCAAGAAAGGATTAGGCAACGGATTAAGACGACTGTTCGAATATCATCGGGTTACAGGTTGGTTATAAACTGGCCACTGGAAATGCTAGTATTTGCACAATTATTAGAAATAGAGTAAAGCGAGATCATTGTTGTTGAGTGGTTTGCCGTAGCGTTTTTTGGTTAATTATACAGCCTTACGTACTATACTTGCGGCAAAGATAAAACCTGGTACATTGACAAAGCGTAGAACAGTATGATTCCGCCGCTGCGATATAGTTCGCCCTTTCTTACGTTAACAGAGTTAATAGAAGATACATTTCATGCATAAAACATTAAAATGATGCTCAAATGCATAAAACATAGGCATGTGTGTGCAAATAAAATCTGGTATTTATTAAGAAAAAGACTCATTATAGCCAGAGATGACGTCATCGACCAGTAACGACGTAATTGACCAGTTAGCTTAGACTTCGTTTGCTTGGCGGGAAATTTGGCGCCTGGAATTTTGCCAACCCGTTCTGCATTCCAAATTAGGCGATAAATAGCTTAATAATGTTGAGGGTTATCTATTTTTCACCAGTTTGCGATGTTTACGGGCGTGAATAAGTCGCGGTAGCCTTAACAGTGTACCAGGTTAGCTTTGCCGCAAGTATAGAAATAATGTAGTTTTGTTAATCGCTTCTTTTAAGAATTCCTCGCTTGATGTAAAATACGACAATTAGTATCATATCATTAGGATTATGAATAAATATAATCATCTAATTTGATAAATGACAGTTTGATTATTTTTAGGCCTACTTCAATGCAAATAAAACTGTAATATATAGAAACAGAGTCTTTAAAAATATAAACGTGGACAGTTATAAATATTATATGCTAGAAAGTATATGTTTTCAATAACACAATTTTTTTTTTCTTTTTCCCCTTGAGTAGCGCTCCTCTTATCACTTGTTAATCTTATTCGTTGTCTCTATGACTCATGTTTTCTTTCGAGTCGTCGTCCATGGAGTCGTCCTTCAACAGATCCTGAAGACTTCGAATGTACCGGATAGCCATCCTCAAGATCTCCACTTTGCTGAAGCGTTTGTCTTTGTCTTTGGCTGTAATTGGAAGATGGTTCTTTAGTCTTTCGAAGCCGTCATTGACGTTTCGAACCCTCTGCCTTTCCCTTTCGTTTCTCCTATCAAAAAGGCTCACTTATACATACTGCCAATATAAAACTTATTTCAGTGGACCCTCGATTTTGCAAACTCATACGGACTAAAAATAAATAAATAAAAATTCGGTCAATGGGAAGTTCGCAAATGAGAGTTAACATTTCTTCAAGGGAGAAGTGTTCGGGACCAACGCAATTTTTCGCAAAAACGTGAGTCCACTGTGTAAAAAAATATCGCTTCTATGAAAAAATGTAAAATGTAACTAGTAAAATTTGACACTGGTCGGAATATACGAAATACAAATGAAGAAGGTAAAAGATATTTACCATCTGCCAAAAT
>QLNU02014176.1:108959227-108972332 GCA_006491805.2 Dysdera silvatica | reverse complement strand
TTCTCAATATTTAAGAGGTCTTGGTCTAGTAAATTCTGTTTATATAAGACGAGGGCTTGGTTCCAATAAATTTACTCGTATAAATACCTTTCCATTTTTTGAAGTTCCTACATTTAACTATCATAAGTATAATTAATTGTGACATACTTGTAAAGGACATTAGTATGAACTTTGCCGATTGTCACCAGCATTTGCAAAACTAGTCTAGAGGGCCACCTCAACACATTGAAGATTAACAATAAATACGGCCATCAAATCCAAAAAAGATGTACTTATAGGTATAGTTCATACTATATATATATGCAGATATCTCTAATTCTCTAAGGGGCCCTGCGGTGGCGCAGTGTGGTAACGCGTTCTCCTATTGCGCGGCTAATCCGGGTTCGACTCCCAGCAGTGCAAAAAGAACGCTTACTCAGAGATCTCATAAAGATCGCACTGCTCACTGTAGTCCGGGGTTTGGTTCCCTAGGCCTTAAGAGGTTCGGATTCCTCGGAAAACAGTAGGTCCCGGCGCAGCATGACCACTGTAGTCTTTGAGCCGTAAAACCAAAAAGAAATAATAATAATAATAATTCTCTAAGGTCCTTAGAAAGGACGATAACTAAGAGAATGAAACCAGCTAAATGCAACATGGGCTGTGAATTTGCACATAATTATTATTATTTTAAAACGACAAGTGCTATATGCTTGTCCGAATCAGATACAGATTACTCACATTTCAGCAGCATAGGTGAGTTTAAACACAAAACTGGCCTAATTATAAAGCATGGAAATTTAGTTTTGGAAATTTCCATGCTTTTGAAATTTTAGTGAAGGAAATTTCATTTTGTATACAATTGTGTAGTTAATATGCCGTATATGATTTGAGAAACGTGGTGGTGTTTTAGCTATGTTACATTGCTTAATGTATTTTTTAGAGCGAGGACTGCTAATTGCTGCTAGATTTTACGCTTTTGCTCGTAATCTAGTATGGAAGATTACAGCTAGCAGTAGTGGTTGCTGTTTATAATGCTCATATGACATGTGCAATACCTAGAAGAATCTTATAACCAAAACTCTAATATAATATGATTATAAAAGACAATGATAATAATAACACAACTATCATAAAATATTGTTATAATTTAATATAGCAGCAATTAAAAGAAAATTATTGTAAGCCCTATATGATGTTGATGATTGTTTGTTTTCAACGTCCAAGCATTTGAGAGATCATGGGCATTGAGATAGTGAACTCCCCACTTTTTCATTGATTACAGGTGTTCCAAATCACTCGCCGAACTAGCCAATGAGCGATTTTTCCCACGAGAAAACAGTCATTCAGTGACTCTGTCAGTGAATGATTTGGTACAATTTTCTACTGACGCTCCTCCACGTGACGCTCTTGCAGAAGATTGGGTTTTTATACCATAAATCCTCATGCTTTTTGTTCTTATACATTAAATATTCCCAAAAGCTCTTGACGTTGCTTTAATGTTTTGTTTCGTTTTCTTTAAGTTTAATATTTAAAATAAAATAGCAGTAATAATAATCAAGGATTAATTCAAGGAAGAAATAAACTAATCTTACTGATAACTTGTCTCTGTTACTGAACATAATATAATTTAAATTTTTATTTACAAAACAGAAAACAAAAATGTTGTTCCTCACCTGCGTATAAAAGAAGGTTCGAGCCAATACGCATAAGGTGAAAATGGCGTTGGCAATGGTATTTTGCATTGCGGAGCAAATGGATCTCTGGCGTCCCCTGGTCCGCCATTTTGACGGTGGTCTAGATCGGAACGATCATCATCATCTAAATCATCCTCATCATCCTCATCTATTCCTGGACTCAGCCTTTGGGGCCTGGATAAGAATTCCGAAGGAGAATGGTCATCTGCTGAAGTTGTTGATGTCACCATTGGAGTCAGCATATTAATCATTGAAAAATGGGGTACCAGCTCACATGGTAGCTGAGGGTTAACTCCAAGACTAACCAGTTGCTCATACTCATGGGCCATTACATCAGGTGTCAGCGGCAATGGAGTCAGCATTGTGTATTCCGGAACTTTCCCTCCAGACATTTTTGGGTTGGTTTGCTTTCAATTTACAGGCCTTGGTTTATCGTCAACAATTAGTGCAAGTTTGCAACAGGGACATCACTGGAGGTTGGCCTGCAGTCTATTTTAATGAGAGTTCCTAATTTATAAATCTGAGAATATGAAGTTTAATAGAACAAACACAACGAAGCTTAAACAATAGATTCGTAATTTCTGTCCTCTTCAAACGCAGTCCCATATATTGGACAACTAAAGAGGGATAGATAGATTCCATGTTAGCCATTTGCATTCATGTTTGTCAAATTGCCCAAACTCCGGCTGATTACAGTGTACGTGGCCAAATCTAAATAGTGAGTTAAATGTAGAGGAGATCCACCTGCTTGTTTTGTAAACGGATCGTTCCATTTTCCATAAAAGGTTGTATAATTTGGAAAATTTCCTCCTTTTCTTGTGTTCATTGGGCATCTGAAACGATTCGATTGAAGCATGATATTATGCTGATGTAAGTTCAGGTGTCCCACGTGATCAGAGAGGCGGAACTGATTTTCAGAAAACTCCGCCCATTCTCTCTCTCTTTCACGCGACAAAAAATTGCAATTCGTCGGTACTGGAGATACTAAATCCAAATACAAAAACATCTCTTAATGACCACCTCCTTTAACAACCATTTTTTTCTGGAAACGGGTTTTCTCCTTCCCCCATAGACCCAATACTAAATTCACCTCCCTTCAGAGACCACTTCTTTGAGCGATCGCTTTTTCGCAGAACCTACCGTGGTTGCCTTAGGGAGGTTTTACTGTAGTTCTCGCTCCTACATCAGTATGCTTTTCCAGAAAGTGCAGCGTAAATAGGATCCCACGTAAAATATATCCCTCATAACTTTTGACTCCAACCATTCGGAGCATGAGTTAAGTTTGATAAATATGCATTACGTAAGCATGAATATAATATATGTATAACATTTTTATTAAACTTGGGGTTCCGTTACTCCGTGTTCGACTCCCAACGGTGGAAAAATCACCTATAGACTAGTCACTGAAGCCCGTGGATTGGTTCTCTAGGCTTAAGATATTTGGATTCCTCGAACATAGGTCTACTGCCTACAGTAGCAACATTTTCGTTTATCGGGCCTTGAAGGTTACCAAACTCGTTCAAATGACAGATTTGGACCAAAAATTGCTTTTTTGCTTTATGTTGCTTTTGCAATGTCCACAGCTATAGCTATCGGAAGCTGTTTATCTTTTCTTAATATGTTGATTAAAAGCTGAGGTATGATAGTTTTTGCCAATAGGCGGGTAACATAAATAAAGGTAAGCTAAAAACTTCAAATGCGATTTCTGAAGAACTGTATTTTTCAAGATTTGCGTTACACCAAATATGATAACTGGAAAAGTTTTCGGTAAATTCATGTGACATTTTTTACATGAATTTTCCATATTATTATGCATAGATTAGACTAGAAGTTAAAAAAAAGTTTATAGAACTCAAGTTATGCCATTTTTTCTTTGACAGTATGTGTATGTGTTTTCCTAATTTCATTGGGTCGGCTAACATTTTTTATCATATCTCACCAATGATTCAAAATTGTCTGATTATCCTAGTTCACGGTATGCATATTAATTGTATATATAAATTGAGATCCAAAATAGTTCTCTATCATGAGAATTGTTTTAGTTATGATGTTTACAGTATTTTCGTTAATTTTGGGCTAAAAAATGGGAATAAAATTTGGGCTAGAAAATGGGATAAATTAAGAAATGTAACATTTTTTTTTCAAAACAAGCCCCCTCCAAACGAGGCCGGTTATCTTAACTCGGGCTCAAATCCCAACGATTCCGTGAAATACGTGCAGTCTTTTTGTACGCGGTAGTTAGAGGAAAGGCTTCCTTTTTTTTCTGAGGTGCGGGTTCCGGCGCAGCCTAACCTTTGCTGCGCTTGCGCCGTAAAAACGTAAAACGCTTTTCATTAAACTCCTGATGTCCAAGAGAAATTCAACTTTTTTCAAGACTTTTGTTTACAGCTTTAGACGTAATGGGGATGCTAAAAAAAAATGTTTTTATGTTATTATTGGTTTTTTTTTTGTTATTATTTAACCCATAATTCCATGTAGAATATTCTTTACATTGGCCAATTGGCGCAGTATAGCCCAGATGCTCTTGCGCCATAAAAAATCCAACCAAAACAACATTGGCCAACAATTTTCCTTCTAGTAGCAGCTGAAGGAATATAGAGCCCTCACTACGCGGGGCTTCAGAAAATTAAAACGAAATCATGTGCATATTATCGCATGTCAAAAAACGTTGGGAACAAGTGGCGTATGGAAGAGACGAGTACGGAAGATTCAAGCCCCCCCCTATCGATATAAAAACGCATTATGTTCTTTAATGCCCCCGATCTGCTTTAAAGCTATTTAAGTCCCCATAATTTTTGAATAGCTATGCCACTGTCAGGAACAAGATTTTTAGATAAATAAAAATCCCACGGATTATAATAACATATAAAACCATACGTGGACAATTAAGTATAAATGAATCGGTCTGCTGGAAAACGGGTTGAAGTGTCTTTTCTCGTAACCCGTGCGCAGGCGCGCGGGCGGGGTGTTTCGCACCCCACAACTTCCAATTTGTGCAAAGAACCGTCCGCCCTTGCTTCTGAAACTGGCCAAACTCTTTCCTGTTGCCTTCAAAGTCACAATCTTTGGGGTAGGGTGACAAAGAGAAAATTCCACTTATTGTTCCCTGTAAAATTGGACGTTTTTAATGAAATAATGCTATATAATCAGATGGGGTGCAAAGCACCCCACGCGCGTTCTCGCGTTCCTCTAATCGGCGCGTCCGCTCGCGGCTTTAAACGGTTTAACTATACATGTATGAAACCATCACACCGTTTTCCCAACTTTCAAAACTCGCATGACTTTATGTTCTTTTTAACCTTTACATTTTTTGCGTTTATGGCGCAAGGGCGGTTAAGGTCATGCTACGCCTGGACTTATATTATTATATATCTAACACCGTAAGCACACTCCTATTACAGCACCGCAGGTCTTTGAATTTTTTGCATGGAATCTGGGCACCAATGTTTTCTTTGGATTTTGAAGCTAGTTGCCTATGTATAATGAATGTTAAATGTCGAATTTTAGAGAACTTACGA
The DNA here is from genome assembly GCA_006491805.2 of Dysdera silvatica. Taxonomy (NCBI): domain Eukaryota; kingdom Metazoa; phylum Arthropoda; class Arachnida; order Araneae; family Dysderidae; genus Dysdera; species Dysdera silvatica. Next base: position 108,967,141 of record QLNU02014176.1, on the reverse strand, counting down.
ATCAGTCATTACATATCAGTGTTACTCAAAACGGAGACGCAGATGTATTCGCAAAATGGCTTAAAAATGATATTTGATGTGATCAAAATATCATATTTATCTGATATTTCTAAATATTTAAATTCAGTGGATAAATGAGTACCCCTTAAAGTCGGGAAAATAATTTGATGTATTGTTTATAAATTTTAAACGCAGACAGATGGATCAACTATATTACATCTGCATAAATAATTTTGTTAATAGAGACAGAATATACATCGAACGTTAGACATTGTTCTTCAGCTGCTACAGCGAGGATATTATTTTCAGCTAGAAAATTGATAAGTTAGTTATAAATAAAAAATTAGCTGCATTCCGAATTGTATAGGCTATGTTTATATGCGCGGAAATTCATATATTTCGAAAAGTTACTATTTTAATCTCTATTATTTTCAGTTCTAACCAACGAAACTTTTTTGTAAGTTTAATAGGCTTCCTTCTGTTTTTTCAGTCGTACTGCAGTATAAAGGTAACACATTGTCTACAGTGCGAAAATCTAAGTTTCAATCTAGCTGGAGCCAAGTGTTTTCCGTTTTTCTCCCTACCGACCCGTATTTTAAGGTTTAATTCTCTAGGCGGGGTAGAGAGAGAGAGGTTTATATCTCTAGAAAGCTGCAGATTCTAGTTCAACAGAACCTCATACTTACATCATAAACAGGGCCGTTTCTACCATTAGGCCAGAGTAGGCGACCGCCTAGGGCGGCAAAATTTTAGGGGCGGCAAAATGGCGTCAAAAAAATTTTTAATTAAAAAAGCAAATGACAAAAAATGAAAAAGAGGAAAAATTAAAACATCGAATTGTTTTCAAAAGAATACGGGACAATTACTTAATAAGTCTTTACTTTGACGAATGTGAAAATGTTTGATGTGTTTCATTGTTTAATTTTGCACACGGATTCTTTTATATCTAATACATTTAAGCCTTCTAGCTCTGATAATACAACGTTGTGTTTTGAAATATTACTCCGTCAATATTACAATTTTCAAAAATATAAAATGTTGAAATTAAACAATTATAACATGTAGCAATTGTTTTACTATTCACAGTACCCTAATATTACAAAATAACTAATATAATCAAACAACAATGTCAATCAATCAACGTTTATTGGCGTAGTGACACTACGCCAATAAACGTTGATTAATTGACTTTGTTGTTTGATTTAATCAGCGTAGTGTTCGATTTATATAAAATAAATAACTAATATAAGTCTAAAATATAAATATAATTAACGGGTTTAATGATTAAAAATATAATAGAAGATTTACATTGTTGTACCGCTGGATGTTGATGGTGGTAGAAAGGGAGATAGATATAGGCGAAAGGGTGATGATAGTAAAAGGGCGGGGGCGGCACTTTTCAATTCTCGCCTAGGGCGCCAAAAAACCTAGAAACGGCACTGATTATACAACACAAAGAGATATAGCTTATTTTTTCGGGAATTGAAAACTTTCGCAATCGCTGAACCTGTATGCGAAACTAAAAGGAAATCTTTTTCGGCGTATGGTTCATTTCATATAAATGCGTTGAGTTCAATCGCTGCTTTGAGCATCCGAGTGCATTTATTATCTCCTGTGAAGAGGCACTAAAAGGCCTGTCAGTTCTTTGGAGTAGAGCCTTTGTCCAGAACACTTCCTGGCTTCGCACCGATTAATGGCTTATTCGAATTTGGCTGAATTATTAATCACACTAAAAGAAGTAAAGAACTTCGCTACCTCAGTTTACGAACCAATGGCATCTATTGTCTGCGTTGATATAATAGCTTCCAATGCCTTAAATATTTAAGCAACGGGGTGGTACTTCGTAGAAATAAAAGCCTAAACGTTGAGATGTTTGGGGAGTGGTGAATATTATTATACAGAATACCTTTTATAAAAAGATTACAATTTTGTAATTTTTTTGTAAGTATTATTTTATTCTTTTATTAATTATTACTAACGCTCTAACATGTTGAAAATAACAATGTTACTCTGCTTACTTAATGCATAAACATATGTATCATCATGCTTAAATTTGAGTCCTAGTAATCATAAACTGCGATGAATCCATGATAGTGAATGAATGGGGATCATGAATGAAAGACGATCATAAATAAATGCATGTTATGATAATCACGAACGAATGAGTGATAATTATGAATAAATTAATGAATAGTAATCAGGAATAAATTAATGAATCATATATAATAAAAAATGAATAAATAAATGATAATCACGAATAAATGAATGAATGACAATCATGAATAAATGAATGATAATTTTGAATAAATAAATAAATGAATGATAATCTTGAATAAATAAATAAATGAATGATAATCTTGAATAAATAAATGAATGATATCATGAATATGAATTATAATCATGAATAAATGAATGGATGAATTATAATCATGAAAAAATGGATGGATGAATTATAATCATGAATAAATGAATGGATGAATTATAATCATGAATAAATGAATGGATGAATTATAATCATGAATAAATGAATGGATAAATGATAATCATAGTATGGACTGGATTAACCATTAAGCAAAATAAGCAGATGTCTAAGGAATGAAAAGAAGGGGGAGAGAGCCACCACAGAAATTTTTCATTGTCTGATTTATCGTGGACTATATGGTGCAAGACAGCGAATAGTGCAGCTGGACTTGCTTCTACAAAAAACAAAACAAAAAACCTCGAACACTATTATTCGACTGAACTTCAGTTGTTTAAAAGTGTTCGAGTTCTTTTTGTGGTGTGTCTTGCACCATATCGTCCAAGATAAATCCGACAATGAAAAATTTCTGTGGTGGCTCTTTCCCACTTCTTTTCATTCTTCAAGCACCTGCTTATTTTGCTTAATGGTTAATCCAGTCCATACTATGATTATCATTCATTCGTTCATTTATTCATGATTATAATTTATTCACGATTATCATTCATTCATTTATTCATGATTATAAATTATTCACGATTATTATCCATTCATTTATTCATGATTATCACTTATTCGCGATTATTATCCATTCATTTATTCATGATTATCACTTATTCACGATTACCATTCATTCATTTATTCATGATTATCACTTATTTACGATTACCATTCATTCATTTATTCATGATTATCACTTATTCACGACTGTCATTCATTCATTCATTATTATCATTCATTCAAAGTAGAGTTCTGCATGGTCTTATTATTAGCGTCTATGTTAACTGAAATTAGTTTATATCATATATTCAGATGAGCCAAAATTAAATTTCCATTATTTAAAATTTAACAATGGAAAGAAATTTTAAATTATATTTTTTAAACAAAAGAAATGGTAATTGTTGTCAGACTTTTATTTATTGATTTTTTTCACTGTAAAAGTACTTTCAAGTTAGTAATTTTGTTTCTTGAAATAGCATCATCACTTCGCATTTTCTCTTCGACACTCCATGAAAGTGTGCATTCATGAATTCCAGCTAGTCAATTCGAACGTAGCATACCTTTAAAACATCGATGACGATTTCAATAGCCAAATCAATTTTTGTAATCAAATGGCATGATTCTTTCTAATTACTTCCTCAAAATTTTCTTAGTGACCTTCATCCACGCATGCGCGAGTTCTACATTGGATTTAATGTTCAGAGAAACGCTGGAAAAGGCGATGAAATGTCCTTCTGCAGATAAAAGGGATTCACAACCTGTTGTAGCGCTGTCACCCGCTCGCTACGTACAATTTGTAGCGCAGTTACGCCATGACAATGATGGTACAGGTGTATTTATATAAAAATTCATGAAACGAATTCGCACTATCCGAATATTTATCATAGTTTTTAATTAATTAAAACATTAAACATATTCAGTTTTAAAGTCGAAAGCATTTTTACAGGATTAACAAGAAAAATGCACCATCTTAAGAAATTTACGCTGAAATTCTGAACGTTACATCAGATTTGATTGGGGTGTTTGAAAAACACCCCAACTAAATATTACCAAAATTATTTCAAAATATGTTTTATAGTAACCCTGTGGTGTTAAAAATGTGCAGCCTCTTGCGCCCCCTAGAAATTTTGCGCCCTGGGCAAGTGCCCAACTTGCCCATTTATAAATCCGGCACTGGGGATAAGAAGCATCGTATAACGATGAATTGGAAAAGTATTCGCTATTCAGGAGTGTCCTTTATGGAGACTTTGCTATATAATACTAAACTTTATTATCCTAAGTTTTCAAAACTACAATCATGGTTGTTTTCCTTTCATAAGTTTGCAGTTCACACGCGATTCAACAGCAATTTGTTTGCAATCCTTGTGTAATTCAAAAGCAGTTCATGTTCAACTCAGCCGTATCTCCTATCCCATTCGGCAACAATTTTTATGCAATTAAAAATCCGTTGTTTGATATGCAATTCAGATAATTTATTTTCAGTCCATATGCAATTTTGCAACAAGTCACGTGCAATGTAGGACAGTAATTAGTTTCCAAATTCATTCAAAATTTTGCAGCGATTCATTTTATCTAAAAGCTTTTCCACTTCCGGCGAAAGTTCTAAATGTCTGTTTTTGTCATAGGCGTACGCAGGAAGTTTGCAAGGGAGGGGTGGTTACAGAGCTACAACTCACATATTCCTATGTTAAATATACAAAATTTCATTGCAATGGGAGTTACAACCCCCATCAACACCCCTCTGCGTACGTCAATGGTTTTTGTTCTATAAATGTTGCAATAATAGGTATTCATAGGATTAATTCCTTAAATACTAACCTAGGTTAAAAATATGTATTAGGACATTTTTAGTGTTAGTGTTAAGGCCAACCTATGTATTGGGCAATATATAGAAACCTATCTGCTGTTCAATTTACTTGCACGTTGCTTAGAAGAGTACTGCCTCCAGTACGGCATAATTTGCAGTCATTTTCTTCTTCTTTTTCTTAAGTACTAAACATATACGTGCTAATAAATTAATTTTGTAAAATAATTTAATTATTATTAATTACCAATGAATATGTATTTTCTTTTCTTTTTTTTTCTAGAAATTTCTTGTAACAATGAACCTACGACGCCATTCCGATTAAATGATCCCAGGAGCTGGGGTTTCTGTGCATTGGGAATATGCGCCGAAAAGGTCTCTTTATTTCTTATGTGTATTATAATATATAATAATTTTTAATTATTATTAATTATAATATTATTACAATGTTGATTTTTAATTATTATTATTATTATTATTATTATTATTATTATTATTATGTTAATTTTAATAATTATTAATTATAATATTATTACAATGTTAATTTAATACTATTAATTATAATATTATTACAATGTTAATTTTACTATTATTATTAAAATATTATTACAACGTTAATTTTTAATTATTATTATTATTTATACTATTATTATCATAATGTTAATTTTAATTATTATTAATTTTAATGTCATTACAATGTTATTACAATGTTAATTTTTAATTATTATTATTAATTATAAAATTATAATATTAATTTTACTTATTATTTTCCTATCTGTTGGTGAAACTACTAAGCAAACAAGGTGAAGTTAAGGGAAAATATCTCAAAAGAAAATATCATGTCAAAACAGTCAGGTCCACTTAAACGAATAATTGACGATTACAACAAATATTATAAGCGGGATAATGGATTATCCGGGAGGAACGTATATATAGTTATATGTGCATTTAAATGTGCCAGTACGTTAACGCCGACTGTATATAAAGAAGTATGACTAGTAAAGTAGTATATAATAAAGTATGATGAAAGAAGTAGACTGTATATAAAGAATAATACTCTGTACGAGAAGGAAAAAAATGTACAGACATATGTATTTTTTAATGAGAGAAAAATCAAAGACTAGCATGCATTTTCTGCATTGGCGTACGCAGGGGGGTTGATGGGGATTAACACCTTATTGTGATGAAATTTTGTATATATACGTATAAATATATAGAGTTGTAACTCTATGACTCCTCCCCTCATCTCATTATGAACCTGTAACCCCCTTATAAACTTTCTGCATAGGCCTATGACTTTCTACAATAGTTATGTCGAAAGAAATCTATCAAAGCCTTTGTATTCCACTTCTCAGTAGGGAGACCAAAAGTCATTTAAAAGGAAGTAGGGGAGGGGAGAGAGAGAGAGAAGGGCGTTATTCATAAAAAGAAATTTTTCTCCGCATAATTTTTTCCTTGTTTGAGTGCTGATTTTCATACTAAAGTTGTCCAGCCTTTATTCGGTTATCCGGAGGCAGCCCGCGAAAATCATTCGCCAAAGCGTGGAAATTCACCATGAATCCCGTAGGAATAATTTTGGTTCTAATAGATTTTTTTTCTGTAAGAGGGGTATTTGGTTATCCGTGATCCCATTAAGTCGGACTGATTTTGTGACTGGGTTTTTCGGCGAAATTTAAAGACTGCTCTCTCTCTTTTTTTCTAATTTATTTCTTAATTGTTCAACCGCAGAGAAAGGCCCAATTTCCTTAGTTTCTGTAAGGACAGGTGAGTCAATGCTGCCTCATAGATCATCTTTATTCGTCTTTGGGTACTACTGCATTGGCATAGCCTGGAGATGTTCGATCGTCTTTGTTTCTTTCGGTATGATGACGGTTGATAAGGAAGCATGTTCTTAACTAGATATAGCTTAATTACATCTGCTGACTAAGAAATGGAATTTTAAGGTCATGTCAGCGCAAACTACTTGGCATTTGTGATACGTCTGGTGACTCTGAACTATTAGCGGGTTTCAATAGATATTGAACCCGCTATTGCTTTTGGTTTTTCTGTCTGTCTATCTGTCTGTCCGTAATAAAAAGGGCAAGGTCTTCTGTAAATACAATAAGGATGGCTATTGTTACCGTTGAAAACCCACCGACTTACTTGAGAATTAGAGAGTTGCGGATTAGAGGGTTGCGAATTAGAGAGTTGCAGATTAGATAGTTGCGGATTAGAGAGTTGCTGATTGGAGAATTGCGAATTAGAGAGTTGCTGACTGGAGAGTTACGGATTGGAGAGGCGAATTAGAGTTGCGGATTAGAGAGTTGCTGATTGAAGAATTGCGGATTGGAGAGTTGATGATTGAAGAATTGCGGATTGGAGAGTTGATGCTTGGAGAATTGCGGATTGGAGAGTTGCGAATTAGAGTTGCGGATTAGAGAGTTGCTGATTGGAGAAATGCGGATTAGAGAGTTGTGGATTAGAGAGTTGCGAATTAGAGAGCTGCGGATTAGAGAGTTACGGATTCGAGAATTGCAAATTAGAGAGTTTCAGATTAAACAGTTGTGAACGAATGATAATTGAAATCCGCTAAATATCGACCTTAGGCGATTTTCTTTCACTTGCTTGTGTATATATTAGGCACAGTATCTGTGACTAGACTCAAGAAAACCATAGATAACCTCATGCATTAAAACGCTGTGTTTACGATCGTCTTAAGCTAACCGTCCAGGGTTCGACGGTGTCTTTCTTTGGGCGCCAATATTTGAGTCCTATAGTAGCGTAGTAGTAACGTGTTTATCTGGCACGAAGAAAAACCATGTTTAAATCTAAATAACAGTGAACGCTTTTCGTTTCTCTACTGATCCGTAGTCGGGGTTTGATTCCATATGCACTTTAGACAACTGATGTTCAAATTCCTCAGAAAATTAAAATTCCGGCGCAGCATGCTCTGAATTGTCCTTGTACTATAAAACACAATCAGACATCGGCGCCACCATGATCGCCAAATGCATTTTTGTCTAACACGTCGTCATCGTGTGTTGGCGGGATTTGGCGTGAAATATCACCGGACAGTACATTTTAACCTTATCACCTAATAAAGAAATGTGAGAACGCATTAAGATACATTAATATTTATCTTATATAGGTTAGATAATTTACAATGTACATA
>QLNU02014176.1:108911212-108959127 GCA_006491805.2 Dysdera silvatica | reverse complement strand
TTGTGGAAAACAAAAGTAAACTCATTTATCCTGTTAAAGAAGACGTCAGTACAATACAGTATTACGTCACGGACACTGAGTTATTTCACGTACTTCATGAAACTCATTTGGCTATTGGACACGGAGGATGGGATAGAATGTTGAAAGAACTCTCAATCAAATACAAAAACGTTACACGTCATGATATGAACTGTACATCCACCTTCGTTAGCCCTGCCATAAAAAACAAAAAGGTATTAAAAAGGGCACCACTGCTGTTAAACCTATGATTTTTTTTTTGAATTTAATTCCCGTTGAAAGGTAGATTTTATTGATTTTCAGTCTCAGCCAGATAGAGAATACAAATTTATTATGGTGTACCAAGATCATCTCACAAAATTTGTGATTCTGAAGGCTCTGACGTCAAAAAGAGCTAAAGAAGTAGCCTACAACTTAGTGGACATATTCTCGTTGCTTCGGGCGCCATCTATATTACAGTCTGACAATGGTAGGGAATTTGCCAATAATGTGGTGACCAGTTTGAAGGAGTTCTGGCCAGCACTGAAGATCGTCCATGGGAATCTTAGCCATTCACAAAGCCAAGGTAGTGTCGAAAGAGCTAATCACGATATTGAAAATATGTAAAGTACTTGGATGCAGGACAACAAATCTGACCAGTTGAGTGAAGGACTGCGGTTCGTTCAATTTATGAAAAACAGAGCTTATCATTCTGAAATCAAAAAAACATCATACGAAGCCCTTTTTGGCTGCAAACCTAAAGTAGGTCTTACAACGTCTTTTCTACCCCAAGATATTTTAAAAGGCATAAATACAGAGGAGCAGCTAGAAAAATTAATAGAAAGCGTCCAAACGATGCAAAAGGGTGAAACAAATCAGCTTATGCAAGAAAAGGAGCCTGTTTCAAAAACTATGGATGAGATTATAGTCAATGGCGGATTAAAAAACATGATGATGATGACATGCTTACCGAAGAGATTTCCGTTCCTCTACCTGTTGTGTGTGTTTAAAGGAAACCAGTGATGCACACGCATGCACAAAGTGTTGTCAAAAAATTCATAACTTCTGTGGCTATGCTAGTAAATATGATGAAATGGATATTTTGTGCACCCTTTGTTTCAAAACTGAAAATGCTATTGAAGGTAAAATAAATTCTAAAATCAATCGGAAAATACAAGCCAAAAAAATGAAAATGAATTCGGAAAAAAATTTCCCACTGCTTCTTTGGGAACTACTGCGCGAGTTCCTATTCCTGATGTCGACAAGGGCCGAGCTGATTCGCGCAATATTTTGGCAGTTGTAATGAGTGTGACAGTGGACAGTTTCTACAGACTTGGAATTGCTGCGGGAATTTTAAAACAACTATATGCGAGATCAGAATTTACTTTAGGTCCTAAGAACTTGCTTAGAACTGAAGATATTCTTGACCACGAAATTCCTCTCCGGTCAGTTGTAATTGCTCAGTCCAGTGGAAGCGGCCAAGGATTCGTCAAATGTATGTGTAAAACAAAGTGCCAAAATATGAAAAGTGATGAAGTGTAATTCAAAATGTCGTTCAAGCCTACCATGGTGCAACAAGTAAGTTAAATTTTATTTTTTATTTTTTATTACAAAAATTACATTTATTATATTTTCTTCTTTAATGCGTGTATTTTTAGTAAAGTTCATTTAATGACCCTGTTTTACTTTTTATAAGAAATAAAATTTTCTTTTTAATAAAATTCACCTTCTTGGTGCAAAAAGTAGGTTCATATTTTATTTCGTTTTCTTTAATAAGAGAGGCATAAATTTTGTTTGGCACAACTTTAATTTTTTTTACGTATTTTGAATAAAAGTTTTTTAATGGCACTCTTCCATTATTTTTTCAAAATAACATTTGTACTTTTGAGGAAGGAACGTCTTTTAAATAATAGCCTTATCATGACCTTTTTTTCATACTTTGCCTAAATAGCATTTATCATTCTATAGAATGCCTAGGTATTATATACAATGCCTAGGGAAAGTATGTAATAATTCTCATATTTCATACTTTGCCTAAAAACGTCCCTCATTATATTCATTGCCTAGGCATTTTATAGAATGCCGGCGTTTCATACATTGCCGGTAACATATACACCATTCTGCCTCTATTGGGGTATGACCTTGTCACAAGCTATTTTGTTTCCTATTTTCATTCATTTCTAACACCACCAAGCAAAATTTTTCTTCATTCAAATATATCAATGTAAATTCAAATATACCAATGCGAACCTAAATACTACGCAGCAAATAAATCATCATAAATTGTATAAGAACTCACCATGCAAATGCACATAAATCATTAAATAAATTACAAGTTTGTTCACAAGCACATAAATAATCAAAACAACTCCAAAGTTGAGTAATATATGAGAGCTGAATAAAGATAACAATGTAAATGACAAAATATTACAACGTTATTACAATAACTACCAAAACCCAAAATGCGGGGTTATTAATCTTGGCTTACTTATTTAGAGTAAAATCAATACAACTAAAAAAACAACAACAACAAAACCAAACAAACTAGATATTCCAAGCCTGGGCTTAGACTAGAAACTATTGATTCTAGTGAGTAGTGAAACTAGTGATTAAACTAGAGATTCCAAGCTTAAGAGAAAGGAGCCTGAGAAGGATTTATCAAAAATCCTGATGAAAACTGGCTCCAATAAAAATAAAAAGAGGAAAAGAAAGAAAAAGAAAAGGAAAAAAAGAAGAAAAGCATTTGCACATGGGTTGAATAAATTTACACTCTCTCTTCTTTCTTTATTTTAATGTTTAATGCTCAAGAACTCTGTTCTCTTTAAATAAATTGTCGATTTCAATGTTCACAAACACTTTACACTTTTTTGTGCCCTAATCTGCATTTAATATGAGAAATCTCTACACTCTACAAGATGCTTGTACGAAAGTTTTCATAGTATTGAAATTTTTTTTACCCACAGTAGGACCTCCATATATAAGTCAAAGGTCCTATAAAAAGAACTTTATCCATAAAAACCTTGATATGTAGACAGTTTTTTATGCATAGAAACTTTGATGTATAGAATCAGTTTTTGATGTGCAGAAACTTTAATGTATAGAATCAGGTTTTCTGTGTAATGAGCGTGAACTTTAAATCGTGAGGTTGACCAAAACTTCGGTATACAATAAAACAGCGGATTCCCTAGAACTTGAAGATCTGTCGTCCGCTATTTGGAGGCTTTCGTTATTCGGGAGTATTAGAGCACAGCATGCATTGAGACTGTGAATTAAAAGAGTGTCCGCTAAATAGAAGTGTCCGTTATGGAGGTCTTACTGTATAAAGAATTTTGATGAAAGGAAGTGTAATATATGGAAGCTTTATATACGTATATATACAGTATTATTATTAAGATTATACAGTATTATTATTAAGATTATACAGTATTATTATTAAGATACAGTATTATATTAAGATTTTACGGTTATTATGACGCCTTTCATGCTTTTTCTTTCCATAGGCGGAGAATACTGGTACGATGACGGATTAAAACACGTATATTACCCTCCTCCAACTGATTTTCCAATGACAACAATTATGGGTAGTAAAATCATTTATTCAGTGTCTGACGGACGTTAGTATTTTATATATGTTCATGATAATAAGTCATCATTTTAATTAAAAACGTTAATAATTCATTCGATTAATAATTACCTTAATCGATACTTTTTGTTTCAGGCTATGATGTGAGAGGGGCGAATTATAATAAGTATACAATAAATGGTTCACCAAAACACCAACGTCAACAAAGGCAATATCAGGTAAGTGTTATCAAAGAAGGGAAATGGCAATGGATAAACAACCAATGGCAGTGGGTGACGCCATCAACGATTCGAGTCGCCGCGCCCCTGCAAAATGCGAGGCCGAATTTAGCCGGACAGTACTCCGTGTTCATTCCTCCATATAATAAGGCTGCCTTTATGCAACTTAATAATGGGCAACCGATTGCAAAGCAAAGTCATGCTCAAATATTTGCAAATCTTCAACAGCCTCAACGTCCGGTGTCGAATGGAGAGAAACTCCCCACTTTTAAGCAACCCCAATCTGTTATGGCTGCAGGCCAAAGCCGACAAAATCAGAAGTTGGAATCTTTTATCCCAAATCGACAATTTGCACAAAAAGCACAACTTGCACAGTCAGGACAAGGATTTCGCGGGCAGGTACTTCCGCTAGGCCAAATGCAAAATACAAAAATTGGAGGAGTTCCACCACAGCAGCAGCGTAATCAACTTGGAAATTCCAGAGTTGGTCAAATTCCGATGCAACAGCAAATGAATAGACTTCCAAATAATCAAGTACAAATTCCTGTAAATCCTGTCACAGAACTCAAGGAAGAATTCGAAGAGGGAAAAGGTAATGAATCCCTTAAAGAATAATTCGTAACTTTTATGGTGTCAACTTTATTCTTTTAGTTTTGTTTCATCAATAATTTCATAACTTTCGTAAATCGTGTATAAAATTCATCATTTCGTTTTAATCCCTTTTTTCACCATGTACTACACGTGGTTGCTTCATTTCTATAAAAATATTTCCCTTTTCTAATGTAACTACTTTGAGTTCTTCTGTAACATTATTGGCGTAGCTAGCTTGAGGCTTTTGGGGGCAACAGCCCCCACTTCAATGCTCCATACATAGTATTCATTTGTAATTTTCAGTTTTCTGTGGGGGACTAAGACACATTTCGCTCCCCCTTTTAGTTCCACAAATGTGCAACGCAATAGCTGCGATCCTGAGAAAATTTGCCTTGTGGAAAAATTCGTATTATAAAAACAATAGGACCTATGGGTGGAAAATGTGGTTAAATACAGATAAGGAAACATATTATAGGTAATAAAATCATTTACAAAAAATTGTTCTACAGCACGATGGTTTAGTAGTTATTTATAAAGGGTTCTCAAAATAATCAGACAGGCAGCCATACTAAGATAAGAACAGTATTTCGTGGGTATACAATAAAATATGTGCATTTATAACGATATTGCGTATATCAATATTTTTCGAAGTCCCGACAGATATGGAAAATATCAGGTTCAGATTTGCCTATTGCGATAAACAGCCTATAACACAGCGGCATAGCTACTAATATGGAGCAAACTTGCTCAACGCGCATGAGCCCACTTCAAAAGGGGCCCCGAAATTTTGACAGAAAGAACTGTAAATAAAATAGACATAAAAATTTGTATTTGATTTTTCTTTCTTTTTTTCTCTGAGGAAGGATTTTTTTAATTATTATTATTAATTTATTCATTAATTTTTCTGCGTGATTGGCCCAATAGTAGACCATACACAAGTTCTAAACTATCCCCCGTAGATACAGTGAGTTTTATGACTCATCAAGCTATATTGCCGAAGGGTCTAGATGATGATGAGGTCTTTATCTCCGGCTAAACATTGAACCATTTCCAAGGATGTATCGTGGAAAACGCGTACTCGTTATCACGTTGACGGTACATCGAAATTGAGTTCAATTCAGTTCTTTCGCCACGATCTCAGAATTAATTTTAGTTCGAGTATTGAATAGTTTCAATTTTGGAACCAAAAAGGTTTTGGTTTGAGATCCGGAAAGTTTTAGTTCGGGTTCGAGAGCGCTGCCATCTTTCGATGGAAGTTCGTGGCTACATTTTTTTCTTTAATATTTATGTTTTTTTCCCTTATATGCTGTTATAGCTTATATGCTATTATAGCTGTTATAATTATTGCCAAAATTGAAACTTCTTCTTGAGGGAGAGGTGAGCCCTTTTTATGGTTTTACGCAAGGGCCCAAAATTTGTAGTTACGCCACTGCTATAATAGTATTGTTTCTCCACTCCCCAGAATATCTTTATATTAGATTTCACTCTTTATAAACTTATTGAAACACATGTGAGACGAAAAGAATGAATTCTAAAAAATGAGGAAGACATGAAGTTTTTGACTTTTGCCATGTTTAAGATTTATCGATTTTATGAAACAGTATCAACAAATTTAAAATTTCTTGACCATAGGTGATGACGTTGTCATGCAACCTGAAGAAATTGAGAAGGAAGTCGAAGCTACAAAACCATCTTCAAATGCTGTTGTGCGTAAGACCCATGAACTATTAATAATTATGCATATTATTGTAACTGTGAGTATACTAGTAGAAAATAAAGATCATGACCACTTTTCTCTGTGAATAAAGCAGTATTAGTAATTTTTATGGTAGTTCTTCATTCACTCTGAAGTTTTTTTCTTAACTGGCAACTTGTTATTAATAAGCTCCGTTAATTTCTCCAATATTCTTGACCAGTCCTCGTTGTTATATATAATCTTAACTAATTTTATTGTTCTTTGTTACGATGGCTGATTTCCTTGTGAACTGTTGCTCGAAATGATTGTTACTTAACAATATAACCATATTTCGTAAATGTTTTTTTTTTAATCAATAGAAGAATGCGAATTTTTTCAAATTGTCCGTTCATTCTTCGTTGAGTTAGCATGATTTACTTAGTATGGTTAAGCATACTTTGCTGCAGATGCATCATCATCAATGCATCCGTCGAGGTTATCATGAAACAAACCCTAAAACAAGCTATGGTATGTTCCAACAAACATCCGCCTAAAGATCCGGTTATAGCATTAAGTCCAGGACGATTTCTTCAAGCTTTGGCTTTACAAAGAAGGAACATCAAAGGTAAGAACTATAGTCTAGTTAACTCTGGCGGATCCAAGCTCCCCACCTCTTGGCCCATGATATAATCCCTTGGACGAGATTATATCATGGCAAATGAAATGAAAAGTACAGGACGCTTGGCTGAAAATAGGAATCTGAAACAAATCCCTCCCCCTTGAAGAATTTCTGAATCCGCTCTTGCTATTTAAGTCTTCTTCCGAAGATTGCACAATAGGTTATCCGGGATGAAATAGGAGATCTTCTGACACATTTGCATGTGTCCAAGTTGCACGATGCTTACCCAGCTCAGCAAGCTTAAAAGTCATAGATGTAACCATTGGGTCTCCATGAGTGAGTCCTCTAGAATTTGGCGATTAACGGCAGTCTTTAAATTAGATTTGGCAGCACATACAAATTTGTCGCTAAGTAGTGTGTACATAGTTTGCACTAGTGTTTCTCAACTTGTTCTTTCCTTGCAACAATTATACTACAACACGACAGATTCTCCTAAAATTTATCATTTAGTTTCCCAAGAATTTTTCATGAATACAGACGTTATCATGATAAACTTTCGAGGAGGATAATAGTCGTGAATACGTCGAAAAACTAAAACCCTTGAACGTCTAAATAACGTCTACGCAGTAAGTAGTACCAATAATCCAGTCGTGTATGTACTATATGTAAGTACGTATATGTAAGTACTCATGAATGATCGACAATTTTCAGACATCGAAATCTTTTAGCATTTGAGAAAGGGTATGCAGCTCATTATGACTGGCAATAAAAAGTGTCTACAAGCCCATTACAGTAAAGTGCTGGCATCCCCTGTTCTTAAAACTGAACGAAATAATATTTTATACTATAATTTTTGCCACCCACGTTTTAATTACAGCTCAAACTAGAGCTTGTGTAATTTTGGAGAAAAAGAGACGCTTTCCCCATCCTGGATTCGAACCAGGGTCCCTCCGTTTAGCCCGGAGTGTCTTGGACCGCTAGACGAATGAGGACAGGAAACAACGCTCTCTTTCTCCGTATGTAAAGATGCAAAAATCTCGCCCCGGAGGCTTTCTTGTGTTGACCATATTTGGCAATTGTGTTATCCCTGCAGAGGGTAATAATACCTTAACAAAATAATATTTGTTAAAATAATTTTCGGTGAACAATCAACTGAGGAGATGCATTATAAAATGTATATTAAGAGAATTGTATTGATACTTTTATGATTATGCCACCAATTAATTATTTATATTTATATTAATAATTAATTATTTATATTATATTAATAATTAATTATTCATATTTATATTAATAATTAATTATTCATATTATATTAATTAATTATTCATATTTATACTAATAATTAATTATTCAATGTTTATAGTAATAATTAATTATTCATATTTATACTATGTTATTCATATTTATATTAATAATTAATTACTCATGTTATAGTAATGATTAATTATTCATATTTATATTTTACTGCATGAACTTTAAAAATGTAAGGTATTTAAACAAATGTAAAAAAAAAAAAAAAGAAAGAATTTACCCGGCCGCGGCCTAAAAAGTTGAGAAGCACTGATCTAAGTAGCTTCTCGACTAACTACTGCTACACTTTTGTTTCCGTCATCGATTTGTCATGAGAATAATAATTAAACGTTTGTTACAAATTTATTTAGATTTAGATACTTTGTTAATAAACAGATAATTCATTTTAATTATGGATGTAGAGAGCCGTAGTTCGCAGTGGCGGATTTACCAATAGACTAATTAGGTTGAAACCTACGGCATCAAATTTTCGACGAAAAAGTTTGACGCCGAGAAGTTTACAAAAGCGGAGATGAATTTTTTGGTGACGAATTGAATTATTAATTTTGAATTATCATGTTCAAAGTCGTGATTAGGCATTGGTAAAGAAGAGCTACCGAGGGCGCCGCCTTAAGTTAGACCAAAAAGGTCCCAAATTTGCGAATATTTGGGATAAATTTAAGGGTTAGACAACCCTGTTACAGAATGAAATCAGAGCAATTCCTCCTCCATAATCTGTTAATGGATTAATTTTACAGACGCCTTTGAAACAAAAAGGGAAAAAATATCTAAATAATTTTATCTTGCGAAGGGCAACGTACGAATCAAATGGACTGTGCGACTTATATTAGAAATGTTAGAGTTGTGAAATTACCTAGTCGTTACACCAGCGCCACCTGTATTACATATTATTTAGTCTACTGCCCACAGTTGCTACCTATGTACATTGCAGCTGAAAAACTAAGCCACTGCATCTTAACGAATTTTTCGCAATGTTTTTGGTGCTACTAAAGTGGTATATTTGTGCTTCAACCGATGAAGTGTTTGACGTGCATCTGTGAGCTTATACATATATTAGCGTTGTGTGATTTAGCGCCTGCTGGACGCTGCATTAGGGCAATCGTAATTTCTATATAGAGAGCTGCATGTATTTACGTAATATAAAATATAACTCGTTTGATTTTTTCTTATGTTGCATATTTTATATGTGCTTATATACCGCGGGTGGTCATAAGGTTTCTTCCCCTATCAAGACTGTAGCCAGGATTTAATTTGGGGGGGGAGGGTGAGATTTTTTTTTACAAAATAATGAATGAATGAAGAGATGTGTTACCTTTATCGTAAAAAAAGAATATGAATAAATCACTGGCGTAGAAAAAAAAGGGGGACTAGGGGGCTTAATCTCCCCATTAGGCATCAGAACACATTATTTTCTTTAAGACCGCATCATATAATCTTCTTTGAAGCCACTTGAGGCCCCCCCCCCATGGGTTTTGACTTGCTACGCTACTGAAATATAATAAATCATGAAAAATAAAAAATAAACGAGAAATACCAATTTTGTCTCCATTGAACATTTTTACTTTAGTTTTGCCATCAACATTTAATTTTTCAGAATTCTCTCCCCCCCACTTTTCAAAGAAAATATTTCCTATTTTTTTTCTTCTTTCTTTAAAGTATTCTCATTCTCAAACTGATGGTCTGTAAAATGTGACCTTGTGGTCAGAATTTTGGTAATTCAAAGTTTGAGAATTTTCTCTCTCCTTCTGCAGGTTTGACAAGTAAATACATATACGTATTTTTGCAGACCTATTACAAATTTTGTTTCGGGGGACTTGTCCCTAAGACCCCTCCTCAGGATAAGGGCATGTCCCCCATGTAGGTGACCCTAAGGGCCGGGATTTTCAAGGTATCAGAATAAAACTTGTGATGTAGGCATTTCGAGGTGCGCGCTCAAGCGTTGCGTACATAAAAAAAAAAATAGCTACCACAACTACGGTTACAGTTACCAAATTTCGAATGGCAACACCCTTTTTTTTTATTATCACAATACGATGAGCACTATGGAAAACTCCAAACGTGCCATTAAAAGTTTTCCTTTAACCTACGAGAAGGTGCGCCGATTAGAGGAACGCGAGTACATGTGAACGTGGGAACGCGAGTACGCGCGCGGGGTGATTTGCACCCCATCTAATTATATAGCATTATTTCATTAAAAACGTCCAATTTTACAGTAAACAATAAGTGAAAAGTTCGCTTTATCACCCTACCCCAAAGATTGTGACTTTGAGAAGGCAACTGGAGACAGAGTTTTTCCAGGATTCATAAACTGGGGAGGGGTGTTCAGGCAGGGGGTGTGGATTAGATTTCATTAATTTATTTTCATTAAACACATTATGTGTTTAGATTTCATTAAGAGAGGTGTCAAAAAATCTGGAGGGATGCGTATAAATCCCTAACAGGAAAGAGTTTGGCCAGTTTCAGAAGCAAGGGTGGACGGTTCTTTTTCACAAATTTAAGTTGTGGGGTGTGAAACACCCCGCGCGTCTGCTCGCGGGTTAATTATAAAAATGGCTGCCCAAGAGCAGTATCAAATAAGATGAATGTGAACGACAGAATAGAAAGAAAGAAAGAAAGAAACCATACCATTTGATGTTTATTTGGCAGTGTTCGATGTGGTTGCCTTCACAGTCGATGACACATTGCATGCGGGATATTTGTAGACATCACACAGGGCCTAAACGCAAGGGCCTCCACGGCCGCAGCCAGGGTGCCCAAATTTTGTATGTGATATATTTTTTTCAAATTTAAAATATCCGTTTGAAATCTAGTTTTTTTTATTTATAACAGTAATTTATTAATAGTACATTTTTTCTTAATTATAACTTATGTTAACTTTAGACGTCATTGAAAACGGATTTAAATTATTAATTATGCAGATAATATACACAACAAGAGTTTGCATTTGTTACTTACTTATTGAATAATTTTCTTGCGAGTGCGTGGGGAGAGGCCCCGAATAGATACTAGGCCCTGGGCGCCACTTCGGCTTGATCGGGTCCCGACATCACTGCCACATGTAATATTGTACGCGAAATAAGCAGAACCTCTGGTTTTATGGCGTCCTTCAAGCGAGACAGACTTCTAGGATTTTCCCTGTCCACTTTTGGCTTAAAATATCCCCAATAGTCAGAAATTCATTGGTGTGAGATCAGGAGGCCGTAGTGGCCATGGAAACACAAAATGGCGTAATATAATACTGTCACCAAAGTGCCGTTGTAACAAACGTTTGATACTTGTCTCAGCATGTGAAGGAACGCCATCTTGCATCCACAGGACGGCATATATATAGCACAGCACTGCAACTTTGGAAAGACGCAATTCGTTAACATTGCCGCGTATTGAGTACCCGTGACAGCAGAGCCGAACCGAGGGGGACAGCATGAGATTCAGCCCGGGGGCCCGGATGAAGTTTAGGGGCCCGCGTTGGCAAGGACCTATGTTGTGGGGGTCCGGTCCTGAAAAAACGTCTATGCCACTGCCCTGGGAAGGGGTCATGGGGGTCCGCGTTGGCAAAGACATGTTGTGGGGCCCGGCCCTGAAAAAAGTCTATGCCACTGCACAGGGAAGGGGGAGGTCATGGGGGCAGGTCTAAGTGAGCATGGGGGGCCCGCGTTGGCAAGGACCTATGTTGTGGGGGCCGGGCCTTGAAAAAACTTCTATGCCACTGCCCAGAGAAGGGGTCATGGGGGCCTGCGTTGGCTTTCGTCGCCCTGCGTGACAATACACGTCCTTAAAACTTTTCCGAGTCACCTTTTCAAAGAAGTAGGGTCTGATAACGAAGGTGCTTGTCATGCCGCACCACATAATTACTTTGGCCTCCTGCAAGGGTTGCAGGAACAAATTTTACGGGGATTTTCCTCTGTCCAGTGCACACAGTTCTTACGGTTCACATTTCCAGTTAACGAGAAAAGGGTTGTCAGTCCACATGTTGAGTTCAGGCCAGCTGTTATCACTGCCATACCATATGAGAAAGTCATTCGCAAAATCTAAAGGTCATCGTAATTCGTCATCGTAATTCATCATCGGCTTTCAGCATCGAGACTCGTTGCAATCGATACAGAAACGTATGGAAAACAGACTGCAGAATCTTTGAGGCCATAGTTTTCGGTACATTAAGATATGTTTTGACTCTTTGTCCGTTCATACATTAGAATTAAAATACTACCATCATTCTTTCTTTCTGCTTTCAGAATGGAAATGCTCAAATACACCTCAATCTCTTGCTTTTAATATAGAAGACCCGAGAACGTGGGATTTTTGTGTTGCTGGAGATTGCAAAGCACAAGTAAGAGTCCTTTAAATACAATTTATAAATAATTTTTAACGTATAAGGAACACTTTTAACATATGGAAGAAGTACTTTCATCATATAGAACAAATACTTTTAACAAACCTAACCCATAGGAATAATTTTACTATAACGCGTGTGTTTGTGAATAAGCACTTTTGATTTCATAGATTTGATATATGTATTTGTCACCAATACAACAGCATCAAATGTGTGATGTACACCGTATCCATTGCTGTACGTATGGGGGATGGGGTCATAACTCCACACTGCGATGTAATTTTGTATATACACATATGAATATATGGAGTTGTAGCTTCACCCCCACGCTTATGAACTTACTGTGTACGTTAATGACTGTATCATATACCACTGCATAAAACGCAGGGGCGCCAAGTGCCAACGCAGGCCCTCACGCTCACTTCGACGGACCCCATGACCTCTTCCTTGGGCTTCGACGGACCCCCATGACCTCTTTTTTGGGCAGTAGTATAAATATTTTTTCTTTTTTTGAGGGGGGAGGGGTTGAGTCCCAAATGAACAAAAAGTATGAAATAAGAACGCATTTTTTTTGGTACTTACTTATTACTTAAT
Organism: Dysdera silvatica; assembly: GCA_006491805.2. Taxonomy (NCBI): domain Eukaryota; kingdom Metazoa; phylum Arthropoda; class Arachnida; order Araneae; family Dysderidae; genus Dysdera; species Dysdera silvatica. Next base: position 108,946,206 of record QLNU02014176.1, on the reverse strand, counting down.
TATTTTACAAGATCACTGCTGAAAAAAACAAACTGACGTAAGCTGCTATTATTTTTTTTTTTTTTCAATAATCGAGATAGGCAATGAAGAATAATTAAAAAACTGTACATTAAAAGTGTACAAAATCTTATTAATCTGGATTTAGAGAACAATTTTTCTGGCCTTCCGATTAGCAGGAGGGGACCTACCCCCTCCCCCACAGTATAGGTCCTTGCCAGGGTGGGCCCCTAGATTTCATCTGAGCCTCCGGGTTGTTTAACCCCTGCTGCTCCCCTTCTCGTCGGCCCTGATGATACAGTGGTTTAATGGGGCTCCATTAAAATTGGCTATCAATCGAGCTTTGATTATATCGATTAATTATCGATTTGGACCTAAAAAATAAAAAATTGGGATACAAATAGCAAGTTACAATAAAAATAAATCATCGGGGCGCTTTATATCGATATAATAATAAAAATAATAATAATGTTTATTTTACAGGCAACCAAGAAAAAGAAAAAACTTGAATACAAGTACAAAAAATAGTCAGGAAGGTCCTTGACGGATGACTGGAAAAAAAGCAGACTAAATGTCTGCTTGACAAGTTCCGGCCACTACTCAGATAATAAATTATATAAATATAAAAACACATTGGAAAAAAAACATAAATAAGGGAAAACAACGACATATTATATACAAAATAAATTATGTATTGACAAACAGAAAAAAAAAGAAATAAATTAAGCGTTGACATTTAAAGTGCAATAAAATAAATACTGAACTGTAAAAAAAATAATAAAATAAAATTCAATAGAAGATATAAAGCATTGACATGTAGCACACAGAAAATGGAATTAAATATTAGCATGTGGATAGTAAGTATTTTTTTTTAAAGAAGACTTAAACATATGCTCGCTGTTAATGTTAGTAAGACTTGTCGGGAGAAGATTCCAAACCATGGGACCTTGGGGGTCAATATGATCGTATAAGCAATGCGAGGTGGGTTGCAACGGGATAAGGCTTCTGCCGGATCTGGAGGGATAGTGACTATTACGTGGACGAATCTGAATAATATTAGAGTGAAAGCCTTTGTGAATATGTTTGAACATGAGAAGGGCCATTCGGGACTGAGCAATTAGGGAAAAGGGTAATATGGCAAAAGAAGCCCATAGGTTGGTTCTATTATTGATAATGTTTGAAGTCATAATTTTTAATATATGTAATTGAATTTGTTCAAGTTTATGGATATTAGATTGAGTTATTTTTTACCAAACGTCTCAGCAATAGGTGAGGTGGGATTGTACTAGGGAAAAATAAACGGAACGGATAGCTCTGTTAGGAAGGCATTCGTGAATTCTTCGAAGAAGCCCAAGAACCCTCGTTGCATTAGATATAACGTTTTCACAGTGAGGGGTCCAGGAGAGTTTATGATGTAATAATATCCCCAAGAATTTGTGAGCAGATGCGAAAGGAATATTGTGAAAATTTAATTAATAGAAGAAGGAAAATTACGTGAATGCTTATTATGGAATAAAACACGGTAAGCTTTCAAGTCATTAACCTGAAGTTTGTTAAATTGAAACCAATCAAGGACTTTAGCTGTCTGTAACTGAACGATTGATATTAGTTGATCAAGGTCATAGTGAGAGGCAGAGAAGTAAGTATCATCAGCATAGATTGTAGGACTACCATGGGTGAAGACCTAGAAAATATCATTAATGTAAACAAGGAACAAGAGTGGACCAGGTATGGAACCCTGAGGAACCCCTAAATAATTAACCATAATGTCAGACCTAATTCCATTCAGAAAAACATATTGTTTACGATTAGTCAAGAGATGTGCGAGAAGATCAAGGCATGGGCCCCTAATACCAATATCATGAAGTTTAAGAAAAAGAATGTCATGTGGAATTGAATCGAATGCCTTAATGATATCAAAAAATACTCCAATCGAAAAAAGGTGAGAACTAAATGCTTGCCTCATTGGGTTTAGAAAATTTATAAGGGAAAATTCCGTGGATTTGTTGGCAAGAAATCCGAACTGTGATTGGTGAATGAAAGAAAAATTAGAAATGAAATCAATCAACCTTCTAAAGAGAAGATGTGCAAATATTTTGGGAAAATTGAAATTATAGAGATTGGGCGATAATTTGAAGGATCAGTAGTACGATCACCTTTTTTAAAAATGGAGATAATCTTGGTGACTTTAAATTATTCAGGAACTTGTGATTTATTTCAAATAAATGAAATAGGTGCGATAATGGCGCAAAGAGTAAGCTGGCAACGAATACCATGGCTCTAGGATGCAAATCAGCACTACCTGGCGAACCGTGAACCTCAATGCGTTTGAATGAGGACAGTATCTGCACCTCAGAAAATGGTGATAAAAAAAAATGAAGAATTAAAATTTGATAAATATCTACAACAGTCAAAGGGAGTATGAGTGTAGGAAGAATAAATGTCACTGGGAGTTCGTATAAAGGAGCAATTTAACAAGTTGCAGATGTCCAGTGGGACAGTAACCAAAGTATCATTGAGCTTGAGGTCGATGACATTTCATTGTTGCCTGGGTTTTTTACCAGCGAGAGATCCGAGGTAATTCCACATTTTCTTAGAATCGTTAGAAGACAGATGTCGAAATAGAAGGATCGCTTGGCCCTCATAATTTCTCTGTTAAGTTTGTTTCTGAATCTACGAAAGATATGTAAGTCAATTAAATTTCTTGAAGAAATGAATTTTGCGTACCGTCGACTTTTGGTCTTTATTTTTCTGCGAATAGCAATTGTCATCAAACAGTTTTTATTTTTGTTTATGTTGAGGGCGGACTCGCTTGGGAAAAATTTTGTAATAAAGAGAGAATACTGAAGAATAGAAATTATTGTAGGATGATCCAGAATCGTTATGAACAAAGAGACTAGGGAAGTTGATTAATTGAAGCTCGAAGAAAAATTTCTCAAGTGAAGACTTAGAAAATGTCCGATATAATAAATAAGTAGGAGATCCAGAAGATCATGTGTTCAATGAAGGAGGAAGAATGAGCTAAACGGGAAGGTGATCACTAATAGCATTCGATAGTTGTGTAAGCTGATGAGAGGAATCCAGAGAAAATTATAACAAACAAAGGTCGATCATAATTTGAGAGTGTGCAGTGATACGGGTAGGGGAGTCAGTGATATTGTAAAACATGTAGGATTCAATTAAGGTTTTAAGTTGAAGGAGATTTGAGGAGGGAGATAATCGGTCAATGTTAAAATCACCAATACAAATGAGGTTGATATGATTTGTTGTAAAAAATTGAAAAGGTGATTCGAGAGCATCGAAGAATTTCTTGACATCTCCTGCGGGAGGACGATATATTAGTGCTAGTGAGTAAGTACCAAGGTCAAGATATATTAATTCGCAAAAATCCTAAATATGACAAAAATTCAAATAAGGGCAAAATGATTGGTAAGAGGGACAATATATGCCAACGCCCCCACCCCTTCTTCCAAGAGACTAGCCCATTGCAAAAGCCCGATGAGAGTGCCCAAGATCAACATAATCATTATTCGGCAATCAAGTTTCAACAAGGCAAATAATTTGCGGTTTAAAAACACAAGAATCGAGAAGATGTAGAAGTTCGTCCTTCTTATTAGATATACTTCGAATGTTAAGAAATAAAATAAATATCTGGCTAAACAGAACCATAATATGGACAGAAAAATAAAAGTAAAATTAAAATAAAAAATAATAAACAAGAAAGAAGCCAAATACCGAGGGGAAAAATGAAAGAAAAGAAAAACGAAAACGTGTGAATAAAGTAGAGAAAAAATAAAATTGTTGATATATCAACATCAAACGATATAAAAATCGATAAAAAGAACGTTGGCACGCCGCACAGACGACCAGAATAAAACATGATGGTAGTAGATAGTAGATCTAAATAAAAAATAATTCTACAAAAATAAAATTTTTAACTGGACATATAGACGAGTAACTATAGAAATAAGGTAAATTATTAAAAAAAAGTGGAATGCTGTCCCGAAATACTACCCAACCTCCCCGAAAATACAAAATAACATCAAATAAGGTGACACAAATTGTGCAGAATAAGAAAAATAAGTTTTAACATTTGGATCAAACATTAGCATAATTAAGTCAATTCTTAACCATTCACAAAGTAAGTATAATAAACTGTATAGTTTTAAACCGATTCCAAAACAACTGTTAACAAAATAAAATCCAATAGCCATTAGATTAGATTAAATTCAAGTACCAAAATATCACCAATTTGTAGTATGGCAACTGAGTCTGTGCAAAATAAAATAGTTTTAACGGTATAAAATAAGAAGTGTAATACGAAGAATATATAAAAAAAGAAATAAAATAATATAAAGAATAACACAGTATCCGATACTCCTAAACTCCTTGTTTTTCCCTGATAAATGGTAGGAGGAAAAGCATTTATGGCGCAATGACAATACATGTTTACGGAAAAGAAATAAGGTTTTGAAAGAATTGAAATAGAATTGAAAAGTGTAAATGTGTATAGTGAAATGTAAAGGTATATTTTTATCAGAGCATTGGAAGAGGCGTGTTAGTAGATCACAGACAACAAAACACCATATCACGACAATACCATTTCTTGTAATCGCGTCTAACTAAATTCTTAGTGCCCGAAAATTCAGATTAGTTAAACGAATAATTGTATCTATGGAGAATTCAGAAGGGAAATTTCGATATAATCCCTTTTGGTTTTTTCCCCAGATGATTGGTTGGAAGCAGTGCATTTATGGCACAAGGACAATAATTTATTATAAAGAAGGAACTTAAATTTATTTGAATTGAATAATTGCACAATAATTGAATAGTAAATATATAAATAGTGATATAGAAATATATAATCATATCAGTTTCCTCTAAGAGGTAGGTTAGCAATGATATGATTATCAAAGTCGCAAATCGATTATTTTGAAACCCAATTTTAAAGGATTGTGCAACTCATGTGGCCTACTCCCCAAACGACGTTATCCCCCAAAACTCCTGAATAGCATGAAATTTTTTGAATTTTTCTTTGGCATGTAATTGGTTAAAAATGTGGAACTCCCATATTTTTAACCAATTACATGCCAAAGAAAAGAAATTCAAAAAATTCCATGCTATTCGGGAACTTTGGGGATAACACCGTTTGGGGAGTATGCTAGGTATCTCAATTCATGCGGATAAAATTATCAGAAATAAAAAAATTTGGATAAAAAAAAAGAAAGAAAAATTTTAGGTGATTTTTCAGAAAATTTGGAAAACACAAAGAGATTAAAAAATAATGGAAGTTTAGAAAGGTGTTATTCTAATTTGCGAAACTTTTTTTCAGACCTGCAAATGTTATTCCACTTTCACAGGGAGGAACTGTGAGCAGTTTTACGGAACTTGTTGGTTAGTTTACTGCAAGCTCCATGGGTGCGATCCCTCTTACCAGGATCTCATGTGCTCGTGCGATCCAGAATTACAAGGCAAGCCAGTGACAAGTACGTTTAATATGCATACATGTAAACACACGTACACAAAACGAAGTCACACAAAACGTTCACAAAAAGAAGTCCGATGGTGCAGTTAAAAATATCGAGAGGTGACGACACAAAGCGGCTAGACACTTATAACAATATACGACTCCAAGTTCTACACATGTTTTTGGCGACCGCCAAAAACAAGTTCTGAGATTGGAGTCCTACTCTGCTGTAAGCGGCTAGCCGGTTTGTGACGTCACCTCCCGTTATTTCTAACTGTACCATCGGACTTCTTTTCGTGAACAAACATTATGTGAAACATGTTGGTTTCACTTCGTCCACTACATCTTAAATTTATTTACTTGCTTTTTATTCATTAATAAGCCTAACCAAAAACATTATCTCTTCAAATAATATTTGTTTATATACACAATATATGTATTGTTTAATAAGTAATATATAATGATGTATAATATTTTTAATTTAATAATGTAATGATAAAATTAATAAATATTTTAAAATACAGGGTTTTCCAAAATTGACTATCCTATTTTAAAAATTAATTAAAAAAAAGTGGGGGGATAGAGATGCACTGTTTGCTGCACTGCGCTAGGGAAAACTGGAAATTTACTGATTTCCCAAACACAGTACAGTAAATGATGCATCCCTATCGCTTCCCTTTTTATTTTAATTAATTTTTCAAATATGTCAATCATTTTTTAGGACACCCTGTATATGTTTATATATATACACGATATGGTAACTACAAATATGGAATAAAGATAGGCTGTAAAATTTCCACGACTCTAAAGAGTTACACAAAATAATGAAGAGACGAGAGGGTCATATTATGTAAATACGTTATGCAGATTATTACGATTATTATTATTATTATTCACGTACATATACTCATAAAGTATAGATAGCTGCATTTTATGTTCTAATTTTCTATGGGCCATTTTTATAATAATTAGAGGTAGTGATGTGAAGATGGCCGTTCCTGATGACGTCATTTCGCTCTGTTTAGTTTTTGACGACTTTTTGAAAATTTGTTGGCAACATGCAGGAAATTCTCGTCTGGATAATATTACTGTGGTGTAGTGGTAATGCGCATGACTGTGTGCAAGAAAAAACGGGTTTGGATCTAAATAGTACTGAATGCTTGCTATTTTCTCTGCTGGACCTCGTTTGACACAGCATGACCCTGTTTGCCCTTGTGCCATTAAAACCCAACTAACTACTGATCCGTAATCGGACTTTCGAGTTTCTTTCTTTCTTTTCCTTCTGTATCCTTCTCAGGAATCCTATGGTATCCTTCCCAGGAATCCTATGGTATCCTTCTCAGGAATCCTATGGTATCCTTCCCAGGAATCCTTCGGAAACCTGCTTCGACGCAGGAAACCCTTACTATGATTGCCTTTTAAGGCATAAACAAAGTTTCGTCTTCCCTGTTACCTCGAGCACTATTAGAGCACCATGATTTCTATATTTTGTGATTTAAAAGTAAGAATATAATATTATTTCAAATTAAATAGGTGGCCATTTCTGGTATGATGAAGGGCTTGAATCAGCATATAGACCTCCAGGAGCTTCTCAGCAAATATTTCAAAAAATCGCACAGCCAATTCCGGACAAAACCGCGCAGGAAATATCGCACAAACCTGCACAGCAAAAAGGTAAGATTGTGCACGTTTTTTCTCACCAGTAATGCTGTCTGACCGCATTATTGTTGGGACCGCGGAATTGTTGGGAGTGCCACCGTAACTTGCATTTTAACCAGTTGCTTATCTAATACCCCAAATCAATGTCTGAGAAGGTTGGAATCAGTAGTGTAGAAAAGGGGAGCACGGGGGCTCAAGGGTTTCCCCATGATATCCATTGGGGGCTCAAGTGCCTCCCAATGGATATCATTTTTCACTTTTACTCTCAATCACACGTTTTTTTTGTTTTTTTTTTAAATCTAAAAGAGTCCCCCTATAATTTATCAACGTCCATGCTGTGGTTATGGTTGGCATTGACAGTTCGCCTGCTAGAAAATTCTGTTGACGGTGAATAATAAATGATCCATAAGTGCTGAAGCATATACAGGGTGTTCATAAAGCCAGGTCATTTTTTCGGAAACGGTTGGGTAGATGGAAAAATCGAGGAACATGCAACCCATTATTTTTGGGCATACTTTTTGAATGAAAATTTTTGTGTGTGTGTGTGTGTGTGTGTGTGTGTGTGTGTGTGTGTGTGTGTGTGTGTGTATGACCCCCGGAGAGACTACGGTGGGTTCAACTCAAAAATTTCAAATTGAAACGTATGTCAAGTTGTATGTCATATGAAAAATCTGAATAAAAAACAATTATTAACGTTGGTCCCAGGTCAATACACGGAACTAGTCATGAACGGGGAGAGTGAAAGTTTGGGTATGAAATCCCTTTCTCTACTAAAATTCCCTCCCACATAGGTAATTAAAATCCCGTTCTATGATTGTTTCTATAGAGAGTGTGCATCTGCGCATGTTTAGATGCAGAAGAGATTTCACAGCAGGGGCGGGGGAAATATCCCCCCCTCCAATACGATTAAATTCGTATTAAAATTACGTAGCGTACTACTAGATTGAACTTTATATCAATAACTGCTCAAAATGCGCGCTATTTACCTCCTGACAGTAAAATAAGACAGACACAAGCACAGAACGGGATTTTAAGTACCTGTGTGTGGGGGAATTTTAATAAAAAAGGGATTTAATGCTCAAAATTTTTACCTCACTCCATTCATGACTGATTCGATGTATCGATCCAGAAACAACGTTAATAATCGTTTTTCATTCAGATCTTTCGAACGACATACCAACTGGCCTCTACTTCCTCCGGGGTCACACACAAAAAATTTTCACTCAAAAAGTGTGCCCCAAAAATAATGGGATACGTGTTCACCGATTTTTCCATCTACCCAACCGTTTCTAAAAAAAAAAATAACCCGAGATCAAACTTTGAAAACACCGTGTATATATATATGGGTTCACATATGAGTACTTCTATGGGAGGCTGGGAAAAATTATTAACCTTTCCTCAAGGCTGCCAAACATTTTAGTGAATGTACAAGATACTAAAATGCTACAAAAATAATTGATACTGCTTGACAATTAGTAATGAGCTAAAAAGTACCTTATTTTAAAATGTGACTGTAAAACTTTTGAAAGTAAATGCATAGCAGGTTCGGGCGAATAAAATTTTTAAACGGCTAAGGGGGGACCCGAGCCCCTCCCTGCCCCCCATATGGGCGCCCATGCCTGTATGTATGCAGTTATAATAACTATAATATTATTACAACTATGAAAATATAGGTGTTCTATAGGCGATGATCTATAATTTTTTTTTAAATTTATTTATTTTTAATAGGATCCGAAGCCACATTAACTAACATGGAAAAAGAGGTGGCAAAAGTGGAGGAAGAATATGATTTTCAAGTGGCTCAAGATGAAGAAATATCAAACGACGATAGTAAGGAATCTCACGCTAAACGATTACAAGAATCCAACTATATTGCGATATGTGCATCTTTATCGATATTCACTCTTATTAATCGATCGTGAAAAATGATATTTTCTTCCCTTGTTGAAATAAAATTTTATAATGGAATTGAATCTGGCGTTTTTAATGTACGTTATGGGTGTCACATCACCAAATAAGCCCGATTCAGTTGCCTGTGAAAACAAAATAAAAATTATGTTAAAAAATCCACCACTGGTGCTGGCCCTTCTTTTTCAGGAATTTGTGCGGCCTCCGGCCATATTTCTCATTTAATCTTGTAATTTTTGCCATTCACGCCTGGAGTCATAGGCCTAAGAAGAAAGTTCATAAGTGGTGGTTATAGGTTCAATGAGTGGGGGTGGGTGGGTGTTGTGCAGACAGTAGCGTCTTATTTCATCCACCCATCTAGTTTGAGGACGTTTTCTAGGTCTTCGGTGGTCTCTTGGAATCCAGTTCAGAATTTCTGTTGTCCATCGTTGATCAGTTCTTCTTGCAATATGCCCAGCCCATCGCCATTTCAGCCCTTTTACTTTAACAATGATGTCCTCTACTCTAGTTTGCTCTCTCACCCAAGTGTTTCTTTTTCGATCTCTCCTAGTTATTCCAAGCATGCACCTCTCCATGCTCCTTTGCGTTGTCTGTAACTTTCGTATTGCTCCAACTGTTAGACTCCATGTCTCTGATCCATAAGAGAGGACTGGCAATACACACTGGTTGAAGACCTTTCTTTTTAGACACAAAGGCAATTTCCCCTTCAGGATAAAACTGTTTCTTCCAAATGCACTCCAGCCAAGTTTAATACGTCTGTTGAGTTCTTTCATAATGTTGCCATCCATTGAAATCAGCTGGCCAAGGTAAATATATGAATCAGCAATTTCTAGCTCAATGTTGTCAACTTGTATTTTTGTTTCCTCTACAAAATTATTGAACATGATCTTAGTTTTTTGTAGGTTCATCTTGAGTCCAACTTCTTCACTTCTAGTTGAGAGCTCCTGTACCATGTGCAGGAGCTCTCAACCTCAAGAAGTTGGACTCAAGATCTCTCTCTATAATAATGTTGTGCACAGGAGCCTGGAGGTGGGGCACTTGCACCCCCTTAGCTTATGAAAAAAGGGGGGAAAAGAAAAGGACTGAATCCTCCAGAAACTATAGTCCACCAATATTATTCACTTGGAAATTGTCATGGATGTACCCCATGCATATAATTCCGGGGGCACCCATGGTGTTGTGTCTTCTATAAGAAAGTAACCGGCGACGCATTCCAATATTTTAAACAGAACACATATCGATTAGTCACCGTTTCGTGAGGTAAGATTCGGGCACAAAGCGTATACTGTAAATTCAAAACTCGTCCAGATTTTATAATTTTTTGATGTTGAGTTCAATTTTAAAGGCAATGAAAACAGCTAAAGTAAATACGCGTAATGAGTTTGCCACAGTTGGAAACCGTTTATTTTATTTTATTTTTTACCTAAAGATTAAAAAAAATCCTTATTAACTAAAAAATATAATATTTTTTTCTTATAAATTTTATGAAAAATAAACGACGACAAAAGGGGGTGGGCACCTTGCGGGGGTTATCAGTACGCCACTGGTTACAGAGCTACAACTCATATATTCCTATGTTAAATATACAAAATTTCATTGCAATGGGGGGTGTCGCAACCCTCAAAACTCCACCCCCTTCTAGCTACGACTATGCCTGGATTCATCGTATTTGGCACAACCCTGTTCTGGGAATACCATGCCACATCTGTGGCCAGCTTTCCCACTATCCTTCAATCAACAACAACAACAAAAGGAGAAAACTCAAGTTTTACTGCCTGGAAAAAAAAAAAAAAGAGCTCAATCAATATTTATGAAAGAAAAGTATCAATAGAACTAATCAAAAATCAATTTTTGGCAGACTATATTTTCTACTTTTCTTTTACCTCATTAGAATTTAAACAAAAATCTTTTTCGACCCATTAAAAACTTGAAGACAAGAGAAAAGAAAAAAAAACATTGACCACAAATCAGGCTGCATTCAAACTGTCGATCTTTATGCTTTCCATTCCAATCGTTAAGCTTCTGAGGACAATCATGCATGCACATAAGTGTAGAGTTATATGGGGCCCAAGCTCCCCCAATCATTTGAAATTAACTGCAACTTTACATATACTGCAATGGATAAATGCACATAATATGTTTTTGGGCCCTCAATAATTTTGAAAACTTTACGTTGATGTGCATGCAAGACCGTAGCCAGGATTTAATTTCGGGGGTTCATAAATTTTTACAGCATGTATCGATACAATTACAGCATGCAAGGCTGTACCATAAGTTCTATTAAAAATGTAGTTTGGGGGAGGTCCCTAAAGTCCTCCCTCTGCATACGGGCATGCATGCATGGTTTATTTCTCATACATATCAAACGGAAATTCCCCAGTTGAGGAAAAGGGTTGCAATGGAACTAATTAAATAATTAATTTCTAATTCTTTAATTTTTTATATTTAACTATTTTTTAACCCCGATTTGCACAAATGCATAGAGATTTAAAATTGGTCTTATGAAGTTTATGTTGAAAAATACAAGTTAAAGTTCACATTGAGAGATGCAAGGAAAATTAAAAAGTTAGTGTAAAGTTGATATTCAGAAATGTAAGAAAGTAACAGCAGAATAGAAAAAAAAAATATATCAAAACAACTCAGATTTAATAAAAATGCGGGATTTATTGTCAAAATGCACAAAGTTCTTTGAGTTTAATTAGTATGTTAATTAGACTATACTCAAGTGTATTCAAAATATAATCACATTAACCTATAATGATTTTGTAATTTAATAATAATAATCTCCAGCAACAAACATTTAATATGGTCTTTAGAAATTGTTTCCATGGCTTTAGAAGTTTCTTTTTCTTCTTCTTGTTCAATTGCCTCTTGTTCTTGTTTTTGTTCGTCGTCCATTCCGTTGTTTTTTACTTTTTCTAATTCCATATTACGATCGTTAGTTTTGGCAACATTTGATTCTCCAGAAGTTACCGATTCACCACTTTTACTTCCGGTAGAGGGATTGACGCCTTGTTGAACACCCATTTTTGATTTGTCTACTGGAATGTTGTTTTTTCCTTTGAAAGATTGCCCCGATTGGCCATTTTTTGAAGTGAATTTTCTTGATTGGTCATTTTTTGCAGTGAATTTCCCTGGTCCGCCAATTTTTTTTACTTTATATTTGTTAAAAATACTACCATCTTTCTTTCCTGAAAACGTTTTCTGTGTCTTCTTAGGCTTCTTCCGGGTATATGAACCGGTTTGTTGCACTTTTCCACCTATTAAACAAAACGTAACGTTTTTACATTCTCAATTGTAGGTTTTTTTTTCTTTTGGGAATATAGAGCCGCACTCGTAACAACCTTTTCCAGCCTACTACTACTCAATCAACATCCCCAACATAGTTTAGCCTAAAGAAGTCTTATATCCTTGCTATAGCGTTGTAGCAAGGCCGTAGCCAGGTGTTAATTTCGGGGAGGGGGAGTTCAAAAAATTTTGCATCATATATCGATGCAATCATAGCATGCAAGGTTGTAACCAAGTCCCGTTAAAATTTAGTTTCGGTGATGAGAGGGAACATAGCCCTTAAACCCCCACTCCCCGGAAACGGGCATGCGTTGTGGTAATGCATTTCGCTCCCATACTACCGGTATTCGTCAGTATTCGGAACTAGAAAAATCCAGTTTTGATTCCATCTGATGTCTTACACTTGCCACCTTTCTACTGATCCAGAGTGAGAGTTTGACTCCTTACGCGACAAAGATTTGGATTTCTTGTAGGTCCCTCTTCACGACAAATCTCTGACTAGAGATATGAAAAAAGAAAAATACACAGAAAGTGTTTCCAGCTCGTTTGGGGGGGTCTGAATGTCTTGTCAAATTATTGCAAGAATTAATTATAAACTGCGATATAAATATCATCGTTGATATTTATATCGCCGAAAGAATTGGTTAGTGTGTTCACTTATGAATTCGGACATACTAAAATAAAAGGTCCTTTTATACAGAAAGGACATCCTTTTTAATAAAAGTTCAAGAAATAGTAAAATATACACTTCGGAAGTTTCATAGTGGTGGAATATGATAGTATTTTCAAAACAGTTCAATTTTTTTTTATTAATTTTTTAATTTCCTACAAAATTAGGTGACTCGGTCCCATGCTTTGATGAGTGGAATTTTTTTTTAGTGATTAAAACTGAAAATTTTTGCCGTTAATTACGTATATAATTTTTTTATTTAAAGAATTTTTTTCTACATGATTGAATTTAAAAACATAGGGTGCTTAAACGAAATGATCGAACGTATGTTCGAGCGTTTTGTCTTAATGAGCTCTTTATTGTGGGGAATTTTTATATCACTATCTTCATGTCTATTTCAGAGTATACAATTTCAAAGTTTTAGTTTTAAATTCATCTCATCTTAAGCCGGTTTATATTTATAAGTAATATGACGAGAGTTTTTCTGAAGAATTTCACACAAATAGAATCAATATTTTTTAATTTCAATTTGTAACCCCGTCTCTTTATTTATTATTATTAATACATAATCATTTTCATTATACGTAATCATTTTCATGAGCTTAAGGCTCCTAAAAAAAGGGAGCTGGTACATCAGGCATTTTGATGCCATCGTACCATGTGATCGCATTCACCGTTGTATGAAGTTGAGTGACTTACAAATGTCTTATTTTCAATAAAACAGGGTGAAATGAGTGGGTGAGCCACTGTCAACTGTTCAAATCACTCAAAAAATAAATCTAGAATGTTCAGACTTACAACAAGTCCTGTAAGAAGAAGAAGAAAATGGATTATTAATTTTTCAATGGTAAATATTGTGTTAGGAAACCGGAAGTGTACAACAAAATGGCGTCTGAGGCGTCGGCCTAGAATTCTAGGGGCTCTACCAATAACTATAGTATAAACGGAAGTAAAATATTCTTACTTTGAACGTGCATCATTGTACCTCCGGCTTGCTGCATAGTGTCAGTCCAGCCCTTTGGTGGAGGTTTATAAAAATTTTGTTTACCAATATCATACCAATAAATACCAGCTGAAAAATAGGTAAGAATAAAGTTTGAAATTCTACTTACTTACAAGCAAACAAGTAATCAAACAAGTAACTGAATCAAAATTTCATTTCCCAATCACATATCCGATATTTCATCTTCTCAATGCCGGGCTATGCAGTAACGGCCATTGGGTCACCTGTATTGGCTATGTAAGATACTGATTAGTGTGTATTCCACAAGTCTAGTCAAGTTGTATTTGTAAATTTTTATTCCTTGCATGCATTAGCTATATGTTTAATTAATATGGCTTTATTATATGCAGTGGAATCTGTTTATAATGGCCCTCAAGCAGGGGTGCACACAGACTTTCATTTTGGGGGTTCAAGGACAGAATTTGCCATGGTCTTGGAATAACACCCTTCATTTTTCATGAAAGTTGGAATTTTTTACAGTGAAAAAATATATTTTGGGGGTCATGACCCCTGTGCCTGCCCTTGCCCTTAAGGCATCGATGGGGTTAACATCGTTATAGACAATAGTTATATACAGATTAAACTGTATTTATTTTATGCATATATCTTACGTTTCTTGGCCATAGTGCATTTTAAATGGCAAGCAGAGTATTTTCTGAATTCTAGGCGATAGAAAATATGGAAAACATGGATAATATTGATTTATTAAGAGTAAAAGTGCGAGAGGTAAGTAACTAAGAAGTAGAATATACGGGAATGACAAGTTTATAATTATACAATTCGTAAATTTATGTGAACTTACTTGACACGGGTTTTCCATACAGCTGTGGATCACATGTGCAATGGAGGTTACGAAGAGAACTTTTACAGCGACAACAATTAACGAAGCAATACATAATCCAGCACGTACGAGTGAAGAAAGTACACCCTTTACCAGAATAAGAAGGCAAGCACCTACATTTCTGTGTAGAAAAAGAACAAGCAAGTGAAAGAAAATCGCCTAAGGTCGATATTTAAATTTAGCGGGTTTCAATTAACATTAATTCGCAACTCTCTAGTCCAAATTCTCTAAACCACAACTCTCCAATTCACAACTCTCTCTAATCCGCAACTCTCTAATCCTCAACTCCCTAATCCGCAACTCTCTAATTCTCAAGTAACTCGGTAGGTTTTCAACGTTAACAATAGCCATCATTATTGCATTTACGGAAGACCTTTACCTTACCCTTTTTATTTGCGTACAGACAGACCAAAAGCGCTAGCGGGTTCAATATGTGTTGAAACCCACTGAAAAGAGATTTAAAAGATATGTAATAACCTACACATATAACCTATTATATACTTTACAGTGCTCTGTCACATTTACCTAGCGTCAGAATATATCTTGAAACTATTTTGCATCAGTATAATTATATGTAGAAGCCACCTCATACTGTCATGGCGAATTAATCATGCATGAAAACAATCATGCAGTGAATCTATTTTCTAAGGTGGGAAAAGTATCAGAATGTATGTAGCGTCAACTCTGCGAATTTATGTGCTTGAAATATTATACTTAAATCATCAACGTATAACTTTCAAAATTATTGGGGTGGGGGGCCCAAGCACATATTATGAACATTTATACATTACAATATATGTAAAATTGCAATTTATTTCAAATCATTGAAGGGCTGGGGTCCCATGGGCCCATATAACAATACGACTTAAATTTTATTGTAAAACTAGTTACGTGTGTGTGTTATGTGATGAGTTTAACTTGTTTATTTGTGATTGAAAAAATACCAAAAATCAGCAACACGCGTATTTATCTACATCAGGACAAACTCACGTACATGCTTTTCAAAATAAAATAAGCATTGGCTTTTACAGACTAATAGGGACTAAGGCGTGTCCGTCAAATTGTATCTCAAAGGGGTAATATTTTAATACTATAACTGTAACTTTTACACTATAATAAAAAGCATTGAATACGTACTCAATTTTTTCTATTGTTAAAATTAAGTGTTTAGTAACTCGAAACCTCCATCACGAGGTAGTATCACCAAGGAGAAATTTATCCACTATAAATCAAAGTCCATTAAATAGAAGATTTACTGTATAGTGACTTTTTTTCTACGTATTACAGCTGACGTCAGATTAATGGTCACCTAGCTAGAACTTTAAAGGCGAATTCTGAGTTCTTTTGAGCATTTCGGAGAAGTCGCCTAAATCCTGATCGAATTATGAAATTATTGCAATGACTGAATGACTTTGGCGGAAAGTAAAAAGTAGACTGAGAGAAAGACCCCCCACCTACCCCCGCTAACTAGTCAAATTTTATATTGCATTTTACTTTTTCTATTTCCTAGCTAGGCGATTAGTTTCTGCAGCCATCCTTTCCAATTCCCACCATTCCCAATTTCTCTCTCTCTATTTAAATTTTTATCCGGAAGATCCTCTTAAGGTTGTGGCGCAGGAAAGGGAAGAAAAGGGCTTAGGGGATCAAGCCCCCCCCCCCATTGGATTACAGAGTGCATCGTTCTCTTTAACACCAATCACTTGGAGTTCGGACTCAGCTCTGGTGGCGTGCAGATATCTTTTTTTTTCCGGCGGTCCGAGTCTGGCGGGTTTTGGTTCCGGCTGGTTTGGGCGGAGTGACTGGGACATTGACTTGGCCGCTGGACTGCGGCGGATTGCTGTCTGTTCGTGCTATTATGGTTCCGCCACTCTTCGCGGATCTGTTTTCGTTTCCGGGGTCGTGCGGGCAACTTTTGTTCTATTCCGGGCTATATCTTCATCCGTGTACGGTATCGATCGCCTTGGGAAAGCTGTTACAGCCTGCGGATGGGACACTGGTTGGACGGACTGAATGGGATGGGTGGAGTTTCGTACGTCCTGGTTGCAGGGCCGGGTCGTACTTGTTTTCTGCCGCTTTGTGGCGCTGCACCCATTCAACGGTGTCCGGTGGGCTCCTGTAGGAGCATCGGTAGGCCCGGGGTGTTCTTTCGTGTCATTCATCTATTTCAACCGCTCCTCCGGGTATATTAATTGTGGATTGGAGGGTCTTCAATGAACGTTAAATAATGATACTAGTGCTGGCTGTGCGTCTCTGTACTACTGTACGGATCGACAATCTCCCCCCCCCGTTAGCCCATTGGCCGTCAAGTTATTTGACGTTAATACCTGTCTGGGATTACAGCGCGGCCATTCGGTGGCTACCCTTCCCATTAAAATCTATGCACAATATACTACTACTTACTATACTACAAAACTGAATAAATTGACTTTTTTTTAACGCTACTTAAACTGCATAACTTTTAAATTGCTACACCCCTGTCTAAAATTAATGAATCGCTGCTTAGATTATAAATACCTCCTCTTGTGTTGTTTGTTGTTATAAACTTCAGCTTGGTGTTGTTTGTGTTATGAATATCTGCTTGTGTTAGGAATCTCTGTTTGTATTATGAATCTCTGCTTATGTTATGATAATAGTTTAGTTGTTATTGTTTATAAAGATAGACGTTCATGATTAAATATTCTTACCCCAGCTTCGCATTTACCCATAATGCAAAATGGCCAAGTGCTGGTATCGGATAAAAGGAACGGAACTCCTCTATCCAAACTTGGACAAGAATTAGCTGAAAACAAATAAACGAAATAACTGTTTTTTTTATGGCTAAAAGAAAATCGATATATGTCAAACAAATTGTCCTAGAATCTTAATACTCGCTATGCAAATAGTTTTCGGGCAGAAATGCGAATGATTACAAATTTTATTTGCCGCAGGATTGCCTTTATTGTCTTTGAGCCATAAAAATTTAATGAATGAATCAATTGCAAATTCGGCGCCAAGGGGGATTTCAAGTATTACGTAAGCATCTTTGGTGGGGGGGAAGGGAGGGGTTACTGTTATGCTTATTTTCCCATGTTAGCCAATGTCAATTTTTGCTTATCAGTGAGGGTGGGGGGTTAAAAATGGCCAAAATGTTGTGCTTACGTAATACTTGAACCAGGCCTCTAGCCAGGATGAAAGGGCAACCGGAGCAAAGCAACAGGTATATGAGGCACAAGGTATCCTGGGATTGTTCTATATATAAATAGCTCGATGAGGCTACGGGGGCCAGGCCCCTACTGGCCCGGCTTGGCCACAGGCCTGCCTTAAACGCTCCCTAACGAACTTGCTGAACGTTCCCAGAACGCACTGGAAACGAATGTCGCTCGCTCCAGTTCCAATTCCAACCACTACTTGGTTATGTTGACTTGGAGGTGAGCAATATCATTCGGTCTGGTGAATGATTTGAGGACTCCTTCTTTTGAGCCGTTCACTAAATGGGCATGATCGTTCTTAGTCACTGAATGGGAATCATCATGCTCGTCCTTCACTTACTCACCGCCTACTCCTATGTTGACTTCAGCTGCTGACTGGGATGCCTCAATATTGCATTAGGGCAGTGGTTCACAAACGTTTTATCCACACGGAACCCATTTGTTACCACATGCCTCGCCATGGAACCCCTCAACAAATATTATTTATAGAAATCCTAAAGAGCTATTATTTATAATTGCTGGGACACAAGCATAGAAATTAGCAACAAATGAACATAAAAAGGCAGGTAATACTTTTCTATCGTGGCTAGACATTGTCCTTGCAATTAATTTCGATTAATTAATTAATAATTAGGTTGAGATTAATTAATCCTTTCTCAGGGATTTTCATGGTGAGGGTGGGAGGGGTAGTTATTACAGAATGTCTAGATTTTCTTGAAAATTTCGACGATGTTTTACAAATTACTTCTGAAATTCCAGGAGGTTTGTTTAATGTGAAAAATATATGACAAACTTGTCACAATAAAATAAATGAGACAATATTTTATCTACTTTTAATTCCTGCTGTATTTCTACTTGATTCTATGAAGGAACGCCTTCTCTGTCAGAAATAAGTTGAATTACTCCCCAAGCCATTTATCGGCTGTTTAGTTAATTATTTGAATTTTTATAGTGCAAGAAAACAAAAGTCATTCAGCGTCAAACATTATCAATCACTGCTTGATTAGTGACTGACATCAATCAACCTTAGTTTTAGTGACGTTTTAATTTTAATTTGCGTTATTTACCAAGTAAAAACTAGAAATTAACTTTTATAAAATAATTAATATTATTTTCTAGCTATTAAATACTTTTTTTAAATCGGTTTGCGTTGCTAAAAAGCAAATTATTTTTTCCAAAACCAAAGCAGAAGACCCTGAAATAATCTTATATGGCGTCACACCCATTATTGTTATTATTCATAATTTATTATATTTTATAATTCATTATAATTAATAAATTCATCATAATTAATCATACTTATGTATCCTTTTACAAAGAAAAGTCAGCTAGAATTAGTTTAATTATTATTATTATTTTTTCATTGGCTAAATGCCTTTCATCAGCCTGATGAAAATTATCTCGATTATCAGATTCCAGACCAGTGTCACCTATATTACAGTAAAGAATATTTGGGAAGTTATTTCACCATGGGACAAGCTGATAAATCGATGTTCAAACTGTGGTGACGTCACAAATCAGGACTTCGGCCTCGTAGTACAGGTGGCATTAGACAGATCAAGTCGTTTAACTCTGCCAAAGGATATTTTTCTAATAGTTGTGTGGCGAGTTAAATAAAAAAGTTTTCAGTGATATAAACAAACAAAATGACTTTTAAAAAACGGGTTGGGGGAGGCTTGGATAATAAAATAAGGCCGCCCAAACAGAAGAAGGTAAAATTAACTCTATGATAAATATGTTAATTCATCGATACCAGTTACGAAAAATCATTTTGTTATATTAGTTAATAGCTAAATGGTAATCCATCTTATTTAATCTTAAACTCATTACTTTATACACTGTTACAAAAATCTAGACCGGTGGGTTAAGGTCAGGAACGGCTACAGGAACCACACCTCCGAGAACAGAGGCTTAGCCAGGGGGCGGTTTTGTAGATTGTAACTCCCATCGCAATAAAATTTTGTATGTTAGTTGTAGCTCTGTAACCCCTCCCGTTAAGCCTATAAGCCCGCCCTTATGAATTTTCTACCTATACCACAGCAGGGTCCCCACCCAGACAATAACAAATGTGTACTTACTTTACTTACCCAAACTTAGCAACAAATTTCAGAGTCAAGGTCTATATGGGTTTTCAGGCTTTCAGCCCGCGCCCCCACCACGAAAAGATTTTCAAGGTCCGTTTTTTGGCAACGGTCCTTTATAGATTGCAACGTAAGTGTTAGTTGACATTTTTTTATATAAACCACTGAGAATATGGAAGAAAAAATTTAGTAGAAAAATTATTCTTTCGATTTTATCATTTATCGAGTATCACAATCAATTTTTGCTTTTACCTTCATTTTTGTTCTTGAGGAGCGCAACGACTTGTGCAAAACGCTTCGGCGATAACGCCAGCACTGGTTCAGAGGAGTCCAGATTACCTTGGCATGCGGTGGCCTGTTCTATGCTACTCAGCAAATCGTCTGCATAATCATTCACTGCTTGTTTAATAAGCAGCGAACACAAGGCACATAGAAACAAGCACTGGTAGCTGACCATCTATTAAACTTTAAAATAGGCAATTTTATTACTGAATAAATGCGGTTACTAATTGCAAAACCGCGTTGCCTTTTAAAGGAAATTCCGATTTTTTTGGGTCCAGACAGGAAAATTTATTAATTTTCATTATATTTTCCTGCGAGTACGTTTTTTACAAAATCTAGGTAGGAATGGCATTTTACACTGCTCGTAAAGAAATATCAACGATGTTTGAAGCTTTTATTCAGATTAGCATGACAATAATGTGAACGATATTTCTTTAACAATATTAAATCAAACAACAATGTCAATCAATCAACGTTTATTGGCGTAGTGATACCAACGCCGATGGTATGGCGTGATTAGATGGTGAAACGTTCGAAAGAAAATAAATATTTCTGCCTTCGGTGGGACCTGAACCCACGACCTTCCACTTGCCGGGCGGAGGCTCATCACTACGCCAATAAACGTTGATTTATTGACATTGTTGTTTGATTTAATCTGCGTAGTGTTCGATTTATATAAAAATATTAATAATCATGATACAATAATGTCAACAGCTATAATTTAACACTGATGTTTTACAATACGAGTAGCTACAGTTTTGTTGCTGAATATTTCCGCTGAAAGTTCTGTTCTACTGCCTATCTGGGTTATAATGATATTAACGTTTACCTTTTTCATATATGTGCATTATGATTATATGGTAAATGAAAACAAGAAATTATGAGAAAAATGTGCTGACCATACTTCGAAAAATATTGTATTTATGTAGTAATCACATGCGTATCTGCCTAATAAACTTTTTAACGTCTTGTTGCACAACGAATTTCGATGGTGATTCATCATGCAAGTGTTTGTTCACATTTACTAAATCCGTGAAATACATTGCCAGGATTATTTTCGGCGAATTGAAAAAAAACCAAAAAAACACTATGGCGTTTTAGAATGTTTAACGAACAAGAAATGCTAATTTGTCTTGAACAAATTCAATACATACACAGAAAAACAATTGAACTAGAGATGCTTATCTAGTATCATATAGCACCACCTTTCGCCCTGGTGATGGTGTCGACTCGACAAGACACTGGAAGTGTTGGGAACATTGGCGGATTTATAAAATTGCCGCCCTTAGGCACAGCCTGTACTGCCGCCCCCTCCCTCCTTTAGAAAGAAAGGAATATTTGTTTAAAAAAAACGCATATCATACTCTTAACATTTGATATGTAAAGGAGATTTTTCATATAATTATTCAAACTAATAAGATACAACTCGAAATTATTGCTACCATAGTCTCCGACTTCGTGGATTCGAGACATTTTTTGAATCCACAATAATTTTAGTATGGATTCCTGGAATCTCTGATGTTTTTACGTGTATTTCGTATATTTGGGGAAAAAAACACGTACGCATCCTTGTATGAATTTTTTCGTTATCAGTTCAGGATTTTCCATTATTCATTCGTTTTACCCATAGTATATATATATATGAAAGCGTATTAAGTCTGGATTTATAAATGAGCAGACTGAGCCAAATGCCAGGGCGTAAAACTAACATATATATATCATCATCATATTCAACCATTATCTATCCACTGCTGGACGAAGGTCTCTCCAAATGCTTTCCACACAAGTCTATCATGGGCCATTCGTTTCCACGTCACCCCAACCTGTTTTCTTATTTCATCCACCCATCTAGTTTGAGGACGTTTTCTAGGTCTTCGGTGGTCTCTTGGAATCCAGTTCAGAATTTCTGTTGTCCATCGTTGATCAGTTCTTCTTGCAATATGCCCAGCCCATCGCCATTTCAGCCCTTTTACTTTAACAATGATGTCCTCTACTCTAGTTTGCTCTCTCACCCAAGTGTTCCTTTTTCGATCTCTCCTAGTTATTCCAAGCATGCACCTCTCCATGCTCCTTTGCGTTGTCTGTAACTTTCGTATTGCTCCAACTGTTAGACTCCATGTCTCTGATCCATAAGAGAGGACTGGCAATACACACTGGTTGAAGACCTTTCTTTTTAGACACAAAGGCAATTTCCCCTTCAGGATAAAACTGTTTCTTCCAAATGCACTCCAGCCAAGTTTAATACGTCTGTTGAGTTCTTTCATAATGTTGCCATCCATTGAAATCAGCTGGCCAAGGTAAATATATGAATCAGCAATTTCTAGCTCAATGTTGTCAACTTGTATTTTTGTTTCCTCTACAAAATTATTGAACATGATCTTAGTTTTTTGTAGGTTCATCTTGAGTCCAACTTCTTCACTTCTAGTTGAGAGCTCTTGTACCATGTCTTGGAGTTCTAATGGGTCCGTTGAAAAAATAACAATGTCATCAGCAAACCGCAGATGATTTAAATATTCACCATTTATTTTTATTCCCTTGTTATTCCAATTTATCAGCTGAAAAATCATCTGTAAAGCAGAAGTAAAAAGTTTTGGAGAAATGGTATCTCCCTGCCTCACCCCTTTGCCAAGTTTGATAGTTTTGGTATCTTTATGTAACCGAAATTTTGCACTTGCATTTTTATACACACGTTTCACCATGTCAATGTACACATCCTCAATGTCTGTTGATCTTAAAGAGTTGATGACTGCTGATGTTTTTATAGAGTCAAAGGCCTTCTCATAGTCAATAAATGCAACACACAATGGAAGTTCATATTCATGTGTTCTTTCAATTAATTCTCTTAATACTTGAATATGGTCCACTGTACTGAATCCACTTCGAAATCCAGCTTGTTCTCTTGGTTGAGCTGCATCTAATTTTTTCTGCAGGCGATGTGTTAGAACTTTTGTGAAGATTTTATAAATAGCAGGTAACAAGCTAATTGGTCAGTAATTTCAAATCCTCTTATCACCTTTTTATGCAAAGAATTACTGTTCAGGAATCCCATTGGTTTGGTATGTTATTACCGCTGTTAAAAGACATTTAGTAAAGAATATATATATATATATATATATATATATATATATATATATAAAAAGTTTTCCTCGCCCATTCTTGGCGGAAACAGGCTTTGGGACGGGCAGAGCGCCATGTTCCCAAGCCTCTTTTTACATCACTTCTTAATGTGCCATGTCTAGAAACTTCCTGACAATGTGACACGTGTTTAGGATTGTGGCTTTTTGTATTTCAATGTAGGTGTTTGGGTCAATGTTGAGTATCTCCAAATTCGTCGCAAGCGTTTTTGGTACTATCCCTGTTGCTGAGATGACTAACGGGATGATGAGGATCTTTTCCATACCCCATATATCTCGTACTTCATGTCTGAGATCTTGGTACTTGGTGATTTTCGTTGTGTAGGTTGTCTGTATGTTATTGGTGTTGGGTACTGCTATGTCGATTAAGTACGTGGTCTTATTCGATTTATCGACGAGGGTTATGTCAGGACGGTTATGTGGGACTGTCTTGTCTGTTATGATTGCTCTATCCCAGTAAAGCTTGTGTGTTTCGTTCTCATGCACGGTCTCTGGCTCATATTTGTAGTACGGGCATTTTTCTGTCAGAAAGCCAGCATTCGCTGCCAATTTCTGGTGGACTATTTTATATTATTTATTATATATATATCATCACTACTGGGGAACAGGGCAATAATTAAAATAAACCTATTTTAGAGAGATAAGTAAAGATTTATAAAGCAGATTTATATTCTGCATCTCAGAGGATCGAACACCTCTCTCGATGGCATCCCAGATGTACCCAATGGGAGTAAAGGCAGGTGAACTTGCTTGCTAGGAAAGTAAGTCCACATCTGTAGGGTTTTCATCCAACCATTGGAATACAATTTGGGAGGGATGGGACAGTGTCTTGTTGAATGTAAAGGTTTCCAGTAGGACATCGATGACGAACAAATGGAGGCACATGGTCGTCAAGTATATATCCTTGTCGAAAACAAACGAGTGCAACTGTATATACACACTAATGCCATATACGAAACTTAATACCAAATACCACATAAAACACTTAAAATCATTTATCGGTTATGGTGTTAAAATTTATGCGGTCTCTTGAATCTCCTTGTAACCGATTTTGACTGCAGATGATTACATTAATATGTTTATAATTTAATTTTCATAAAAATGCTTATGATACTTACTTACTTACATAATTATATAGAGTTGTAAGATATTACCCTCCTCAGGGCTATCATCAAAATTGCCAAATAATGGTCAACACACAAAGCCACCGGGGCGAGTTTTTTGTGAGTTTTTCGTGGGGGATTTTTTATTACTAATAAATTTGACA
Organism: Dysdera silvatica; assembly: GCA_006491805.2. NCBI lineage: Eukaryota > Metazoa > Arthropoda > Arachnida > Araneae > Dysderidae > Dysdera > Dysdera silvatica. The sequence continues at coordinate 108,921,421 of QLNU02014176.1, read as the reverse complement.
CCCACGTTTAAAGTTCATACTAGAGTGGTTTTTCCTTTCTTTTTTTTTATAGGAGAAAAGGAGACGTCGTCTTCAGGATGGGGAAGGCGTCTTTTTCACCATTTGGCAATTGTGTTATCCCTGAGAAGGGTAATAATATCTTACATCCTTATATACGGAGAAAGAGAGCGTTGTTTCCTGTCCTCATTCGTCTAGCGGTCCAAGACACTCAGGCTATATATATATATATAAAAGCTCTCGTGTGAGATTTAAACTTGGGTGCCAAATTTATTAGTAATAATTTGTATATTCATTAAAATCATTTTTTATGCTTTACTCGGAATGTTTTTAGTTAAAAGTTCATAAGGGATTTATTTTACATCATAATCTTACATAAAATAATTAAAGGTGTGCAATATCTGCCAATCTATTGCGGATGGAGTAAGGGTGGGCGTAGGGGACGGCGCCCCCCCAAAATTTCCTGAATCCGCTCTTAAGATGGGCAGAACTAGTCATTTATTCGATGATGGTCCTAACTATCTCATTCCTTTTTTTCAATTTCTAAATTTAAGTGGTGTTGTCAGTACGCAGTTTTGCACAGCTCAACGACGGATCCAGCTTATGTCGAATTTGCTAGAAATGCAACCTGGTTTAAATATGAGCATACATTCATACATGAGCATATTTCATACATGAGCATATTTCATACATGAGTATATGTAAATATGCATACATTCAGCAGAATAGGAAATGGGGGCACCGATGGGGGGGTTCAAGCCCCCTTCCATTGGATATCAAATAACTTTATTCTCTCTTTAACACCGAATTACATAACATTTTTAAGGATACCTGAACCCCTTCTCCCCATAATTTTTTAATTTCTACGCCCCTGCGTGTACTCGTTTATATATTGCTATTGACAGCGAGAGTGTTAAAATATGAACAAATAAGTAAAATCTTCGTGCACTACGCCACCTTGATGGTTTAGATCAGTTACTAAACTGTAGAAAATTCCTTTTAATTTAAATATCGCATCAATTCCGACTTTACAGAAGTTTTTATAATTTCCATAATTCTCACGGAATCGTAACAAAAAAAATGGAAGCTGGAAATTTTTATTTAAAATATTGAAACGAAATACCGAATTCCAAGATCTGTTATTCAGAAATACACTGGGGATGGATGCCAATCATATCTGCAATTAAAACCATATTTATACAGATTACTGCCTGCATCATCCCTGTAGCTAGGTTGAAGGGGCAACTGGAGTACGGCAAAGGGCATATGGGGTAGAGGGTACCCAGGGACTTATGAGTGTAAAATGGTCATCAGAAACAATACAGGAATTAGAGATTATGTCACTATAAACCCAAATAAATTTGACCCTTCTCTGATGGATTTTTTTTTTTTAGTTTATTACAACTACAAATACTGTAATATTAGCATATATCAAGGTTTGTATTTTAAATTTTATGGAGGAATGGGGTGGGAGAGGAGAAATTATATAGAAACAGTTTTATACATTATTAATTTTTAATAATTTTCAATATTTTAACATTGTGTTATTATTATTCTACACACACACACACACACACACACACACACACATATATATATATATCATCATCATCATCATATTCAACCATTATCTATCCACTGCTGGATGAAGGTCTCTCCAAATGCTTTCCACACAAGTCTATCCTGAGCAATTCGCTTCCACGTCACCCCAACCTGTTTTCTTATTTCATCCACCCATCTAGTTTGAGGACGTTTTCTAGGTCTTCGGTGGTCTCTTGGAATCCAGTTCAGAATTTCTGTTGTCCATCGTTGATCAGTTCTTCTTGCAATATGCCCAGCCCATCGCCATTTCAGTCCTTTTACTTTAACAATGATGTCCTCTACTCTAGTTTGCTCTCTCACCCAAGTGTTTCTTTTTCGATCTCTCCTAGTTATTCCAAGCATGCACCTCTCCATGCTCCTTTGCGTTGTCTGTAACTTTCGTATTGCTCCAACTGTTAGACTCCATGTCTCTGATCCATAAGAGAGGACTGGCAATACACACTGGTTGAAGACCTTTCTTTTTAGACACAAAGGCAATTTCCCCTTCAGGATAAAACTGTTTCTTCCAAATGCACTCCAGCCAAGTTTAATACGTCTGTTGAGTTCTTTCATAATGTTGCCATCCATTGAAATCAGCTGGCCAAGGTAAATATATGAATCAGCAATTTCTAGCTCAATGTTGTCAACTTGTATTTTTGTTTCCTCTACGAAATTATTGAACATGATCTTAGTTTTTTGTAGGTTCATCTTGAGTCCAACTTCTTTACTTCTAGTTGAGAGCTCCTGTACCATGTCTTGGAGTTCTAATGGGTTCGTTGAAAAAATAACAATGTCATCAGCAAACCGCAAATGATTTAAATATTCACCATTTATTTTTATTCCCTTGTTATTCCAATTTATCTGCTGAAAAATCATCTGTAAAGCTGAAGTAAAAAGTTTTGGAGAAATGGTATCTCCCTGCCTCACACCTTTACCAATTTTAATAGTTTTGGTATCTTTATGTAACCGAAATTTTGCACTTGCATTTTTATACACACGTTTCACCATGTCAATGTACACATCCTCGATGTCTGTTGATCTTAAAGAGTTGATGACTGCTGATGTTTTAATAGAGTCAAAGGCCTTCTCATAGTCAATAAATGCCACACACAATGGAAGTTCATATTCATGTGTTCTTTCAATTAATTCTCTTAATACTTGAATATGGTCCACTGTACTGAATCCACTTCGAAATCCAGCTTGTTCTCTTGGTTGAGCTGCATCTAATTTTTTCTGCAGGCGATGTGTTAGCACTTTTGTGAAGATTTTATAAATAGCAGGTAACAAGCTAATTGGTCGGTAATTTTTCAAATCCTCTTTATCACCTTTTTTATGCAAAAGAATTACTGTTGCAGAATCCCATTGGTTTGGTATGTTACCGCTGTTAAGACATTTGGTAAAGAATTTTGCAAGTATGTCTTCTACATATTCTCCAGCTTCTTTTAGGATATCTAATGTAATACCATCATCACCAGGGGCTCTTCCTTTCTTCATACTTTTTATTGCAAATGAAACTTCTTCTTTTAAGATTTTAGGAGCTGTTCCTTCGACTATCTCAGAGTCTTCGTTTAATCCACTGTTTCCTTCATATAGTTTTCTGTAGAATTCTTCAACTCTTCTAAGTATTTCTTCCCTATTTCTTGTTACGGTGCCATCCTCTCCTTTTAATGCAATGATGTGTTTCTTCCCAATAGACAAACTCCCTTTAACAACCCTAAGGCTCTTGTTGCTTTCAATGGCCTTCCTTACTAACTCACAATTGAATTTTCTTATATCTTCTTTCATGTTTTTGCGCAAAGTTTTGCAAAGTTCTACATACTCGATCCTGCAACTGGTATTTTGATTGTCCACCTTCATATCTCTTCGCCTTTTCATGAGCTGTTTCGTCTTCTCAGATAATTTGCTATTCTGCTTTTTACAGGTTACACCACCAATTTCCCCAGCAGTTTCAATTATTGTCTTAACAATGTTTTCATTTGCTTCTGAGATGTCAACTTCTTCAATAAGTCCTTCCAGTGCAGAAAAGCGATTTTTTAATTCCAACTTGAATGCCTCGGTATTTACTTTCAGTTTCATTAGATCCACCCTCTTACTTACTTGTTTCCTAATGAGCTTCTGTCGTTCTAATTTAGTATTTAAGTGCACTTTACATCTCACCATTCGATGATCACTTCCAGTATTAAATCTGTTCAGTACGCTGCAATCTTCAATAATTGATTTCTTGTTTGCCAGTATATAGTCAATTTCGCTGGTTCCTCCATTGGGGTGTTTCCATGTCCATTTTCTTTGCGGTTTCTTCTTAAAAAATGAATTCATGATGCTAAGATTTTCAGCTTCGGCAAATTCTATGAGTTGATCGCCACGTTCATTCCTTTCCCCGTATCCGTATTTACCAACCGATGTCTCTCCTTGTTCCTGTTGTCCAATTCTTGCATTAAAATCTCCCATGATGAGCTTGATGTGTTGTTTCCCCTTGGTATGTAGCTGTTTGATTTCTTCATAGAATTCCTCAACCTCCTCGTCGGTATGGCTTGATGTTGGTGCATATGCCTGTACTATCTGAAGTTGGTATCGCTGGGTTAGTTGAACAACGAGCCTCGCTGCTCGATCTGACGTGCTTTCGACTTCAAGAAGGTAGTCTTTAATTCTTTTGTTGATTAAGAAGCCAACACCACTTGTTCTTCCAGTTTCCGTTCCTCTATAATAAAACAAATGTCCACTTTTAAGTTCCACCAACTCTTCACCTTTTCTTCTAACTTCACTGAGTCCTACAATGTCCCATTTGATCTTGTCAAGTTCTTCTTCCAATTCCTGAAGTTTTGCTTCAGAAGCAAGGGATCGTCCATTATACGTTGCCAAGGTCAATAACAAACGGCAGCCTGGGCCATTCCAGTGATTCTTAGCACCCCCTGCTTTCATGCCACGCTGACCGCTGCCTTGATCAGGAGCACTCCAGCACCTGGAGACTAGGGGCCATGGTTTTTGGTGTATTAGCATATTGGAGGAATTAGCCATCATTTCACCACGCTGGCTAGACGGGTTGGTGAATTAGCCCTCCCCTTCCGCCTTTCTATCCGTGCAGCAAATATTAATTTGCCACATAAATAGAAAGCTCAGCCTGCACCACTTGAAGGCGGGGTAGGACACTAGGTTACTGGCCTGGCCGGTTCCACACATCGTCACATACGTTCAGCGTGTGGGTCTCCTTCCAGTTAGATACCAGCAACCCTTTTGCAGGCCCTTTCTACATATATAGATATATATAAGCAGTCTGATGGAGCACAAGCACTAGCTAATCCAGCGACAGGCGAGGAGCAAATCTACCAACCCCCCCCACACACACACACGTCAGGGTTAAATAGAAAAAAAATAAAGACGATGAAGAATATTTTATGTGTTGTTTGTTACGACTGTAATAAATAAAAGTCTTACACAGGCGTCCAAAGTCTCTAAGTCTTGGAGAAATGCGATCCAGACGTTTTTCCACGAATCTATAAGCTACTCGCCTTTCAAACTACGTTTTCAGTAAGAGTTGCTTAGGCAGAATATGGCTTTTTATTATTGAAGCGCCGTCAAACTTGGCTTCGAACGCGGATGACAGAAGAGACTTTTAATACACACCCACAGAGACATTCATGTTGATGTAAATAAAGTGATTGACAAATTTTCAAAGAAACCAAGATGGCTCGACTTTGCACTATAAACTTCAAGTTTTTTAAAAAGTTGCTTGTTATAAAAAAAGTAAAATAATTACGATGTTTTTGTAGTTTAAATTTAAACTTGTTCTATTAATTACATTGTAAATTATCGTTTTGGTTATTGTATATGTCTAACGAAACAATACAGAGTTTCACCAGGAGATTCCATAACAAACAGTTATTTCGACACTGGCGTAAGGTTTAAAACTACGCCAAACCTTAAACCTTACGCCAGTGTCGAAATAACTGTTTGTTATGTATATGTCTATTTTAAGAGGTTATCCTTCTGTCATACTCGACTATAGTCTGCCCTAAACCATATAGTTTAATTAAAGAAAAGCCCAGCTTTAATTTTTGGCCCCAGTATAGCCCAGATGCTCTTGCGCCATAAAAAAGCCAAACAATCAACCAGTTTTAATTCATTGTCGCAAATTAAATATTTTGGTGAGTATAAAGCAGGGTTGTCCAACCATTTTAAGTAGTGGGCCACTTAAAGAATTTTCACGGATCCCGTGGGCCAGCGGTTTCTTAAAAAAAAGGCAAAAAAAATTACACTTAACAGCCTCCCTTTAGAGTTTTTTCCAGTTATTTGTGCTCTTGCGATGTAGAAAGGGGTCACCTCTCCTGTCCCCAAAATTTTTCCTTATTTCTGAAAAAAATCTAAACTTTTTGTTTGGGAATTTTTTTTTATTTCAAACAGTTGTAGACAGGCCAGATTAACATTGTTTGCGGACCGGATTGTGACATGACATGTTGGACAATCCTGGTATAAAGGAAGGCTAGTAATATAACAACATTTACCTAAACTATTTAACAGTCCAAAACTAAAAATTTTCCAGGTGAGGGCCCCCGAAACCGCCCCCCGTAATAACATCCTGGATCCGCCCTTGGACACAAGCATACAGTAACTGTGTCAGCGCCAGTCTGCTGGCCCTGACTTGATTACGGGACTAGTGCTCCTCTCTCAGTAATTTTGAAAAACTCCACATTCATGTGTTGCGAAGGAAAATGGCGGTTGAATTTTTCAATAATTTAGGATGAGTTTATTTAAAATTTTAAAACCATAATATGAAATAATAATAAAACTTTTATTTACGAGGTGGGGAATTTGGTTTATTGTTACATTATTAGTAATTTAAATTGCGTTGTGTTTTAAATATACAGTAGTGGACAAAATTGTGGAAACCCTTTGAAAAAAGATTATTTTAGAGGTTTGATGGCTAATAACACCACTTTTTTTTGTACCAATACTATAAAATTATATATCATTGGAAAGGTAATTTAATCAAGATTGTAATGCAATAACATTTATGAATCGTATTTTAATAGAACAGCATTCATAAAGAAGAAAGGTGATATACATAGAAAAAATGAGATATACAAAAATGTTCACCATACCAGTTAATACTTAGTTGGGTAACCTTTAGCCTTAATTACGGCCTTACAACGCTTTCCCATGGAGTGAACCAAGTTCTTTAGTTCTGCAGCTGTTATAATATGAAACCAAGATTGAATTATTGCTTCTGTTAATTGTGTTTTATTGCTGGGTTGCTTCCGACTAACAAGCTTCTTTAGCCGGCTCCATAGATTTTCGATGGGGTTAAGGTCTGGGCTATTTCCAGGCCATTCCAGCAGTTGAATATGATGATCTTGAAACCATTTTTTGCACACACGAGCAACATGACATGGAGCTGAATCCTGTTGAAATATAAATGCTTCATTATCTTGGAAAAGATCACATGCAGAAGGCTGCAGCTTGGGCTCAAGTATTTCATTTATGTATCTTTGGGCATTTATATTCCCATTGATCACGCAAATTCTGCCCACACCTCTTGATGTTATACAACCCCAAATCATAACACTAACTGGGTGTTTCACGGTAGGTGTAATGCACTCAGGATGGAAATCTTCTCCAATTCTTCTCCATACGTATTTTACGCCATCACTACCAAACAGTGAGATTTTGGTCTCATCACTCCAAATTACACTGTCCCATTGTTCCGTTGTCCAGTTAACATGGGTTTTAGCCCAGTTTAATCTTTTCAACCTCTGTTTGACAGACAAAAATGGCTTTTTTCGTGGAATTCTTGCATTTAGACCACATTCATGCAGTCTGCGCCGAACAGTCCTTGCACTTAACTTCACATTGCATTGCGCCATTTCACCTTGTATACACAGAGATGATTTTTTCCTGTCACCTAGGCACTGTCTTTTAATTCTTCTATCATCACTTGCTGTTGTGCACCTTTTTCTGCCTTTACCAGTCTGGTTTTGTAATGACTGAGTCTCCTTATACTTCTTCAAAAATTTAGAAATGCCACCTTTAGTTAAGTTTCCCCCAATATTTCTTCTAATTTCTTCATAACTGTAGCCTTGTTCACTTAATATTACTATTTTACATCGCTTCCTAGGTGACCAGTCAACTCTTTGCGCCATTTCTTTAATTTTATTACGTTTTACAAGCACACTAAATCAAAGAGCACAAAAAAAAAACAACCAACTTGATAGCAATTACAGAACACACTGATAAATGTCCTGTAACCTGTTGGCTCATTGCCAAAACAAGAGAAAACATGATTGGCTCATTGCCAAAACAAGATGACACCTGATTGGCTCTGTAAACACTCATGCTCATTGGCCACATTCAAATGAAGGAAAGCTACTTCATATAAATGTAAGCAAGCTGTGCTTCTTTTTTCTGGTTATTTGGCTATAACTTTTGATAGAATACAGATAATTGAACAAATGTTATTGCATTACAATCTTTATTAAATTACCTTTCTAATGATATATAATTTTATAGTATTGGTACAAAAAAAAGTGGTGTTATTAGCCATCAAACCTCTAAAATAAACTTTCAAGGTTTCTGGTACATCCTGTATCATCAGCGTAACAAGTAAGTCTTAGGCATGTGGGCTAAAAAAAATATCATTTATATAAAAAATAAACAATAGATATAGAGAATAGAACCCTGAGGGACACCGCAGAGAGTATTTTTCAAAGTGGAGTGTGAGCCACCCAGACTAACGAATTGTTGACGATCTTTTAGATAATTAGAGAAAAGGGCGTTGGTTAAACCGCGGATACCAGCTAATTGGAGTTTATAGAGCAGCCTATCGTGGTTTATTGTGCCAAAGGCCCTGGAAAGATGAGATTTTAGCATCACAAGATGAATAGATAAAATCGGTTACAGAAAGAAGAGCGTGTTCAGTAGATTTATTAGGTAAGAAGCCAAATTGATTTTTATGAATAATGGAATTAGACTGGAAGAAATTTAAGAGACGTTTGTAAAGCAGTTTTTCAAAAATTTTATCAAAGACGGTTAATATAGGGATGGGTCGATAGTTAGTAACAGCCGATTTTGAACCTAATTTAAAAATCGGGTTAACTTACGCAATCCTGAAGTCATGTGGAATTCATCCAGTAGAAAAAATAAGGTTATATATGTATAAAAGAGGGACAGCAAGAAGGTTAGCTAAAGATTTGATGATTAAAGGGTGTATTTGATCATCATGACCGGGACCCTTACTATGGTCCAGTTGTGCAATGACTCTGAGCAGCTCCACCATTGTTTTTTTGTACAAATAGAAGGAATTCAGAATATTATAATTGTGTTTGATTTGAAACTTTCAAAAAAGTAAAAAAAAGTAATCAAGTGGAGCAGAAATACAACCAAGATTGTAATCGATGGATGTCAATGAATGTAAAACACAATTTATCCATTGTAATATAAATAAATAAGCAAAAAACCACTTTATAATTAAACCATAAACGTGACTTTTAACTGGCATCTCATAAAATAAGATTCTAAGAGAGGCAGAATATAGTTGAAATTTCAATAATTTAGTTAAGATACAAGATAACGTTGAATCTGGGCATGGGCTAACAGTAGTTCGAGCAACAGGCAGCCAAAATCGAAAATATAATATAGCAACACAAACTATTCACTAATACCTGGCGCGGAGTAATATAAAAAATATTGCATTTTTATAAATAAAAATATTTGCTATGCATCCATAATCATATAAAATTCATTGAACATAGTCAAAAATAAGGCGATTGTAAGTTAAAAAAAAAGCATGTGCAAGTAAACTTTACGTGACCGCTACATAAGCACTCAAAAAATAGGTTCAAAATTAAAGCGGTTATTACTTAGAGACTCTGAAATAGACCCTTGGGATTGAAATGAGTTACATTAGTAATTCGTAAATCATTGTAGAGAGAACGATGTTAATAGAAAAATGATAACACAGACAGCAATAGAAAAAAAGCAAATAAAGATAACATTTGCTATATAACAATCATATAAAAATGGGTAAATTAACTACAATCAAATAATAGGCGATCGAAATCTGAAAAGTTAGCAATCTGCTGACCAGTGTCTTTCCTCAAAAAGATTTTACCTCTCCTGCACCAAACGAAACGATATCCCTTACCTGAGGCAAAATTTCTGGCCTCCCGATATAATCTCCTGTTGAAAGGGGTGAGATTTTCATTTATATACACCGAGGTTGAGCCCGTAGTACCAAACATATCACCATTTGTCAACCTCACTTTTCTGTTAGACATGAATGGATTGTGAACACGACGTGTGGTGAACTGTACAATAAATGGGGATGAACTCAAAGGTGATCTAGAAAATAGGTAATGTGCCAGATCAATGTCATCGATGAAAACCCATTCTATGACCGATTCTCAATGTCACTTCTTTCAGAGAAATAATAGGATCAGGTGACTGCGTCATACGTATTCCATGAATCTCTGCATTACAATTTCGAGAATACTGATCAACTGTACTACAGTATGCTTGCAACTCAACGTTTTCACTTTCCTGCTGCGTACATCTAGCCTTCAATTCGTCGATAGTAGTTGTAAGTTCATTTATGTGTTTTTCAGATATATCGAGGCGTTGCTATGTAACAGTTTGTTGTTT
>QLNU02014176.1:108877887-108890587 GCA_006491805.2 Dysdera silvatica | reverse complement strand
TTTAATATTTTTAGTTCGTATGAATCTATTAAACATGCTATTCCTTTTTTTTTTATGTCATTTTTTGTTTTAATGTTTATCCAACCTTTTTTATTAATTTTTTCTCTAATTACACTTAGAAAACTTAGGGCACTTAGAAAATCAAAGGATGCCGCCACAGCGGGGGTCCCGAGTCTATTGTTATCGAACAATGGGCGACCACGCCCTCTTAATGGGGGTCCCCAGTCAAAGTAACCAACTTGAAATGAAGTAACCAACTTCACTCAATTGAAAGCGAAGTAAACAACTTGACTCAATTGAAATTTCCCATGCTTCTCGGATGCACCCCAACCTTCGAGTACTGAATTGGCTGGAGGGAGCATCGAAGAAAGGAAGCCACACAGCGGAGGGAGCATCTCCCTGAGATTGCCGTGAGTTGGCAATTGAAATTGCATGAATCTCAACTGCCAATCAATTAATTATTCATCCATTCCTTTTTTTTTTTTTTTTTTTTTTTTTTTTTTTGGGGAGTTTCTGGATTGCCAGAACGGAACTTGATCTTTCCAATTGTGGGGGGGGAGAGACTCCCCCATAAGGCCAACCTTGCCCACATGTTTCGTCATTAATAGCGTCGATTCACTGATTTCATATGAAGTTAAAATTTCTCAGATCTAATTAAAATTTTAAAATTCCTAAGATCTTTAAGATTTCCCATCATCTATTATAAAAGTCCTGTTTTACCCATTTCGGCTGCATTTTCCATCATTGGTATTGCCCATTCCAAATGTTAGTGTCAAAAATAGAGCTCTGTCCTCAGAATAGTACTCAATATTGGCAATACTATTTCCATTACGGAGTTCGGCACCAAGTCTATGAGCATGCGCAAAAGAATGCGAGTTAGATCCGGATTGTAGACTAGTGGCTCCCGACTGGTAGTCCATGAGACAGATCATTATTTTAAAAAAAATTTGAAAAAAAAAAAAAAAAAATTCCAAAAATTTTTAAATATAAAAATGAAATTGATGGTATATTTGTAGTATTTTACAATCTGACGGAACTTCAGAAAACGGTTCGTATTAAAAGTAATTCGTCTTAATCATGTTCATCTTAACAAGGTTTGACTGTGTTACCGTTAGGTTTTTTTTTCGTTTATTATCTCTTCCCCCACCCCTGCAAGAACGATTTTATAAACACATTTCCCTCCAAAAAAAACCTAGCTCCCTTTCCCTTTCTTTATTAATATGTTGCAGTCAATTCGTGAGAATTTTTTAAAGTTGTTCGCGGCTACAGTTGAAGTAGAAAAAGTACAGTTGAAGTAGGAAAGTGGTCCGCGGGTACAATTGAAGTGGAAAAGTGGTCCGCGGCTTAAATTGAGTTGGGAACCACTGCTGTAGACGCTAGTGATTAAAATCAGTTTCTAACCATTTTTCCTACTGAATGAATGTGTCTCCGATTTCTCCGTTGTTTTTTTTTTGTGATTCGTGTTGTGTCTTGTTCCAACTCGCTATGGCCGCCAGGCGTTCTTCCGATGGTTCTTTACCTGATTCCAAGAGATCCCGCACCACTAATAAGGTAAGCACTGATTGTTTTTCCTTTTAATTAGTTGTTAGATTAAGTGTTTAGTGTGTTTCTGAGTTAATTTGAAGGACGTGATATTCATTCGGTGTGTTTACGCTATGTCTTAGTATTTGCATGTTAAAAGAACTGTATTTTCACTGTAGATTGTATGTGCTAGTTAATCTTTTTTAGATATTAATATGCATATTAAAAGCAGGTGGATCTTGTCGTTTTGACAGTGTTAGTAGTTATTCGTTTTTAAAAATGTTATCGTGCATGCTAAACGCAGATGGTTCTTGTTGTTCTAAAGCATTAGTTTAGCTGTTGTTTTAAAACGAACTTGTGCATGTTAAAACAGGTTTATTCTGGTTGTTTTGAAGTGTTAGTAGCTATTTGTTTAAAGTTGTTAATGTGCATATTGTAGTCAAATGATTTTCATCATTTTAAAGTATTAGCTTATCCATTAATCGTTTTAACACGAACTTGTGCATGTTAAAACAGGTTTATTCTCATCATTTTGAAGTTTATCTGTTAGTTGTTAATCGTTTTTAAAACGATCTTAGACATGTTAAATGCAAATTACACTTGTCGTTTTAAAGTAGTTTATCTGATAGCATATGCAATTATTATATTTTTTTTAAACTTATAGCGGAATAATTACAATGAGTTACAAAATAAAACTAGTCTGTGCAACTTTTATCATGGTTCGCTTTCGTTTATCAGTATGTGATTAGTATAGCCTTGTATCTTTGAAAGTGGGTTAGAATCAGTTATCTGCATTTGTTTTATGTTAGAGTCGAATTTTAAGAGAAATTTGTTTCTCTTTCTTTCCGGGTATAGGATTTGGAAGATGTAAAATGCTCTAGAATGTTATAGTGGGTCCAACAGCATCATCTTGCCTGTGGCAGTGTAGCCAGCAGTGGCAATGAATCACAGGCCACCATACCTGTGATAACTATTCCAGATGGCAATACATCACTGGCCTCCATAGTACTGACCATCGATATATCATTGACATTTGATAATGAGGTTCTACTAATAACCATTTATTTATGTAGGTATACACCATTTGCCAGTGGCCCACAAGAAAGTACAACAGAAATACTGTCACGAATAGAATCTGGGAAAATTGATATGAGTGCCGGAAATTGGGTTAACGTGTCCATCGTTGCAAAGGTTTGTTGCGGTTTTATTTTTTTTCCAGCATTTGTATTTTAGTTTTGTCGATTGTGTCTCCCTTACTAATCCGGTGTTGAGTTTCCACAAATTTGAATACAAGCTTTTTTTGCTACTTTGTGTGACACTGGGTAAGGAATTGACAACATTTACATATTGCGAGACGAAAAGTACACATCTTTTGCATAGTACTGAAGAGCACCATTACAGTTTAAGGAGGCCCTGCAGTTGTGCAGTAGTAGAATGTTCACCTAGCGTGCAATTATCCGAAGTTCAACTACCAACCATGCAAAAAAAATAACTTACTAAATCAGTGGTTCTTAATTATTTTTTATTGTGGACCACTTTGAATCCTTTTTTTTTTTTCAGTCGATGGGCCAGAAGATATAAAAGCAAAATTATCTTACACTCTACAGAGACATTGGAGCTGTGTGGGGGGGGAGTAGGGGACCTTCTTGTGCCATAAGGCACAAATTATCATCTTACAGTGGCATTGTAATGATACACCTGCCATTAAGAAAAGCAGCATTTGACTCCACGTGGTAGCAACATTTTTCTAATTTCCATAAGTACATGGGTTCAGGTTCGTCAATAAAATTGCAATTTCTTATGAACAGTATAATATCTGTCCATACATCATAAAATGTAAAACAAAATAATTTATGTATTCTTATTTGGGATCTTTACTCTTATAAATAACTGGAACAATAGCAAAGGACATGAAACACTACATAAAATACATTTGAATATTTTGTTAGTTGTAAAAAATATTCTCTCTTTTAGGATCTAGTTCGGAAAATGCTGCACGTTGATCCAAAGCAACGTTATCGTGCCAAAGATGTCATTAATCATATGTTCATTCGATCGAGACGCCATCTACCAAACCATAGTTTGGCACACCAAGATCCAAAAATTATAAAAGTAAGCAAATTATAATATACAGCTGAACTTGGTTAATACGAGACGGTAAGAATATGTAAAATTTCTTGTATTAACCGTTATTCGTAAAACCCATGAAAGGAATAAAAATTTCAAACTACACACATGTAATAAAATAATTACTAGAATTAACTTGGGTAATTTTCTTAATGCAAGATTTACTTTATATCATTTAATAAACATAGAATTTTCAACCTTACCTATATGGGGTCTATTTTTATTACACTGTAAATAAATACACATATGGTCTCATTTCGCTTAATTTCACCTCAATAGTTATTGAAAAAGACAGTAAACTTACTGTCTTTAAGTTTTGATTGTTTGCTTGGCATATTCATTTGTGCATCTCGTATATCTCATTTGCTTTTCCTTTATTTTTGTCGGAAAAGACAAAAAAAAAAAAGGCATGAAAAAAATCACATTAAAGTTGGACAGATATTTTTCTCGTATTAGACAAGATTCTGCTTTTGTGTTCGTAAAAAGCGTGAAACTCTTAATATAGTTAAATAGTGAACCAAATTAACTGTGCTTTCGTTTTAGTCGTGCTCGTATTGAGTTTGACTGTATATATGTGTGTGTGTATTCAGTTCTATTGCGTTTTACAGATATTGTGCTTTTTACAAATTGGACGATTGGGGCAACATTGCATCGAATGAGTTCATTTTAGCACCATTTTTCCAACAGCATGTACTCACTGTCCCTGTGTTACATTTTGCACAGTTACTAGACTACAGTGTAGTGTAACTTTTATATGCACTGGGGAAATGGGAAAAATTTGTGTCTCTCGCTTCATGTGGTGATTTAGAACTGAACCCCCAAACATCATCTGCAATATATGCCTGTAGAAGACTGCAAATAACATGTTTAATCTTCCTTCATCTTTGAAGTTCTAGCAATCTCTCCTGTTGACAGTTTTCAAGGGATAGAGGTGGGGAATGTTAGAAAAAGACATTAATCAGGATTTGCGCAATTCTTTGAAGCATTCGCCAAGATCACAAATTACTGCCATTATGCAGAAATAATTGTTAATTGGAACAACATTGTTGACAGAAATTACCGTAACGTGCATTTAACCAGTGATTCTTGGACTTTATATCGCATGGGAATCATTTCTTACAATATGCTTCACCCCTCTGTAAATATAACTTAGGAAAACCTGAATAGCTATTATTTACAGCATTCCCACTCACATTGGAGGAAAAAAGTCCCTGACTTTCCCAGTTTTTTTTCTCTGACTTTGCTGGCAAAATTACCTGGCCAGTCCTAAGTAATTTTCAACTTTGGTTACTGGGAAAATAGCTTCACGTTCGTGAAAGATTTAGCTATTCAAAACAGGAGTTAAGAAGGTTTTCCCCAACTTTTCCAGGTTTGACCGAAAAATCTGGTTTTCCCCTGATCTTTGGAGACCATTTCAAATTCCCCGACAATTTCAGGTTGTGTGGGTGGGAATCCCATATTTATGACCGCTTTGAAACATAAAAATGAGCAATAAATCGGCGTAAAAAGGTAGATGATACCTTTGCAAAGGTGATAGAGGCAAGGAAGTTCTTAATATAATGATACAAGTATTTGTTAATGAAAAATTGTAATGGAATGAGAAGAACTTTGTCATTAACTGCCACAAAGTCTTTAAAGTTTGGTTGTATCAAAGAAAGTTTTATTTTCGTGTCAACTTTATCTGAGGTGTTACCATTGGAAAAAATGGCAAAATTTCTTGGAAAACTTTGGCGTGGTTTTATGAATTCGAATATCTTTTAGGACTCCTGGAGTATTGTCGCGGAATCCATCCCAGGTTTCAGCAGAATGCGTTTTGAGAAACACTGCATTAGACATTGCAAGTGACTAAAATAGGTTTTAACTGTGCAACTATTAGTAAATGCCAACGATTCAGAGTTAACATTAAACGTTGCGTAGCAAAAAAATAACACACTAGAGAGAAGTCATAGAAGTCAGGCAAAACTTGGAAATATACGATTAAGATATAAGATTAAGACGAGAATAAGTTATAATTAAGAAGAATTTTGTGATGCCGGACAGGCTGTAATAAAGAAGGTTGAATGATAGAAGACAGATACCATTCATTATTAAATGGATAGTGGGAGGTATTTCGAGAGAACCAAGCTATTAGTGAATGGATAATAGTTGATTAATGAAAGGCACTTGGAGGACACATTCATCACTGCATGGATGATGAACTGACAATGACATGGATAATGAACTGACTTGGGAGTAATGGAAGATGCTCGTAGAGACCGTTTACCAGTGGATGATCTAATGATTGGAAACATAAGCATAGCTACTATATAGCAATAATAAGGAAGGCTTATCAACCCTAGTGAATTGTGGATATCCTCCCTGTATTTTAATAAGAACAGGGTTTAAAAAAATCACTGCGGCATTGCTTGGAGAGGTCATCGTTCAGCAGATGGATAATGATTGAATAAGGGAGGGAACGAAGATATCGTTGAGCGAGTGAATGGATGCTGAGATACGCATAAAAAGCTCATCCATTAATGAATGAAATGATTGGAAGTTATAATTCGTGGGCATAAATTTGTAATTTTCATTTTTTTTTTTTATAGGGTGCCATGGATGTCACTTTCCGTGCCATGAATATATCACCAGCATCACACGAACTACAACCGGTGAGTGCTTCCCAGTTAGCCCGCAGAAGGAAAGTAAGAGAGTAATTCCTCAAATGGTGAAAAATCCATGTCTGAAGTGACACATTTATTATCTTCAGAATTAGTGTCAGTATTTTTAACGCTGATTTGTAAAAACAAATTTGTTCATTCTCGTTGCCATTTTCAGCGTTATTTATTCTATGTCATTTTTATTGTTCATTCCAAACCTAATTACAGTGCGATTTTGGAGCTTATTTTGAATTCGTTTCAAATTTGCCAATGTGCCATGTGAGATATTCATTTTGTTTTTTTATTAGGCGGTTTTAAAAGCAACTTTCGCATTGTATTCTCGCATTTGATATTAAGGGATAATTCTTTTGAAGCATGTGTCTATATGCTTAGAATACTTTTACATTTTATGTAATTTATGGTTGCACAGTTTTTAAAACTTTTTTATTAAGATTTGTTGAGAAAAATTATAAATAATAATGATGTATATAGTTATATTTAATCATAGAGTTTGATATATTTACATTTGTGTCATAAAAATACGTGTGATTAACTTTTGTCGTAAATTTAAGTTATTGTGAACCCAGGCATTGTCTAAAGGGTTATTATAAATTTACAAATTGGAGTTTTTTGTATGTTATTCCATAGTTTATAAATTTACATGAATTAAGTAAGGCCTATCTTTGATTTACAAATTTAGATTAGTAAAACCACACTTTTGGTTGTATTATTTCGTTATGTATTTACATCTTTAACTGATACATTTCCAATTAGCAAAACACTATATTGCATTTTCTTGTAAATTAGTAGTAACTAACAAACCACACTTTCAATTATTTACATACATTTATATCAGGGTTGGCAAGTTTCTGCCAAGGTGGTTAAAACTGGTGGTTTCTGCCACGAAAGTGACAATAAATGGCAGAAACCCATGAAATATTTTGTGCATTAAAAACTTACCAAAATACCCCAAATCCCTAAAAGGAATGCATTCTAAAGTAAAATGGTTTTTTATATATATATATTCCGGTAAAGTGATCATTCCAGTGAAGTAGTCTGTAGCAAATTGATTAATTTCGAAAAGTTATCTTTTCGAATTTCAAACAGAGAAACAGCAATAGGTTTAAGAGTCGAAACAAGTCTTTTTACATCTTTATTAATCATCTGATTATTTATGACTTGGAAAGTTCCTTTGTATGTATATATATATATATCATCCATATCATTTTCATGATCTTCGAGTAACATGGGTGTTTCTTTAGGAATAATTCCAAGAAATCTACGTGGTTTTTCCACCTTATATTGCTGGGTATTTGTGGCTTCACAGTGTTTATGTATTCCTTTAGCCAAGCACAGTGTCTGTAATTATTTCCAAAATATTTCTAAACAGGTACCACATGCTTTACAACAGACTTTAAAATAAGGATGTAGTTCATTAGCTGCTGTAATACGGATTATCCAATTGGCCATAAAGCACTGGAGCTTTTTCTTACACCCAGTCTGTCACATGATTTTGCTTTTTATTTTATAGCCAAAGGTCTAATGAGGTAGAGAATATAAATAAGGCGAAATAGGCATAATAAGTTAAATAATATGGCCTTCAAAAGATGGTTTTTGTAACAAATCTTTGATTTACTCTATTTTTTAATTTTAAAACATTTTAATTATTGAAACAATTACTATAAAGCTTTATAATATTCTAAATTATTGTAATAAACATATATTTTGTAATCTTTCATTTACTAAATGATACAATGCTGTTTTCTGTACTTTTATCAGTTTATGCAGTTTCTGCCACTGGCACGGCAAAAAGTAGTTTCTGCCGGCAGAAAGCCAACCTTGATTTATATAAAAAATACCCATATGCAATTGTAACTTTTTAATTAAGATATATATTCATGACAATTCGAAAGCATATTTCAGCCTAGTTCTGTGATATTTTTAATTTTGTTTCAGAATATATTTTAATGTTTATCATTGAAGAATATTTCTTTCATAAGTATATAAAATCCTAAACAATGCCGTTATATCTATATTGAATTCTCTATATTACACAGTACAATGCCACTCTAATATAATTGCCCGCTCATTGTGGTATGTGTTTACTGTTGAGGTTTTAATTTTTGTATATCGCTATGTTGTCTTTTATATATAAGTTTCCACATGTGCCAATTAAGCATTGTTATTGCATGTTATTAGCCTAGATGCACTTATTAAATATACTTCTGCATCAGTACAACACCTATACTTAATTTTTCCCTGTATATAAGTAATGAAATGCCAAATTGTAAATAATCAGCACTGAGTCTGTCTTGTGTAAACAACGCCTTGTGCTAGGATGAATTCTGATTTGTAAATTTTGTATATCCATACTTTATTTTTTTCTAATCCATTATGTTTGAAAGATGTATAACACGCACTCAATAAGAATCGAATGCTGTATTTATCGCTTCGATATGCCACATCATCGAGCCAATATCCAATTTTGAAGATGCTTCCAGTCACCTATTAATGTCAAATGCAGTAGCATGACCATCAATCTGTGATATTGTCAAAAACGAATATTAATTCTAATTACAGATTTTATAATAATTACAATGAAGTCAAATATATATATATATATATAGAAATAAAGTTTAACCCTATTTTTTAATTGCTTTTTAATCCTTTGTGACCTGTGTATTTTATTGGTGTCGGTTTAAGCATAGGAACATTATTTTTTATTGTTGTTGTGGCAACACATGTTTAGCCAATTAGAAACTAGTGTTCTCTGTTGCCAGTTTCCTTTTACTCATTTGGATATTTCATTGTTCAACTTTGTTTCATAATGCTTGTTCGTAAATCAGTAGAGTGTAACGGTAGCAACAGGATCCAGAAAATTTTGTGCCTTAGAAGTCAGTCGTATGATAAAACATTCCTAAAACATTATTCCAGTATTCATTTTGTATGTGCTGAATTTCTAGTGTTCTGTGTATATCAAATGGGAAACTATTTTATTACTAAAAAAATATTAAAATTATACTGTATTTACCAACAAGAAATAAAATATATATATATGCATGAATAAATGACTGCTTTTGTTGATTTTAAACAAATTTTTATTTAATATACACACTCTTATATTGACACTTTTTACTGGCACAACTTACAATTATTTTTACTTGCTCGGTATAAAATTTCTGAACATTTCATGTCCCAAAGCTTTTATTCGCTTTCTTGAGAACTACGGCTCTCTATCACCTAAATCAAGAACAGAATAAAAACGTTACATTTACACATACATGCTATAGACTTCTTAAAGCATAGAGGTTAAAACTAAAAACTGAAGTTCACACTGGGTTCGCAAATTCAGTTTCAGGCATATGTTATCGGTTCAAGCTACTGAAACCTCCATGGCTAATTGTACCCTTTATATTTGTTGGGTGATACAATACACTCCCTTGCACCATCATAAAATGCAGAGTGCTAAATATAAAATTCAAGAAATTATGTTTGTAAATGTTGTGCTTAGAAGAGAGTTACTGATTCGTACAAAATAGCCTTGCTCATAGCTGTCTAAGTGATCTTCAAGGATGTGAATTAAAAATGATTTCACTACTAATTCTCATTAAAAATACTGTAATTTTTATTTTCTCTATTTCTAATAGGTTTTTTTTTTAAAGAGCTTTTCTTTCCCTGAGCCCAGTTCGTAGAGTTAGACTTTTAACGTAACAGTCACATGTTCGAGTCCCTATTCAGGCAAATTTTTTCTTCACCTTGTTTGGTGCAGAATGACCCTTGCTGTCCTTGTGCCATAAAAATGCAACCAACCAACCTTTACCATTCTCACAGCTACCCTTGATCTCTGCCAGCCAATCTCGTCCTACCTACCACCAGAGAATTGTTGACTTAATACATGCATTATTGGTTAATAAATAGTTTGTTGTCATAAAGTGTGAAAGCCCTGACCTTTTTTCAATGTAGTATTTAAACTGTTTCCAATGGAAGAACCGTTCTTGATCGATGTTTTGTGTTCAATCTTGGTTTCTGCTTCTTTTTGAGCATCTGCTGCATTTTTCGTGTATGTTTTTGTCTCTGCAGGAGGGGATCTTCTTGTCATCACAGATATTTCATCATAGTCATCTGAGGATGATGACTGACTGTTGAACGGACTGCCAGCTGGAAGATCAAAATCTTGTTGCTGCTGCTGTTGAGGGAATTGAAAGTTTACAGTTTCGCTATTAGGATGACTCCCTTCCATTTCCAACTCTCCGTTATTTTCAGCTGACGGGTATGAAAAAGCTGGAAAATAAGAACTTTTAAATATAATGATAATAGTCATACAATAAAATTTACCTATAACGAGTCTAGGGGCCTGAAAAAAGATAGTTTTAGAGAAGACTGAACCTAATGTATTCTATATTTGTTGGCCCGTGGCTAGATGCTTGTTACAGGGGGAAGGCTTAAAACGTCAGCAGTCATCAACTCTTTAAGATCAACTGATGTCGAGGATGTGTATATTGACATGGTGAAATGTGTGTATAAAAATGCATGTGCAAAATTTCGGTTACATAAAGATACCAAAACTATCAAAATTGGTAAAGATGTGAGGCAGGGAGATACCATTTCTCCAAAACTTTTTACTTCAGCTTTACATATGATTTTTCAGCAGATAAATTGGAATAACAAGGGAATAAAAATAAATGGTGAATATTGAAATCATTTGCGGTTTGCTGATGACATTATTATTTCAACAAACCCATCAAAACTCCAAGACATGGTACATGAGCTCTCAACCAGAAATAGAGAAGTTGGACTCAAGATGAACCCACAAAAAACTAACATCGTGTTCAATAATTTCGTAAAGAAAACAAAAATACAAGTTAACATGGAGTTAGAAATTGCTGATTCATATATTTACCTTGGCCCACTAATTTCAATGGACAGCAAAATGAAAGAACTCAACAGACGTATTAAATTTGGTTGCAGTGTATTTGGAAGGAACAGTTTTATCCTGAAGGGGAAATTGCCTTTGCATCTAAAAAGAAAGGTCTTCAACCCTTGTGTATTGCCAGTCCTCTCTTATGGATCAGAGACATGGAGTCTAACTGTTGGAGCAATACGAAAGTTACAGACAACACAAAGGAGCATGGAGAGGTGCATGCTTGGAATAACTAGGAGAGATCGGAAAAGGAACACTTGGGTGAGAGAGCAAACTAGAGTAGAGGACATCATTGTTAAAGTAAAAGGGCTGAAATGGCGATGGGCTGGGCATATTGCAAGAACTAATCAACGACAGACAACGGAAATTCTGAACTGGATTCTAAGAGACCATCGAAGACCTAGAAAACGTCCTCAAACTAGATGGGTGGATGAAATAAAAAAAAAACGGGTTGGGGTGACGTGGAAGTGAATTGCTCAGGATATACGTATGGAAAGCATTTGGAGATACCTTCATACAGCGGTGGATAGATAATGGTCGAATATGATGATAATATATATATGTATATTATTTCATTTTTACATGTACACATTTCATTTTTATTTTTTGCAAATGTAAAAAATTGCGAAGGCATGATTTATGATGACCACCTTCGGCGCCCTTCCGCTATGATTAGACGGAGCCACGGTCCTGCCCGTGTGACCGCCCATGCCCTCCATGTGTTAACTACTAATACATAATTATAATCAACTGACCTCTATCACATATACAGGTTGGACATCCACCGTTGTAACTTTCAATTCTACAACCCTCGTGTTCACACAGTGGAGTTGGACAGCCCACTGAAGAGAAGAAATTTAAAAATACATAAAAACAGGGAGAAAATATATATATATAGCAACAGTATACAGTAATTTCTCTCAATAATATTGTTCTAATTAATTACTATTTCTGGTTAACAATGATATTTTATGGTCCGAACAAATGATTTATGAAATTGATACAGGGTGATCTTGAAAGAAATATACAATTTCGAATTTTATTTGCATCGAAACTACAACAGTTAGAACCTTAGCTCTTTTTTTAATTATGTAGCTGATGGTCAAAAATTTTTTTCTGTGTAGTTAGTATGTCTCCAAGTAACGAACAGTACACATGCATTCACAGAACGTAACAGACACCGAAAACAACAGTGATGACTTCGACACTGGAGAAGGCTGCTTGTGCGATGTGGTTTCTGGAGACGAAATCACTAACAAATGCAATGAAATTTCAGAAATGCGTACAAGAGAAAACCCTCTTTATTTACAAAATAAATATAATTTCTTTTGATATGTTTAAACAGTGCATTAAGGAAGCTTTCCTCAATGTACTACCCAAATTTTTGCAGCTAACGTGAGGAACTAGACTTCTGTTTACACATTATTGCAGGGAACAACAACAGAATGCACGTAGAGAGGAGATATTCTAACTATGCAGAAAAACAGGCTTTGAC
>QLNU02014176.1:108858758-108877787 GCA_006491805.2 Dysdera silvatica | reverse complement strand
CGTAGTAGACTCGCTGGTTAATGTTATTAATTATCCACATACTTTGCATTTAAATCCAACCTCCATTCTCTTAATTTGAAGGAAAATTTATGAAAATTAAAATTCCTTTGGAGTTAAAAAATATAAGTATCTTCTTTTTTCTCTGTTACGATTTGAAAATATTATACTCTAAACCAGCGGTTTTTTAACTGTTGTCCGCGAGATCCTCCCAATGTTCCATAAATGTTCGGAAAAATACTAAGATAAGAGAATCTACTCTTTAATGCTAAGAATAAATTACGAGGGAAGGGAAAATTCTTTCCTTAAATAGTGAAAATCAGTGATGAAACACTAGAAATAAATATGTGCGATGCAAATTTGGGGCGTTAAACTTTGAGTTAATTCTTGGGGGTCCGCGAGGGTGAGGGACTTCTGAAAGGGGGGTGGGGTCCGTAGTCTAGGAAAGTTAAAGAACGGCTGCTCAAAACTGTATCTCAACAAAAAATATCTCAAATTTTTTTCTTTCGCTCCATACTTTGACGATGATTGACGAAGTGTGGATTATTACGATGTTGTTGTGATGAGGAGAGTCACTAATGATGGTGCGTGTAAAGAGGCGTTAAAGTTGAAAATAAATACAATAAATGTCCATTCGTTTTAAAATCATATTTATTGAAACGTTAAATGTTTATAATAACTAATTGGCTAATTATAAAACAATCAAAATACAATATTCAAAGGAATTAGAGTGCCTTTTTGGCTGAGCCTCTCTCTGATGAAATGTGTACATGGGTTGATGACAAATCGACGAATCATATTTTTTTCAAAATTCGGAATACAATTACTTTGTTGCCAAACATCAAAAGTTAGAAAACGTACATTAGTTAAGAAACATGAGAACGAAATCTTGCTAATGGCTAAAACTGTAATTATAAAAGTTGCGTTGCCAGACTATCTCAGTGGCAACAGCCTACGAAGCACGTAAAGTGAAGAGCTCGTAACAACTTATAGTCTAGGAAAAAGAAAATTTTGAAATACCGCAAACGCGACTGAGAAAGAGAAATGGAATTGCTTTTATTCCCGGTTCAATTTCTACTTTTTCCTTCATTTTTACGCTCTTATCTTTTTAATTCAAACGAAGACTAGCTCTACTAACGACTTTTGAAGTGATCAGTTCTTTAAAAGACTTGAAAGGAAAGGGGTGTAGGTAGAAAATATTAATAAGCTGGCTATTAGGAGGACATTCCAGCTAATTAGCAATTTTTATATTACGAAGAAACTAGTACAGATCGAAGTTTTACAGCAAATTAAATTTCAATCTTCTTTTTGCATAAAGGGCATTTTCTTTCCATCAAATTAGGTACTACATTCTTTATCACTCTTACTTAGTTTTAGAACAAAAATCTGGAGAAAGCTATTTTGTGCGTCAAATTTCTGTAAAAGTATATTTTCCCTGAAGTATATAATAACGATGGAAGGAGTTAATTTTAAGAATAAATACGTTTCGCTAAAATATGTGGAAAAAAATTTTGTGGTTACATACTATCAAATTTCTTCCTCAAAGAAATTCTTGTTTATTAAAGTAGACGAACACTGTAAATTTGCGATACAGGATAAAGTAAGCATATTTTATGAACATCCAATGCAAGTAACACATATAAAAAGCGTTTACATGCTTTAACCGCGAAAACCAAAGTTGTGTACGTTTGGGATTAGTCATAAAATAGTTTATTATTTAAGACGATAATTAGTAAACAAGTAAACAATTTTTTTACGGATCCTAGAAATAAAATATTAAAATTTTCGTAAATAAAATTAAATCTCTTAACAAAAACAACTCACTTTTGAAAGGATAAAAATTTTATTATCTCATTTATGTAACTAATTGGTGACGTTTATTACTTGGGTAATTAAGCGAAATGACAGAAGATTTTCTGTTTAATAATTTAGAGAAAAAACAGCTCTCTTTATTTAGAATAAACGTCGAAAAATTGCCTTTAATTAGTAATGATCAATTATTTTATTAAATGACAATCGTGATTAATAACCAATTAATTGCCATTAGAGATGAATATCCCGTACGGTATTCTGGAAAAGTGATGTCGTTTAAGTACGATACAACAAATGATAAAATATTTGTTTTGTAGCTTGCGTTAATTAATTTTAATTAATAATTAGGAATTAAATTCAGTTTAGTACAATATTTTGGCAAGTTAGTTGCTAGTGATATGATTAAGGCATTACTTTGAAAATAATTATGAAATTATTTCACCGTTTAATAAATAATTTTGTTTAAATCTTTTGCAAAATAATTAATTTGCTTCGTGCGAATAAATTTTCAATTGACCCTGTCTGGTGTGGATGACTAAGTGCAATAGTAAGTTAATTTTATGTTATGCAATTGAAGCGTATCTTGATTTTATCAGTCTGTTAGAAAGGTAACATGAACTCGAAAGATTTGTGTTGGAATATTGCACAACTACTTGCGATAGTTTCATTATTTCAATAATATTAATATGCATTCTACTATATGCGTTAGAGGACACGAATAGTGACAAGTCGAAATTAAGTCAACAGAACTGCATACTTTGCAATGAAATTTACAAGCCTTTAAATTGGCTAAGATGCAAAACTGACAGTTTCGAGTACTAATGTAAATTTCGAAAAACACTCATACGTTTTTTGAAACACTGAATTTCTTATGTCCTTTAAAAATATTTAAAATTTCTTATCGAAAATTTTACAGGCGTTTAAATTCTTTGAAATCTGTTTATTCAAATTCTTAGTGTCATTAAAATCTCTCCCAGATTTGACATTTTCTAAAGGATATAAAAGAGAAATACATGCAGATTTGTCTGGAAATTGAACGAGTGCAGACGTATGAAAATTTAAGAAACGCAGACTTGTGTTTATAAAACTGTATAAAAAAATTGTCAAGGAATACATTATTTAAATTATGGTAATATTAAATGTCTGTTAGGAAACTGCGGGGAAAAGGCGGTTTCTTTCAATAATTTCGAAATCAGGATTCTGTCTCGATACGAAATTTTTCATAATATAAAAGCCTTTTCATATTTCAATTTTACATATATTAGTATGTCGTCATATCAGCAAAAAGGAAATCGTTTTATATTTACCCTGCCTATTTCCACTTTTTTCGGAGCTTTAAATTAAACTTCGGTGTTTTCTGCAATCGACGACATTGTTGGATTTACATATAGGACAAGTAAACCATCAGGTCCAGTGACCCTTGATTTTGGGGCAATGCAGAGGCGTTAAAAGGGTTAATACTATTTCAATTTAAACGTAATTATAATCCTATTTTTGCTTCACACTTTACTCCTAACTATAGGCATACGCAGGAAGTTCATAAGGGCGTTATAGGTTCAATGGGGGTCACAAAGCTGCAACTTACATATTTCTATGTTAAATATACAAAAATTAATCGCAATGGGGGTTACAACACCATCATTACCCCCCTGCGTACGCCCGTGCTCCTAACCCTCCAAACTCCCCCCACCTTGTACTATCAAAATATCTCGACCACTTTTGATTTTTTTATGGGCCCACTACCTTCTCCCCCACTCCCAATTTTTTTTTTAACCAGTCAACCATTCTTGAAGTGATTAAAAACCTTCCCAACAGAAAGGCCCCTGGAGTTGACGGTAATTTCGCACTTGCAATCAAAAATCTACCCACCTCCTTGCACTAATTCACTTCACCAAAACTTGCAATAGCGTTTTTGCCCTACAACACTTCTTCTATACTGGCAGGATGTGAGCTATTTGGCCTTCTAGATGTAGGTGGTATTGCTACAGGCGGACATACTTTTCTGCTTGTAGGCTGACAAATTTTGCCACCTAATCTTACCGAAAATAGCTAGAAGTATGAAAAACGTTTTTTGCTTTTGCCGAAGTCTCAATTTAATGTCTCTGGCTGTTATTTTAAATTCGCCTTTTCTCAGGCATTTGCGAATCTGGCGCCTTTTGAGCTTCTCTCTCGCGGTGACGTCTATGGCAACTATCCTTATATCAATGCCTAATTTCGCCTCTGAACATAACATCGAAAAATGGCTATTAAGGGTAGGTAAATAGAAAAGATTAAATTTTATTAAAAATATAAATATAGTAATCGTTAATAATAAACATTACTTTATATATATAACAAAATATTATACACTTACCACAGTTTAACAATATAATCTAAACATCACATACAGAATTAAACTAGCAATTCCAATCGATAATAAATATCACGTTTTTTTATTACACAAATACTAACACATCTCTTAGAATATTAAAAAGTAAGCTATCACAATTAGATGTGTTCTATAGAAAACTATAGATATTTAGAAATATTGCTGTTTGCATTTTTGTTTTCTACAAAACCTTTAACAATAGTGTCAAAGAAAATCGATTCCAATAACTCCTTTTAAATGATAAAATTGCTAATCCATTTAATCTGTTTCCTGGCATATTGGATTTCAAATAATATTTTATTCATTTTAGATATTTAAACAAGAAAACGACCTTTCAGAAGAATTGCCATATCCTTAAAAATTCTCAAAACTATATTTACATTCTGCTGCTGAAGTACGTTCAGACGACGAACAATGCTCTGTAATCGATTTAGTGGCTGCATTGTTTTGGCAGAAGAAAAGACAGGCCTATTTGCCGCCGCCGCCTGCTTTCATTTAAGTAGATGGTTCGGCGAATGGAGAAATCGTGCCGTATTTCGATAGAGGGAAAAAATTTCTGAGAAACTAATAATTCGATTGGCTAAATAATTCAGCTGGGCCTTCGCAAACGTCTAGGCGGCAGACTTTTTCTCGAAACATTGCCGCATCAAACTTTTGCCACCCTTGAATTTAGCCTATTTATCCTATTGGTAAATCCGCCACCGAGGATAAACCTAAGTTGCATAATTTAAATTTTTGGCTTAATAAAGTTAACAGATGTTCCTTAATCAACAGGCATTTTATTTAACCAAAATAATGCAAAGTAAATCGGTACAGGTTGAAGTGAAAATAGGTTGATAATTACACACCTCTTGCTTAGATTTCTATCAAGCAATAGAAAAACGCCAGTAAAAGCAACTTAATCATTCATTACAAAGCATAGGTGCGCTGTCTGTTGTAAAAAATAAATGATTCCAAATAAAGGGGTGAAATAGGAATAAAAGCTATGACTTCAAAAATGATTTAGTATGAGAAACACACATACAGATGCAGGCCTGTAGCCAAGCCGGGGCCATCGGGACCTGGCCCTAGTTGTCCCATGCTTTTGCCCCATCAATCTATATTCCCTGCGCCCCATATGCCCTTTGCGTTGCCCCTTCATCCTGGCTATAGGCCTGTACAGACTGTTTATTTAATGTACTGTATAAATACTTTTTTTTTTAGTTTGATTATTCATTTAATGCATTGTATAAAGAGTGGTTCTGTAAATGGCCTACTAAATTTCTGCAATATTTAAGTGTTAACGTTTCGAAAAAATATATCAGGCGAGATACAGTTTTTACGATATATTACAAAGGATATTTCATTCCTTAAAAGAAAAAATTGATAATTTATAAATTTTACTTTAACGTAGCAAAATCTATAAAAGTAGATTTTATTCTTTTCTGCCTTCCCCGAAGTTCAAAGTAGGATTTCAAAGAGTTTTGAAAATCTAAAATTCGGTCATAGAAGAATATTTCCACTCTGTTGGCGAAGTGAACACGCAATAGTGGAAATTCAGTTTGATCGTATATGATGTGTTCTGAAAGACATGTGGCTTTTTTCTCAATGCAAAGGACCATCAAATACTTCTCGAGCCCATTTTCTGCCATTCTTAAGGTCAGTGCATTTGCATCGACTGTGCTTTTGCTTTTTAAATCCTTTTTGAAATGTCACAAATATCAAGAATTTTGTGCTTTATACTATAATAATTTAAGAAATATTCAGAATATGCAGAATACGCTCTGGAATCTTAGAATTCGAAACGTTTTTTCGTTTACATAAGGTGGCCAGTTAATTTAATGACTATATTTCACAGGTCATGATACCACAATTTGCAAATTAGAGTTAATAAATGTAGAAAAAATAGAGCTTCTTCTGGAAGATAAAACTTTCTCTGACTAGATTTAACTGCCATTTGTAATTTATCAGCTATATAGCGTCCACTTGTGGCTCGTGGAAAATTTTACAGTCTTTTTCGTACTTGCTATACTTACGACCATGCAACGACCTCGATTTCAACCATTTTCACTGCGGCTAGGTTTATATATATTGAGTTGAGTAAGGAAGATAGTACACGAATTACGCCAAGAGCATGGCCAAGCGACAATCACAAATAATCAAAAGTATCTTACTTCCAATAAACACTGTTTTGTACAGCATAACCAAATTCCGGAATCATGGGTGATACAAATTACACTTGTACTACTTGGAGCCCAGTGCCGGATTTAGGGTACGAGGCGCCTTTGCCACGACGATTTTTGGTGCCCTCACCTCCATTAGCGTAACTATGGAGGTAGAGCGTGAGGAGGGCCTCAGGCGTCAGGTCTGCGCGAAACCACAATACGTACAAAACTTCGTTTTCAAATAAACAATACAAAAGTAACGAACATGATGAATGATTCTATATGGGAAATTGAAGTGTGTATTGTAAAATAAAATTGTAAGCGAATTAGCGTGAAATTTCCTTTTGTGTAATACAGTTAATGTATCAAAGAATTGCATACTGTGAGTGAATATTAAAGGTTGAATACTTGATACGTCAGCACATTTCTCATTTTAATCCTGATATAAAATGGACTGATTGAAAATTGGGGAGTGAGAGCGGTTATATACTTTATCGTTACAATTTAAGCTTGCGTGATATACATTTTTTTTATGGAATAAGAGTGTACAGTTACCATGGAGATTTGTGCTATATCGCTTGTAACTACTAACGAAAATATTGCAAAAATTAATAAAAATAAAATGCAGTGATAAAATAAATATTTCTATCACGAGGGAAATAAATTTAGTTATAAAGTTCGCAAGATGAGACAAATAAAAACAATTAGCATATGCAGTCATCTCTTACCACTGAATTTAACTATGTATGTATTTGTTTTGCATGTAACCTACATAAGACGGAAACCTGCATACTACGGAATTTTTTTCCGGTCCCGTGAGTTTCCACCTCAGCCAGGTTTCACTATAATTGGATTTCTATTGGGCAGGTTCATTGCATGGGAACAATTATATCAATTCAATATAGAATTTTATAAAAACGTTTGATTATTTCATTCAGTCGTTAGTTGTTTAACATCCATTCCAGACCATACTGTTCTGATGGTCGCCAAGCTAGTATTAACATAGAAATCCCTTTAATTATTGGACCGTCAGCAGAAATAAAAAGCTAAGTAATGAAATTAAAGCCATTTCACTTGGATAAGCAGAATATGTACTGGATTGCGATTTGATTCCAAAGTTTCCGCTCATTAGTTTTAGCTTTGGAGGGGAAACAATTTTCTTTGAACGAATCTGAATACGCTTTCCATGTTTCTACCCTTGGCTAAATTATTTGCTTGAGTTGATTTATAGGAATGGATGATTCAACACCTCGAGAACTAGTGTGGATCCTGGGTGGGGATACTTTTTTATTTGTCAGGACAGCAAACTGAAATGGATTTGCTGATGTCGCCTAATCTTGAATTAATTTAAGATGAAAGATACATGTAAAATTACAATTACATGAAATTTCTTCATTTGAACGTACCGACAAATACTAATATACTGAAAGAACAATTACATAAAAATCTGCTACATAAATGACTCTGAAAAGTGACATTACTTATAATCCTTCACAGTTACATTTCGACTAATGAATAACCAGCTATATTCCATGAAAATCTATTTTACAGAACACGCAATCAATGGCGTAACTTTTGGGCGGTATTACTAATATGTGTAATACATAGGGTGTCTCAGCACCAGGGTTACAAACTTCAAGGGGTCATAGTACTCATCAAGGTGAACGATATTTGTCATAGAACCTAAGGTCGCAAACCACCCACAGCGCCAGTTCTAAAACCGTCCAGCATGCACAAATATTTATAATCAGTGAGTGAAGAGCGCCAGATACTACTCAGGTCAGCTGATCAAGTGCATAGATGATTAGGACAACGCATTTTGCGCTTCTCATGCACTGGTTGTAAATATTTGTGCATGCTGGACGATTTTAGAACTGGCGCTGTAGGTGGTTTGCAACCATAGGTTCTATGACAATTATCGTTCAACTTGATGAGTACTATGACCCCTTGAAGTTTGTAACCCTGGTGCTGAGACACCCTGTATATAGTAGACCAGTTTTTTCATTTTGGAACTATTAGAGAATGAGAGACCTGCTTTAGTATGTTTAGCAGTTCCTAATTTTTGAAGACAAACTTACATTTTGCATAAATTGGATCATAATAAAATCATAGACGCAGAAGTTCAAGAACAGTATTTCATAGATATACAAAATGAATTTAATATAAAAAAAAAATCAAGAAATTTAAGGCTTTATTTTGGGGCGGGTATTTGCAAAACTACACGGCCGAGGCTTTATTTGAAAGCACGCTACCATCTGCATTTTCCGTCATTAACAAAGTATGCACCCCGACACCGATTTCAGCTGTCTCATCAGACAGCTCGGGAGCGAAGCTATCATCATTGACAGGGATTTCATCTCAAAGCATTAGCTCTTGTTGGATCTGCGCTGCTTAATCCACGGGATACATGCCGAAACAGTTCAGTGCGTAATGGCTATTTCGCTTGATTCATTTTCTTGTCCGACATACAGTGAACCAAAAAAAAAGTTGGACGGCAACTGGAGTGGATTTTATTATTTCATATTTTTGTAACCTGTTATACTTTCAAAATAGAACGAAATGCAAAAGAAAGAAAATGTCCAAAGTGATTGAAACAATTTTATTTGACTTTAATAAATGTCGCATTCAAACAAAAAATTAACAAAAACAAAAATGGTGTCTATCTTCGACACCAAAAAAACTTGGACACTCATACAAATTAAGAAAAAAGTGTTTTCAAAATTAAAATATATAAAACTCAATATTTCGTATGATGTCCTCTGGCTTCTATAACAGCTTGCAACCTCTTATTCATAGAAAGAACTAATTTTTCAGTAAAATCAGAAGGTACGTTGTCCCATATGTACTGAAGAGCACTTTTTAGTTCCTTTTCATTCTTTATATGCCTCTCTCTCAATTTTTTATCCATATACGCCCACAGATGTTCCATCGGATTTAAATCCGGGCTTTGGGGAGGATAGGGAAGTACTTTTTGACTTTATAGACCAACCATGTCTTTACAATTAGAGAGGTGTGCTTAGGGTCGTTGTCCTGAACCAAACAATAACTTTCATTTAGTTTTAAGTTAGCAGCTGTTTCTGGTAAATTTCGCTTTAGAATATTTAAATACATTGTTTTATCCATTATACCTTCGATGAACACCAAATTCCCAACTCCAGACGCACCCATTGCACCCCATACCATTAGGCTGCCCCCACCATGTTTTACAGTCACATTTATATTTGCCATTTATATTTGCTGAATTAAGCTCTGTTCCTTGCCTTCGCCATGCAAAACGACGACCATTAGATCCGAATAAATTAAATTTTGACTCGTCTGTGAAAATAACAGATTTCCAAAATTCTTGTAGACTCCTTATGTACTTTTTGGCGTATTCAATTCGTTTCTTTATATTTCTAGCAGACAAGTACGGTTTTTTTCGGGGCGTATATGCTTTGTATTCTTCCGAATGTAGTAAATTTCTTATAGTCTGTGGGTGCACACCTACAATAGAATCTTCCTTTAATTCTTTAGCAATCTTTACTGCAGAAAGTTTAGGATCTTTTTTGACACAACGAATAATTCTTCTTTCTGTTTGAGATGAATAAATTTTTTTGCAAAAACCCGTTTTTTTTATACATTTTTATTATGTAATGCACTGTTGCTCGTGGTTTTTTGTCTATTTCTGCACTCTTTCTTATACTTTTCTCCTCTTTACATATTTTCAGAATTAATTCTTTCATATCTGTAGAAGTTTGCTTGTTCTTCATTTTTGCCGGCTTATCGTAATGCAAAAACTCGTCTAACAGCTTCAATGCTACAGTGTTGACTAGGACTATTGCCAACAGAGAAACAACAACTTTAAAATTTGCATAACGCGACTTAATAGTGTTGGTGAAATAAGTGTCCAAGTTTTTTTTTTGGTGTCGAAGATAGGCACCATTTTTGTTTTTGTTAATTTTTTGTTTGAATGCGACATTTTATTAAAGTCAAATAAAATTGTTTCAATCACTTTGGAAATTTTCTTTCTTTTGCATTTCGTTTCATTTTGAAAGTATAACAGGTTACAAAAATATGAAATAATGAAATCCACTCCAGTTGCCGTCCAACTTTTTTTTGGTTCACTGTAATTTCGAATATATCGAAATGCGAATTTCGTTTCTAACTCCCCTCAATTCTTTGTAACTTTTCAGGAATCTGTCTACTACATTCCCCTCATCCTTTTTTATTCTTTCCCATTTGTTAGAATGCCAGAGGCGTTGTCGGACCAGCAAGCAATCTTATTGCAAAGATTGTACTGCAAAAATGTAAACTTCAGATTTAGTTAAGTGCATAATATAAAGAGCGATTCCCTTAGGAATTATCACTAATTAAGAGTATTTTTGATGCTGATTAGAAGAACATGTGAAGATATTGAAGAAGGAAAAGTGGAAAGTGGATTTTTCGTAACTTCAAATTACAGTGGCGAGGGGATGGGGTGCTTAAGAGAAGGCACGCCATAAGTAACCTAACATCGATTTTTGGACCAGAAACTAAAGGCTATGCTGCATCTAACCCACCTGGATTAATGACCAAGAAACAGCGGGAACATCTTCAAATTCAACTTAAAAAAGAGTTTGACTTATTTTTGGAAGTTAAATTTGATCATGACCCCGAGCATTAATTCAAATGCGTCAGCAGCTTCTAGTTTCTATCCAAAAGTAGAATTGGTGTCCTTTGCAGAAAATATATTTCTCCTATAAACTCCCATTATAAAAGAGATGGCCACTTCCTATAAAAATCACCCCTTCCCTAGTGATCAAAAATTATTGGCATTAATCAAGATTATTTAGTGAAGCTTTATATGCGCTCGCAAAGGGGAGGATGATAGATCGTCTGTAGCTCAGTTGGAAGAGCCCTTGGCTTGATATCAAGAGGTCGTGGGTTCGGTTCCCAGCAGGCACCGTGAAATCATTCTTTTCTTTACGAGCAATTTATCATTTAATACTATTTTTGATGTTGATAACAAATATGTGAAAATTTTGAAGGTGCAACGTCAGGAAGTGACTTTTTAGGGACTTCATATTATAATGGAAATCTATAGGTAAAATATATTTTCTGTGTTTTGAAGTCCGAAAAATGACACTCCTTCAAAATCTTGACACATTCGTATCAAAAATATTCTTAATTAGCGCTGACGAGTTTAGATCACTCCTTGGTGGGGGGGTCTATGAGGAAAGGCTATTACATGCACCTTTCGAAACAAGGTAATGAGCAACTGAGAAGTTGGTTTTTTAATGAGAACGAGAAAGACTTTTTTATTTAGCAGCTTGATTCGCAGTACTACAATCAAGACCGGAAGAAGCAAGTTTAGAACATTCTCAAGTCAGGATGATTGTAAAAACGGAAGTTCACTGCACTCACACAAGCATATCATTAGCAGATACGACGAAACACGTTCCGCAGGATAGCAGAGAGGTAAAAAAAACTATTACGAGGCTGCTGTTTAACATACGGAAGCCGCGAAAACATCATTATGTACAGTGGAACCTGGGAAATTGAACCACCTGAATAAGATGGCCACTTTTTATGGGAGAGCTAGTAGAGACTTAGCCGTGCCTATACCAATGTCTGTCGCGTATAGTAACCACACGTCTATGGTGACCACTGCAGTTCAGTCACAAAGGTGGTCACCTTAGGCAGGTTCTACTGCATTTAAAAGTTTAGGAAGCCGTGGACCCAAAAAAAATTTGAGCATATTTATGGCAGGCATCGGCAACCTCTTCGGTGTAAGGTGCCAAAGTAATACTGAAAAGCTATTGCGCGTGCCAGCAGAACTACTAGTCAACAAAGGCGGATTTATGATTTTGCCGCTTATCTTATCAAACGTAACTAGAGGCATAACGGAGCATTTGGCTCTTTTGTCAAATTCTTAATTTAACGCCTTTGTTGATTATTTCAAATTCTTTTCACAAGTATTCGCGAATTCAGCGCCTTTTAAGTCTCTTCCAAGGCGGTGCTCATTACAGCTTCCCCTTTTTGCTAATGCCCAGTAACGCCTCTGAACATAACAATTCAAAATTAATAATTCAATTGACCACCAAATATTCAGACCCGCCTGTGCGAATTTCTCGGTGGAAAACTTTTCGTCGTAAATTTGTCACCGTAGGCCTTATTAGACCTACTGGTAATTCCGTCACTGTTCATCAAAGTGTGCCGCGTGCCACTCATTTATCGAGAATTTGCCGCCGTAGGCTTCAGCCTACTTAGCTTACTGGTAATTCCGTCACTGTTCATCAAAGTGTGCCGCATGTCACTCATTCGTCGAAAATTTGCCGCCGTAGGGTTCAGCTTTAGCTGGTAATACCGCCACTGCTCATCAAAGTGTGCCGCGTGCCACTCATTTATCGAAATTTGCCGCCGTAGGCTTCAGCCTTATTAGACCTACTGGTAATTCCGTCACTGTTCATCAAAGTGTGCCGCGTGCCACTCATTTATCGAGAATTTGCCGCCGTAGGCTTCAGCCTACTTAGCTTACTGGTAATTCCGTCACTGTTCATCAAAGTGTGCCGCATGTCACTCATTTATCGAAAATTTGCCGCCTTAGGCTTCAGCCTACTTAGCTTACTGGTAATTCCGTCACTGTTCATCAAAATGTGCTGTGTGCCACTCATCAAATTATGACTGCTTACGTCGCCATCTACTTATTAATGAAATTTAAGTAAATGTTTGTATATGTTCTTAATTCATAAAAGGAACTGCTTTTTTTGAAAATGGTTGGTTGGACCAGTGGCATAGCTAGATATTTTGCCGCCCGGGGCGAGTGACTGTCATTGCCCCCACCCCACCCAATGGGGTAACAAAACAAATTTTGTTTTTTAAAGGCTAATTGCCGCCCCGAATTTTAGTGCCCGGGGCGACTGCCCCCTTCTAGCTACTCTACGATGGTCTTTATGATGCAAGAACAGCAAGCGTCTTCTCGAAAATACCTGCACACGAAGTACAATTTACAGTAGTTTATCAATATACAACGCCAACAGTGCAACTTTTGCTGCATGAAATCGCATTTCTGTTAAAACGTTTTGAAACAATATATAATGCTTTTTTCTTTCTTGCGAGCTTTTTTTTAAATATCACTACTAATAAGACTAATCTATAATGAGCAAAAATGAGTGATAAAATTCCCCAGCAGAAACTGATTTACAATAATGTATTTCAAACCCTTGCTTAGCGGTCACCCTCAGGACGCTGACTCTGTTTTCATGATTCGTTCCATTAGACTAGAACCTATGTATGAACAAAATGCATTTGAACCTCGACTTTCCCAGCATTTCTCACAACAGCCGAATTAACAGCATCCTCGATTTAACGATTGTTTTCATTGGTCAAGTGTTATATTTTCCTCGACTTAACATCTACTTTCGGAGTTCGGTCTCAGCTCTGGTGGCGTGCGGATGTCTGTTTCCGGGCTGGCGGGTGTTGGTTCCGGCTCGCTTAAGACGGAGTGATTGGGATATTCACTTTGGCCGCCGGGTGGCGGTGGATGGATGCCTGCTTCTGCTATTCTGGGACCGGACTCCGCCCTCCCTCGTAATTCGGACTTCGTCGCTAGGGCCGTGCTTGGCCTTCTGTCCATGACGGGCGTTCGTCATTGTCTTCGTCCGCTGCGATCGCTTGGGGGCCAGCTTTCGCAAACAGTGGATGATAATTTGGTATGTAATGCCTGTCCGGACTATGCTGGTCTCGCGCGCCCTGGTTGCGGGGAATGTTTTACGCCTGTTCGCTGCCGCTCGCGGCACCTCACCCACTCAACGGTGTCCGGTGGTCTCCTGTAGGAGTACCGGCCGGCCCGGGGTGTTCTTCCGCGCCATCCATCTATTTCGGCCGCTCTTCGGGGCGGACTGATCGTGGATGGCCTCCGGTCGACGTTGAATGACGACAATCATGTGAGCTGTGCGTCTCTGTACGCCTGTTTCGATCGACAATCCCCTGCAATGCCCCCTCCCCCCCAGTGTCCCTTCTCGGTCCACTGGTCGTCATTTTATGTGACAAAAGCCTGTCTGGGAATACAGCGCTGCCCCATTCGGCGGCCACCTTTCCCATTACCCTCCTTGCATAATTCACTCACACTCAACATCTACTTTCCTCGATTTAACGATTATTTTTCATCATTAGCCAGTAGCTGCAAGTAGAATTTCAGTTAGAAAATCAGTTATCATCAGAAAATCAACTTCAATTGAGTTTACTGAATTGAAGTTGAAGCTGAATCGATTGAAGCGAATGCTGTAAATAAGTATTTACTGCATTTTGACTTCAACGATGATCCATTTACGTCCAACGATGATGCATTTGAAAAAATCGAAAAGGCAATGTTAAATGCCAACTCCCAAGAAAAATCAAAACAAACGTCAAATCAAAGATGGAGTCTAACAGTTGGAGCAATACGAACGTTACAGACAACGCAAGGGAGCATGGAAAGGTGCATGCTTGGAATAGCTAGGAGAGATCGAAAAAGTAACACTTGGGGGAGAGAGCAAACTAGAGTAGAGGACATGTTTGTTAAAGTAAAAGGGCTGAAATGGCGGTGGGCCGGGCATATTGCAAGAAGAACTGATCAACGATGGACAACAGAAATTCTGAACTGGATTCCAAGAGACCACCGAAGACCTAGAAAACGTCCTCAAACTAGATGGGTGGATGAAATAAGAAAACAGGTTGGGGTGACATGGAAGCGAATTGCTCAGGATAGACTTGTGTGGAAAGCATTTGGAGAGACCTTCATCCAGCAGTGGATAGATAATGGTTGAATATGATGATGATGATATATATAGTAGAACCTGTCTAAAGTGACCACCTTTGGGACTGGACTGCAATGGTCACCATAGACAGGTGGTCACTATACACGACAGACTTTAGTATAGACATGACTAAGCCCATGTCAGTTATCTCTTATAAAAAGTGGTTGCCCTATTCAGGTGGTCAATTTACAAAGATGGTCGCTTTATCAGGTTCCCTGCATATAAAAAGAGCATGAAATAATGCTTTTTCCTTAGAAATTTTATAAAAAAACCTCTATGTTATTGGATCTACAGAAGTATTTCATTTGTTTGTGGAGGGAAATTTGAGAAGTGGAGATCTGAACGGATGCTTCAACAGACCTCTGAGGGGGGGCCTCAAGCCCCCTGAGTCCCACCCCCACCTTTGGCTGGGCTGTGCGCTTTAAGTGGAAAACAAAAAATTTTAAAAAATGAAATGATCGTACCTCGTTTATAAATGTCGTCACCGCATACACACGTGGGACATCGATGGGTATCTTGTTCTGTGACAACGCAACCATCAGCACACTGCGGAGTTGGACAACTAGTGTTAGTTTCCATGCCTAATTGAGATGAAATTATGCTATGAGTATAATTATACATTAAATTATATTATGAATATGACTGTTTCATTATATTAAGAAT
Source organism: Dysdera silvatica (assembly GCA_006491805.2). Taxonomy (NCBI): domain Eukaryota; kingdom Metazoa; phylum Arthropoda; class Arachnida; order Araneae; family Dysderidae; genus Dysdera; species Dysdera silvatica. The sequence continues at coordinate 108,862,047 of QLNU02014176.1, read as the reverse complement.
GCGATTGATAATATAGGCATTAAAACGGAAGTCCAGAAAATAAAGACATGATTTGCAGCTAAGGGAGCTGTAACTAACTGATTACATCAGTACGCTTGCGCAGCATACTACTATGATCCTGAAAGAACCTAACACCACTTACACACATTCAATGGCGGATTAAAGTTTTTGAGGCCCTTGGGCTACTGGTATTGTGATGCCCCCAGTAAATATTTTTTTTTGGTTTTACGGCTCAAAGACTACAGTGGTCATGCTGCGCCGGGACCTACTGTTTTCCGAGGAATCCGAACCTCTTAAGGCCTAGGGAACCAAACCCCGGACTACAGTGAGCAGTGCGATCTTTATGAGATCTCTGAGTAAGCGTTCTTTTTGCACTGCTGGGAGTCGAACCCGGATTAGCCGCGCAATAGGAGAACGCGTTACCACACTGCGCCACCGCAGAGCACCCCCAGTAAAATAATTTAAAAGGATAATCTATCTACAAGAGAATACGTCTCTGAAGGCCCCTGAGCTGCAGTCCTAAAGTCCGTGCGTTAATCCGGCACCGCATACATTACATACTGATGTAATAATGCATTATTCATTGATGTGATAATGCGCATCATATACTGATGCAATCATGCATCGTACACTGATCCTACGAACAGCACATTGAAGTTTAGTACTCATTAGTACATAAAAATGACGTTAAATTAGAGTTAATGTGTTCTATTATTATTATTATTTATAATAGAAAATATAACTATAATAAATTTATAATGATGTTAAATTAGGAAGTAAAACGACTCACTGTGCTGAATATATCACAATCGTAAAATAACACAATGGGCACAGTTTTTGAACTATATGCTTTAATATAGCTTTAAAACGTTTTTTCGAAGGCTTTTAGCCCTCTTCGAAGAAGCTTACACAATACTGGAACTATCGAGACTAAACTAATAATAAACAAAATTTTCACATACTGTCACACTATCTAAAGTCACGTACAATTGACTAAAACCAAATGAGTTTAATAAAATTATTAAAAATTCACTTAAAGAAAAAAGTAAACAACCAAACACAAACAATAATCTAAAATGGAAAAATCTAGTGTAACTTAATGTATAGGAAATTAGTCCATGTCGGATGTAATTTTGTGGTAATAGCCCTGTCATTGAGCAAATTAACTTTGTTTTGGTGAATAATGAAAGTTTCGAAAAAATTTAAATCAGCCGGAGTAGGGGATTTAAAGATTATTTTTACATGATCAAAATTGAATTTATGGTCATAAGACCAACAATGATCAGCTATGGATGATTTTGTTTTTTATTCTTTGACGTACGCTTCATGTTCTTTAATCCTGAACTTAAGCGCACGACGGGTTTGACCAATATAAGATTTAGATCAAAATAGGATTTAGGTCAAAAAGCAAGAATTTTCAAAATCATCCGTAGCTGATCATTGTTGGGTGTATTGCCATAAATTCAATTTTGATCATGCAAAAATAATCTTTAAACCAACCTACTCCAGCTGATTTAAATTTTTTCAAAACTTTTATTATTCACCAAAACAATAATAATTTGGTCAATGACATGGCTATTACCACAAAATTACATCCGGCATGGACTAATTTCCTACACATTAAGTTACACTAGATTTCTCCATTTTAGATTATTGTTTGTGTTTGGTTGTTTACTTTTTTATTTAAGTGTATTTTTAATAATTTTATTAAACTCATTTGGTTTTGGTCAATTGAACGTGAATTTAGACGTGACAGCATTTGAAAATTTTGTTTATTATTAGTTCAGTCTTAATAGTTCCAGTATTATGTAACCTTCTTTGAAGAGGGCTAAAAGCCTTCAAAAAAAGTTTTAAAGCTATATTAAAACATATAGTTCAAAAACTGTGCCCATTGTGCTATTTTACGATTGTGATGTTAAATTAGTTAATGTTCTATTATTATTATTATAATTCATACAACAAATTCCTACTCGTGTATTGTCTTACTTAAACAAGCGAATGATGTTCGTTTTTGCGAATTATTTTGTAATTATAAGCGCAAGCATATCATAAATAATATACAGGCAATATCACGATGGAAATACTGCCAATCTAATAATGATAATACTGATAATATAAATCATGCACTTACATGTTGGTACTGGTGGGCAAGTATCATTACCACACATCACTTGATACATCATGCAAGATCTCCCTTCAGTGCAATGAATATCCTGCAACGAATTGTATTTATGAAAGATTGTGGAAAAGATTTTCTACTTCGCAACTACAGGTTTTATTTACTTCACCGTACAATTAAAATAACTAATATGCGTAAAAATAAACGAAGCAATTTGGCGAAAAAAATCTAAAAAATACCCATTCTTACCAAACAAGGATTTTCCGAATTTGTGAACTCAAACGGATCGACTTCGTCTTCCACTTCCCTTTCGGTCATTTCTAAACAAAGACACGTTTAAATCTAAAATTAGTTTTTTGAAAATTTTAAATAGATTGATTATATATATAGATGCTGCCACACGTACAATTAAAGGATACTGTCAATCATTAGTTGCCATCGACAACCATTAACTATCCACTGCAGGATGAAGAACCCGCCAATCATTAGTTGTCATAAAACAACCATTAACTATCCACTGCAGGATAAAGAACCCGTCAATCCTTAGTTGACATCAACAACCATTAACTATCCACTGCAGGATAAAGAACCCGTCAATCATTAGTTGTCATCAACAACCATCAACTATCCACTGCAGGATAAAGAACCCGTCAATGATTAGTTGTCATCAACAACCATTAACTATCCACCGAAGGATGAAAAATCCATCAATCATTAGTTGTCATCAACAACCATTAACTATCCATTGCAGCAGTGGTTCTTAAACTGTGCTCCACGGAGCCCTCGAGCTCCGCGAAGAACATTGGTATTAAAATATTCAGTAGTTGGAAAAATTCTGTCTTCTTAACTAAATTTATTAATCTTTTTAGGGCTAAAATGGCTCTTTATTAGGGTAGGCGTTTTATTAGCATACTTTCTCCTACCACCGTTTAAAGGTCGCTCCAGTATTATTTAAATTTAAGCATATCTTTTGGGCTGTTCTATGTCCTGCTATATATATATATAAGCAAAAAAACGCAAATAGCTGACCCATCCCATGCTTACGTGAGGTTTTTATTCTCTGATTTTTTATTTGCTGCTGCAAATACCACTTTTTAAAGAAATTTATAAATTGATTTAGGTTTTACTCGAGAATTAATTATTGCAGTTCTGCCAGGGCAGTTATCACTT
>QLNU02014176.1:108832224-108846076 GCA_006491805.2 Dysdera silvatica | reverse complement strand
GACGTATATATTCACGCACGGGCCTTTCCAGGGAAAACATAATTATTTCTAAAATTATTCGCAATTGATCACGATTTTTATAAAGGGGACAAAGGAAAAAAAAAGAGGAAATAATCCAAGTAGTGAACTTTAATTTTATGGAGTAATTCTCTCGCCAACCCCTGTTTCAAAAAACGTGAGATCTAGATTTGCCAATATAAGTACGAAGGTAAGACTTTATCAGCCGTGTCTCAGTGATTTAGTTTGCAGAACACTTGGGTTACAACCAAGAGGTTGTTGAATCGAGCCCGGTCTAAAGCAAAATAACTTTTTTCCAACCCTCTCTACAAAAACTGCCCATTGAGGCTTCATACATTACGCCATTCATGATCAAACACCAATCACTTTCGTAGTAGTTGTACTGTTTCTTGAAAGGGCAGCAATTATTTATATTAATTATCCTAATTTGTAATATATGGGCCAAAGAACTCTAGGCTGAGCCAGAAAATATGGGTACTGGATTTTAATTTCAGTGATTAATATCTCCACTTCGAAAAGCCCGATATCTAAATTTATAATTGAAATTTCACCCGTTTACGTATTCAAAAAAAAAAAGTTAATAGAATTTAGAACATCGCCCGTTTTTTCAATTTAAAAGAATATTTTTTCATCGGGGTTAAAAAACAATCTGCTTACAGAATTTAAAAAATCAATCTGCTTACAGAATTTAAAAAATCGTCTGCTTACAGAATTTAAAAAATCGCCTGCTTACAGACTTTAAAAAATCGTCTGCTTGCAAAATTTAAAAAACGTCTACTTATGAGAGTTGAGAGACTGCCTGCTTATAGATAGGTATAGAATGAATGTTGTATTTGCTAACAATAAATGCCCTGTATTTAATGTCTATACACATGTCATTTAAATTTATTCAGAAGATAAGCATATTCATATAAGCACTTTTGTCTATTAAAATAGTTTCATGCAGTAAAAAGTTATCTAAAGTATTAAAGTTATCTAAAAAGTATCTATTTTAAGACCATGCTAATGATTTACCTGTTTTTTCCATACTCGTTTCTGCCTGCTCACTTTCTGACAAAAATACGTCGTCCGGAGCTTTAAAAAGATAAAGAAATTTCCATTATTAATGAATGGCCAAAAATAATTCATGAATATTAATGAAATTAAACACTAATTAATGCCATTCTGGCCATTCATTTCGAAACCCTGCTAAATGACTTCATTACCTTTCAGGGCAAGATCGTGTACAGGATTTGTCATAGATTCGATACCTGATTTACGTATAGATCAAGTAGGCCCGAACCTAGGGCCCTCAGATCTTAGGGCACCTCAGGGGCCCACTGTTATTTAAGTTTAAGCGGTATTCTAATTTTGTTAATTTACAAAAACGTTCAAGAAATTTTCGTTATTGGTAAACCAGAAAATTGATGATGAACTACGAAGGCCATGAATGTACTCTTAATATACCACCCGTAGTTAGCTTATGCGTCGCTATTAGAAAAATCGCCGTCGCTATTCACAGAATCAAATCCCAATTTACTGAATTATATATGCACAACTCCCTAATGAATTTAGATGCAAAAATATGTGGACCGATGGCAGTTTTTATAAAAAAAAAAGTTTTAATTTTCTTTCTTCTTTCAACACCTTGCTGAAAACGCACCCCAGTGGTCTAGTGGTTGCTTTCATCGTCTTCGTGCCTGTTGGGTTTCAGTTCCCTGGGATTACAGTGCCGCCTTCGGCGGCCACCCTTCGCAATCCCCCCCTTTGCCTACACTACTACTACTGGGTTTCAGTTCGATTCTCGAGTAAGCTTGCTAATGCTGCATCGTAGGGTGATATCAATCTCCTATCATGATGCCCCTATGTCAAAACGACTGATAAATCCCCGCGTTTATCCGGCAGTTTAAACAACCAGACATCGAAATGGTCAGACAACTCAAAATGATGGGCCTTGGTTGGGAAAAAAAATATTGAAGAAAAGAAACGACGCCCCTTAAAAAACGGCGAGGAGGCCACGAAAGCGGTGTGCAGATGCTTCGATTTGAAAATAACTAATTTTGTTTCATTTGTGTCACTTTTAAGGCGCAAGGACATCAAGGGTCATTCTGCGCCGGAACCTACAGTTTCCCTGAGAATACGAACCTCTCAGGGCCTAAAGAACCAACCCCTGGACTACGGTGATCATTTTTCCGGTGGGCGTTCCTTTCTGGCACAGTTAGGAGTCGAACCCGAAATAACCGAATGCTAGGCGTGAGCGCATTACTACTACACCACCAGGACCCTATACAACTTTCATAATAATAAAGTCTTGACCCTCTATTAAATTGTTATTATATTTAGTATAATTTCTGTGTGTTTGTACTAGAGTTGGAAGTAGAATTGTAAGTTAGGTTAAATTTGTTATCAAAGTTCAAAAGAGAGAGTAACTTCCTCGAACTCCTTTTCCAAAACCAGATTGCAGAGTCGGACTAATGTATCCCTCCGCCTCAGACAGAAACATTTTTCAGCTCCCAATTGTTTATTATTATTATCATCAGGGCTCAATATATCCGATTGCCCGGTTTCCAATGGCGACAAGAGTTTTGCAGTTGGTATATATAGAAAATTTTCTTTGACCACCACATTCCTGGGTTTCTTTATTGAAGCGAGCGGTCGGGTGCCTTTCTCTTCTGACGACTATTGTTAACCGCAATTTGCCTAGTCATTATTATTATTAGTAGTAGTAGTAGTATTCGAGAACTAGGTTTGATGGGGGAAAAAAGACCCTTGTTCTCTTAGGGTCCTGACTCCACAAGCTGCTACACCAAGAGCGGACTGTGTCCTCTCAAAGGGAGCATACCTTGGACTTTTCGGAGGGCGCGGGTGCTTGCCATTCGGAGGCATGAGTCCTACCGCCCATGAGGGCGTACTAGCCCTAGGGCCGGCGGCCCAGTTCACCCCTGTCCTACACCATTAGTTCGTATCCTAAACCCGAACGATCTGCTTGTAAAACTTGTCACCTTGTGCCAGTAGTGTAGCAATTCAAAAATCATGGGGACTCAATTGGTTACGGCGGGGTGGGGGGCTGAAGCGGCTTTCAAGAATATGTTTTAGAGAAAATGTGCTTTGATATCCAATGGGGGCGGGGGGTGGGATTGAGCCTCTAAGACCCCATTCCCTACGCCACTGCCTCATGCTCCTGGATTTCTTGTCAGTTGATCTTGAATTGTCAGTCTATATTTTGTCACCTTGTACTTTCAATGAGAATATTTGACGAGTTTGTAATTAACGCTTCCCGTGTCACCACCACCGAGTTTGGTGGCACGGAAACTGTTATTATATTAATTAACACTTCCAGTGCCACCAAATTCCATGTACCGTCACTTGATTCCCACAAGTCTACGAACCTTTATTTGATACAATTGCTCGCGTTAATCCTTACCACAGTAAAATTCAGTCGGACAGCACACATCTTCGGCATAGATTGGCACGCAACCGTCCATGAGCTTTTCCTTGTATTTCTCCAAAATACAATCCTCTTGATAGCAACTGGAATTGCTCTTATTCCAATCTTTTGTGCAAAAACATATTTCGCAGGGATCAGTACTGGAAAACATTCTTGCTCCGAGCGGATATTTCCTTCCTTCATATTCGCATGTCAGAGCTAAAATGAAGAGATTTTGGCATATCAATACATGCACCACAAATGTCACGTAACATGCATTTCATGGGGAAAAGCAATGACGGATCCAGGGTGTCGTTACGGGGGGGGGGCGGCTTCAGGGGGAAATCTTTTAGTTTTGGACAGTTAAATAGTTTAGGTAAATGTTATATTACTAGCCTTTCTTTATACCAGTGGTTCCCAACTGGTGGTCTCCGAAGTGGTCCGCAAGACGGGTCATTATTTATAAAAAAGTAATTAAAAACATAAAAATTATTAAATATTAAAATTAAATATAAAAATGAAATTGATAGCACATTTGTAATATTCTACAATCGGGCGGAACTTCAGAAAACGGTTCGTATTAAAAGTAATTCGTCTTAAGCGTGTTCGTCTTAACGAGGTTTGACTGTATTATTATTAGATTTTATTATTTCTTTTTCTGTTTATTTATTTATTTTTACCAAAGAACGATTGTACAAACACATTTTCCCCAAAAAAGACCCAGTTCCCTTTTTTATTAAGGTCTTGCAGCCAACTCATGAGAATTTTTCAAAGTGGTCTGCGGGCGCACTTTAAGTGGAAAAGTGGTCTGCGACTTAAATTGAGTTGGGAACCATTGCTTTATACTGACCAAAATATTTAATTTACAACAATGAATTAAAGTTGGTCTTTTCTTTAATTAAACTATATGGTTTAAGGCATATTATAGTCAAGTATGACAGAAGGATAACCTAGTAAAGGAGACATATACAATAACCAAAATCATAATTTACAATGTAATTAAAAGGACAAGTTTAAATTTAAATTGCAAAAACTTCGTAATGGTTTTACTTTTTTTTTATAACAAGCAACTTTTAAAAAAAATTAAGTTTAGTAAGTTGAGTAGTTTAGTAATTCGTTGCTTATTTTTATTATATTTATACGTGAGTGTTGAAAATTATTGTGTAGTTTAGTGTTAAGTGCGAAATCAAGCCATCTTGGTTTCTTTGAAAAATTTGTCAATCACTTTATTTACATCAATATGAATATTTTTGTGGGTGTGTATTAAAAGTTTCTCTTCTGTCATTCGCGTTCGAAGGCAAGTTTGAAGGCGCTTCAACTAACGCAACACTTGCTGAAAACATAGCTTTAAAGGGTGAGAAGCTCGTAAAGTCTTGTAAAAAGTCTTGCTCTCATTTCTTGAAGACTTAGAGAATTTGGACACCAGTGTAAGACTTTTGTTCATTACATTTGTAACAAACAACACATAAAATATCCTTCATCGTCTTTATTTTTTTCCTGTAAAATTGCATTTGAAAAAAAAAATGTAAAAATTGTAAAAAAAAACTCTGACGGGGATGGGGATCGCCCCTCCGACGCTCGCTGGATCCGCTAATGGAGAAAAGAGGGGGGGGGACACTCTGCACTTTTGCAAGCAGAGAAACGTGCGCGAAAAAACAGTTATGAAATGACGCCCTTCCCTCTACTGCAATGAACCAACCCGTTTGTGACGTCAGCTCCCGTGAATTCTAACGGTACCATTGGTCAATTTTCCACGAATAGGCTATACGTCACCATTATGCCACCAAAGGGTAGCAGACCTACATTTTCCCGAAAAATCCGAACCTCTGCCCACAAGAGAACCACACCTATTAATACGATGAGACGGCACACGTTCTAGGATACCATTGAGAGTTGAACCTGAGTAATGGCACGCTACATGAATGCGTTACCATTATGACACCGATGGGCAGTGGACCTAAATTTTTCCGAGGAATTCGAAGCTCTTACGACCTAGTAGGGATCCATCCTTGGACTACAGCAAAGAGGTGGAATTTAAGTGCTCAGTTTATTGTTGTTGTTTTTTGTTCGGGGTTGAACTTAGGTTAACGACACGGTGAGTGGGTGAATGTATTACTACTGTACCTCCGCAAAGTCTACCCCATACAGGGTTCCAACTCACCTTGCAGAAGAAAATTCTCTGATTTTTCCAGATTCTTCTCCTGACTTTTCTGAGAAAATTCTTTGACTAATCGTAAACAAATCTTTGAATTTGGTTTCTGGGAAAATAGTTTCACGTCCGTGTGAAATTTAGCCACTCGGAACAGAAGGCAGGAACGTTTTCCCCTGACTTTTCCACGTTGGACTAAAAAATTTGCTTTTTTTTTCTTGACTTTTAGGGATGACTTCAATTTCCCTGAAAATTCCAGGTTCGTAGGAACTCAGCATAATTTTTAAATGAATTTCAATGTCAGTGATCAAAACCGCACCACAATAGTGAGTAAATATTTAATTCTATTTTAATTTAAGAAATGTGAAAAGGAAAAAGCTGAAATTTTTAGTTACTGAGTTGCTCTTCCTTACGGTGGTCTTCAAACGAGCCATATCGATCTGTAAAAGGAAATGTTAAGTACATTAAGAATCGGGAAAAAGAAGACATAGCTAACTATTTCACAGATTCTAAGTAGAATCATGGATTTTTCAAGCTTACCGCAAATTATTTTGGAAGGGCAGCATTCAGTATCTTCATACAGAAAATGGCACTCAGGTTCTAGTGGGACGTGTAAATTTACGCATTTTATAGAACTGCAGACAATGCGCGCTTCCGCGCCTTTTGTGCATCGGCAGCTTTCACAAGGATTGGTGGTATTGATGACTGAACCTGAAGCGTAATGTATTCCTTTGTAGTGGCAGGCTGCAATGATGAAATTGAAAGTAATACTTATATTTTTCATCCAAAAAAATATAAAATACATTTATAATAATTCTAAAGCTTCATCTCGGTATGCGTAATCAACGCCATCAAAAATCAGTGGCATTGATTACTGAGCCTGAAAAGTAATCTATTCTTTTATCGTAGCAAGCGACATCAATAAAGCTAAAAGTAATCTAATTCTCACTCCAAAACACAAACAAAAAAATTCTAAAGCTTTAGCTCAGTATGCATGGTCATTACCAACAAGGATTGCTGAGGACGATGATCTTGCTCTGCAGCACACAAAGACTCCACCTTTGTACCACTCTTCAGCCTTCACTTGTAACGCCTTCGAGTCAAGACTGTGCTCATAAACTCCGTAAATGTGATATTCCAGCGAATCCGAATCTCTTAATAACAATGCGGATTTGTACGCGCGAATCAATATCTTTATTGTTTCTTGTTGAATACGAGAAATCCCTTGCTTTTTCTACCGGAAAGAGAGCCCCGTTACTAGCATCGCTACTGCTCTCTTTCCATTTCCCAAGCAAATCGTTTTTATAGTCTCCTGCGGTATAAAATAATAAGGAATAAAGTATTATTATTATTATTATTACATCGATTAATCAGACCCAACCGTAATCTATTCCTTTGTAGTAGTGATAAGCTGAATTGATGAAATTGAATGTAATTTAACTTTATTTTAGTCATCCAAAGCATATACATGAGAATTCTGAAGCTTTATTTCAGTATATAGTACGTAGAAAGCTCGTTTTCTTATTGTTTAAACCTAGTATGGGCGTGTAATGATATGGATCCGTAAGACCACAGTTCACTCCCGCCCTAATACTTTCGAAAAATCTACATTGATGAAAGCTAGTATAATATATGGAGCAACGTTAGGTAGAGTCCAAGCGTGCAACAGAACACTGTATCGTAACACCGTCGCGTATCAAGTCTGGACCGCTCTCCGTAACAGAACATCGTAACATTTCCACTTTCCATCAGTTGTCGGTTTTTACCCCGTCGCATCAAAGGAATGTCACGGTGCTATGTTGTAACCCATGTTCGTGTATTTGGGCCGGTTTACGAACAACAGCGTTTTGTCAGTGTAGATTGGATATCGGCGTGAACTGATGGGACGCAGTGATGTTATAGCGCGTTCGAGCTCAGTTGACGCCTGATCCCGTTAGTAAAACTAGCGTCTAGAGCTAGCATGAAACTTTAGCGGCATCTAACTTTTTCAGCCATTGCACATGTGCAAAGAACGTCACATAATCGTGTTTCCAAATTAGCCTTTTTTGTGCTAAATTCTAGTAAAATCGTATATTTCTAACTATAGGAGATAGCCAAAGCCATGACATTCTCAATACCATGAAACCTCTTCCGTACGTTTTGAAGATGGTTAGCATTCGGAAAAAGTGCTACTTTAAAATATTTCTTTTATCATCGACAACGGCTTTTTTTGTGCGAACAACTTACCCGACTTATCAGCCGGGTAAAATCAAACGTAAATCAAAACGAGAATTTATTGTGCCGTTGATTGGAAGGTGAGCATTTTTAGATAAACAAATAATGTAGCCTGCCTTTTTTCACTAGTTATCCTTTAAAATTATTGTTCTTTTACCACAGTTTTAATAGCACTTTTTTAGACAGCAGTGGCTTAGCGGGGTTTTATGGACGGGGGGAGGGGGGGCGAGCATATAAAAGTAGGCCATACTTTTTTTTTTCCGCAGAAGGCTTTTTTTTTCTTTTTTTTTATATATAATTTTGTGGGCAAAATGGCTTGTTTTAAGCGCTGTGAGAAAAAGGGGTGTCTTTTCTTAAAAATAAAACAAAAGTTCTCTCGATTTTCACTTATGTGTAAGGGTTTTTTCAAATTAGCTCTTCGTTTAATTTTTAGAACGTCAAATAAGCCCCAGTTTTCGAAAGAAAAATTCCAGTGGGGGAGGGGGGGGCGGTCACCACCCCGCACCCTTACTGGCCTAAACTGTTCATTAGTATGCCCTTTTTTTACATGCTGTCCAAAGTGCGATAAAATAATATTTATACTCTTTTTTGCACGTTGCACATGCAAATGTTTCTCAAAAATCCTCAAAGTCATCGGAATCATAGTCATACATCATATAAGCATTTAAAAAAAAATACAACGTAAAGTAGTAATCAATCTATATGTGCATTTGGTTGAGAGTTGCCTCTTGAAGGAAGTCTATCATATATCGTAGTGACACGCATGCGCAATGGCTGCCGCCGCTGAAGTTTGATGCTAGACGCTAGTGTTAGCAGACGGGTTGTTCCATTGCAGTTTAGGGAAGGGCTTCTTGCCGTAACTGGTTTTTCACGCGCGAAAAACCAATTAGGGCAAGACTCCCTTCCCTAAATTGCAATGGAACAACCCGTCTGGTAACGATATCAGGCGTCAGATCTGCGCGAACGGACTATAAGCATTGATGATATGCGGCGATGTTCGCCCCGTAACATCATCGCGTAACATGGGATGTTACGCGACGATGTTCTGTTGCGTGTCTGTACGCACCCTAAGAAACGCGACCCCCTGTGACAGGAACAATTAAAATGCTATCATACAAAACTGGGCTGTTCATTCTGGCATAGGCTAAGATGGTTAATCTGTTTTATGGAATATGTTCGTATCTTCGTAATGGACATTGTTACATACCTTTGTCATTTTCTTCAATTTCGTTTGCTTTCGGGCAATCAAATCTAATAGGACAGCCGCAGTTGTCTACCTCGGTGGCTTGGCATCCTTTGGCTTCGTAATGACGAAGTAGTCGCCAATTACAAAAGCATCCATTACTCTTTTCTTCCTCCCCAAGTTCTTTAATACTACCTGTAAAAGGAAAAAACGCAGATGAAAATTTCAACAGCAACTCCAACCGATAACAAACTTCCCTTTTTCGCAAATCATGAATAAGTGGCTGAAATTAGAATAATGTAATCCAGGGTGGTCCAACCTGAAGCCCGCGGGCCGCATGCGGCCCATGAGGACGCTTTTAACGGCCCTCGGTTACATTCAAGAAAAAATATCCTAAAACCTTAACAATTTAAGTTTGCTTGTTAATACATCGCACCCGGTTTCAAAAGTGACAACTCAAAAGTGTGTAAAGTACAGCTGTAAACGTCATGAAAATACATAATGTCATATCTATCTTCAGACGAAGGGGCACATCCAACCTTTCAATAGTTTCCGCAAGAAACGTAAGAACACAGACTGTTTCCCCATAGTTTATACCAGGAGTGGACACAGACTTTCATTTCGAGGGAGGGGGGGTCAAGGTTAGAATTTGCCATGGTCTTGGAATAACACCCTTCATTTATCATGAAAATTGGAATTTTTTACAGTGAAAAAATATATTTGGAAGGGGGTCATGACCCCTACGTCCTCCCATGGTTTATACAGTGTTACATAATTTAAAATTGCTCAAAACGCAAATCGCCAGATTTTGAGTTGTGTCACTTCTGAAGCGGGGGTGAGATATATTTAATTACTTACAGAATTTTTTATAGAATTAACGGTTGCGTCGCAGGCTACATATACGCATTTCTTCACGAAAAAATTACCGAAATCAACAATTATAAAAAACATAAATACGATAATTTTCAAATACCTCTTGGGACGGATATCAAAAGCAATAGCTGTCAACACGAAAGCATATATATGTCTGTTTTTGCATTAAAATCGTTTAATAATTAAATTTTTAATTGCGTATTTGATTATATATTTAATTAAATATAATAACTGTGTATATTAAATATATTGCAAACACTTTAATTTACGATATCGAAATTTGATTAGATGTGACGCCCGTGGGTTGCGTGTCGAATTACTGTACAGCCCACTTGGTAAGAAAAGTTGATGTAATCTAAAACATCACGTACGAAACTAGTAATTACAATCAATACAATATATTGATTGTAATTACTAGTTATAATTACAATCAATAAAAAATATCACGTTTTTATTAGAAAAAATAGTAACACGTTTCTTAAAACTTTACGCAAAGGATCATAATTAGGTGTCTTTTTTTGATAAACCATAGACACTTACGTTAGAGTATTGTAGTTTACGTTATTTTGTTTTCAACAAAATCTTTAATAACAGTATCGAAGAAAATTGATTGAAAGATACTCGATTCAACCAATACAATTGCTAATTCGTTCAATTTGTTTTCCGACATAGTGATTTGATTTTAGTGATGACATAGTGATGACATTTTAAATGATTGTTTTAGTCGTTTCAAACAAGAAAACGATCTTCCAGAAGAAGACTACCATCTTGGATCTTCTTAACCCGCGAGCAGGCGTGGGGTGTGTTTCACATCCCACAACTTACAATTTGTTAAAAGAACAGTCCACCCTTGCTTCTGAAACTGGCCAAACTCTTTCCTGTTGCCTTCAAAGTCACAATCTTTGGGGTAGGGTGACAAAGAGAAAATTCCACTTATTGTTCCCTGTAAAATTGGACGTTTTTAATGAAATAATGCTATATAATCAGATGGGGTGCAAAGCAGGGGCTTACCCAGGTTTCGTAAACTGGGGGTGTTCAAGATTTTTAGGGGGATGTAGGCTAGATTTCATTTAGTTATTTTCATTACACCCATTGTGTATTCCAAGATTTTTAAGGGGTGTATCAAAAATCTGGAGGGGTGTTGGGGGTGTATAAATCCCTGGGTGCAAAGCACCCCGCGCGCGTTCTCGCGTTCTTCTAATCCGCGCGCCGGCTCGCAGGTTAAAGCCGTATCTCCATTCGACAGCTGAGGAAGATTCAAGCCATGCCCTGCATTCATAGTTGAATGACGACTTTACGTGAACGTGCATCTATGAATGCCGTGTTGATCGGCAATCCATCTCCCCCTCAGCCGCCTCGGCGGCTGATTACGCTGTTCAAGCGTCCTGTCTGGGATTACAGCGCCGCCCCCGGCGGCCACCCTTCCCAATGAAACCCTTGCACAATCCTCCTCCTCCCTGCATTCATACATTATCCCAAATGGACCCTATAGCTCAGGTGTGTCAAGAAAGGTCTCGCACAACAATAGTTAAATAAATTTAACTCTTTCTTTTTAATTTACAAACTTGAAGGGAAACAAATGAGGAAAAACATCCTGAACTCCCCCAAGCCTCAAAATAATATCCTGCGTACGACCAGGAGAGGAATGAAAAACTGATGAAAGTGGTAACTGCCACCTTGGGCTTGGATAGACGATAGACGACCAGTCAAATGACAGTCAGCTCGGCGCTGTGAGGTCACCAAGTCCAGTAACCCCGCAATTTCAATACTCTTTAATTAAGACAGCACCGCTTACTCTTAATAATTTTCTTCAGGACAGCCTTGCGTGTATAAAGTGTACTTCTCAAGACCCACGCGATAGAACGTAATAAACGAGAGTCAACACCGTATCATCACTTAGCACTTCATATTGGAAATTTGAAAATTGAAAGCCCTCTCTCTCTCTTCTCACTCACTCTTTCTCTTAATATTATTAGCAGATATTTATTTATCAGAATGAGAACAACATCTTTAAATGGATCGCGAAAATGATTCCAGATTTGGAAAGAGACACGCTTCAACCCTTCTGGCAATTCCTTTCGCCTTAAATGATGATAAACTCGTTTAAATAACCTTCCTAACCAGGAAGTGTGGGTTTCTCTGCAAGCTCTCATCGTCAGAAAGAAAGGTGGCAGACAACACATTGCGGTTCTTTATTTACATCTCGGAATTCTTGGAACTAGTTAAATTAAGATTTACTAGTCAGCTTTATATTCTTGTTCTTAAAACCAGCCGAATGAATTTTTTTCCCTGGCTGGTGATGAGCCCAACTGCTACCACTGAATGACACGTGCCAATGCTCCTGTTCCAACAGGGTAACAGGTACTGAAAAGGTGAATCACTGTGCAAAAACGACGACTAACAATTAAAAAAAAAAAAGGATAACAGGTACAAATAGCATGTTATTTTATAACAGGTCACTTATGGGAAGTGGGGAATTCTAATAACTCGACGAAACTCATTTCAACCAGTAACAGTACATAATAACCCAGCTATGTGAAAATAGTAAATCCTTTAGAACAGTGGTTCCAGAAGGGCGCGCAGGGAAGCCGCAGCTTCCTAACAAGGGCGCTGCGAAATATTACACAATTTTCATGATTTTATTTGCGCTAAGCTGGATTTTCGGCGGTCGGTGCGATAAAAACTAAATGTGGTGCGAAAATCAACGTGGAGAAGGGAAGGGAAGGAAGGTGACTGTGTGTGCAGTTTGATTCTATACGATTTGAGAAAATGGGCGGTGAGCAACAAGTTCATCCATCCGCCAGGTTCACTTTGACCAGTCCTCCCATGCAGTACGGCCCGAGCATACCTCCATTGCGGGAGTTGGGGAGGAAACAAAATTTCCCCAACTACTATATATATGGTAAACATCCCTTAACAACCATTTTTTCTGGAAACGGATTTTCTCCCTCCACCCCATAGACCCAATGCTAAATTTACTCCATTGAGAGACCGCCTCTCTGAGAAACCGCTTTTTCGTAGAACCAACGGTGGTCGCCTTAGAGAGGTTTTATTGTACATATATTTAAATATAGTATTTACCGTTAAATAAACAACAAATCCATGGTAACGGGCATTGAAAACATTTAGCGTTTTACGACCTGAAAGGAACTATTTGAAACTTCTGCCTGCCCGCTATATAGATATATATAGCTACAGACGGACACTCCAGCTTTACAGCAAGTTTGAGAGTTCAACGTTGTGGTTAATTGCAAATTGGATTCAATATAAGGAATAGCAGGGAAAATGTCCTGGTTTCTTCTTTGGGACACTTAACCCTTTGCACTCCAGGCTATTTAGCCAAAGGAATTCAAAGCCATATACTGAATGTCGCTCCAGCGGAGCCAGTGGAGTGCAAAGGTTTAAAATAAGGGTGAAATGAGAAAGGGAAGAGGCGAAGTCCACGAATCTGTGATTCTGGTGCCCTGTTGAATGGACAATATACCACAGATGTGAGAACGGAAATAGCCGTTAACAAAATGGGCAGTTATAATCGTAAGTTTTTCCAACCAACAAAAGCAAAAAAGTCGGCCTTTTTCTCCTAGTAACTCTTAACTTTTCCAATGTCAAAAAAATTTCCATTTATCTAAAGGTGAAGAGCAAAAAAAAAAAAAATATTCCACCTTTTTCCCCCGAGAAAATCTAGATTTTTACCAAGTTTGCAATTGAAATTGCATGAATTTCCAACTACCCAAAGAATTAATTATTCATCCATTATTTTCTCGAGTTTAACCGGAATTTCTCAACTTGAAACTTCATTTTTCCCATTGGGGGGGAGACACACTGTCCATCACATAAGACCGGCCCTGGGCTGGACAGTACACCACAGGCGTGGAAACGGAAATAACTGTTAACAAAATGGGCAGTTACGATCGCAAATTTTTCCGACCAACAAAAGCAAAAAAGTTATCTTTTTCTCCAAGAAACTCTCGATTTTGCCAACATCAAACAATTTTCCGATTGTCTAAGG
>QLNU02014176.1:108809034-108832124 GCA_006491805.2 Dysdera silvatica | reverse complement strand
CCCACCCCTCTCGTCTGCTTTGTCCATCCTACCAATTACAATTAGTTGAATTTTCCCGAATTGCATTTCTTGCGATCTTCAATGTGTGCTTTATTCATGTTAACTTGAGTGTACCTGTTGGAATTTGACGTAGGGCGCAAATAGGTTAACTTTAATTGAGCAAAAGGATCGAAAATGTTTGCGAACCACTGCTTTTGAATATACAGGGTGTCCCAGAATAACCGTACCACCCTTTAATAACTCGAGCTCTTCTCAACGCAACATGTTCATTTATATCTCATTTTATAGATTTCCGAATGCACTATCTTCCTGTATCATACAGAATTCCGTAGAAATATGGACGGTGTCTTAAAAAAACACAAAATGCGCTTTTCCTCTCTTATTTCAAATGGCACCCTATACATTTATTACACCACAATAAAGCGTATCTGATTATGGTTTTAATAAGATCAAAATGGGTTTCCTAAGGTAAATAGAACTGGAGATATATATTATAGTTGAAGTTTGACATATGCGTTAAATAACTTAAGGCTTATTAACAATTCCATTGCTTCATGTAATATATACAAAAGGAATTTCCATTACTGAAAGATTCGCCATTATTATCTTCTGGTTTAAGACTGCCTTCGTGTCTAAATATTTCTCAACCTTTGCAGTGACAGATCCACGAGTGGGGGGGATTAGTGAAATTCTCCCTCCCCAAATCCATTCCAATTCGCAGTGTAAATCGGTTATAACGAACGAACCGCCATATATAAAGACGGAATTTTTACAAAAAGTTTGATTTCCCATTTTATTTATTTTTTAAATTGCTCGTTAAATCCGGGGTCCAAAAAAGGCTTGTTCACTAAAAGCAGTTAAACTGTCTTGCGCTTAATCATTATACCAAGCAAAATCCATATTTTCCTCCATATATATCCGGGAGCTTGTTAAACGCTGGCTCGTTCAATGCGAGTTCTACTGCATTTTGCATTCCCTCCCACCTCCCAAAAAAACAAAATCCCTTTCTGGATCCACCTCTGAACCATGACCGATTTTGATACATACAATATGAGGGTATAGGCGTACTCAAAAAGTTCATAAGGGGGTTATAGGCTTAATGGGAAGGGTTACAGAGCTACAACTCATATATTCCTATGTTAAATATACAAAATTTCATTGCAATGGGGATTACTACACCCCATAAACACCCCCCGCGTACACCAGTATATGAGGGTATGAAATAGAGAAGGAAACAATTATTCATAAAACGGAACCGTCTATCGGTGAGTCATTTTTCCCACCTCCAGTACAAAGCGTTTCCGAGAACGGAACCTGAATTTATTACATGGAAATGGGGTTTCCTTCACTACAACTTAGAACCAATTGAGGGTTAAAGAAACCCCGTAAGTCGCAAGAACGAGGGCTCCTGCATCAAAAAAGAAAATAATTTGTAACTCAAAGTGCCAACTGAAACAAAATTTATGTTCATTTTACAATATTTATTAGTGTAATATTTACTAATAACAATGTAACTTTTATAATAAATTTTTATGATTAATTAGGCTTTACTGAGTTTAAATTAATTCTGAATTTTGCAATTCTACTTATATTGAAAAATTAAATTAATACAGCATCGGCTTTAAAAATCAAAAGAAGGAGAAGCGGCCTCTGAATTTTACCTTCCTAAAATAAAATTTGGAAAAAAAAAAAATCTGAAAAAAAAAATTAAAAACGATATATCATGTATATGAGATACTTTTTGCATGTTTTTATTAATGTAAAATTATCTGCTCTAAATTCACAAAAGAGTTCGTAATAAGATGCGCTTCGTAAACAAACCATTTTTTCATTACAGTTTTCATTTTAAAAGATATATTTGATAATTCAATATATGTTCAGGCCCGTAGCTAGACGTTTGTTACAGGGGGGGAGACTCTGAAAGCTACAGGGGCTTAAAATTCGTAAATATTTTGATGTATTTTATTAATATATTTAATAATACTAAATATATAAGTAGACTAATATATTTAAAATTAATAAATAAATTTCTTAAAATAAATTTTGCATTAAAATGTACCTATAATCTCTCCTCAATAATTGCCCTTATCCTTATCATAAAATAGATGGAGACTCAAACCTCTGTAAAAAACATTATGTAAACCAGATCTACCGTAGAAAGCTATGTTGAATAATATATTTTCAACGTCAGAGAAAAATTTGCATTGTCATGCTCACTTTCATGTAAGACAAAAAATTTAAAATGAAATCCTACAAACATTTATTTTGAGAAAAAATATTTTCAAGGGGAAGCTTACCACAGACGCTGTTAGCGCGGGGGGGGGTGGGGTGGATATGGGAGACCCGTCACCCCAATGTTGGCATTAGGGTTCCATATCCCCCTCCAATTTCAAACAAAATGCCTCCTAGTGGTACTAGTGGTATACTGCCCCCCTATACTTTTATGCCGTCAGCACCGATGGGGCTTACTATATTTTGGGGGAGCTCAGCCCCTTTTAGCTCCAGCCAAGATACGTTCTTACTGGCTCAACCCCCTCCAGCCTGGTCGGTCGGTCGGTCGATCTCTCTCTCTCTCTCTCTGTGTGTGTATATATATATATATATCCATATTTCTGGTAAGCGAAAAATCGGGGTAGCAGTACGCGAATTATATTAAATGTTGGTATTTTGTACATTAAATAATGACATTTTATGCAGTAATTATGGGTATTAAGCGTAGTTTGGCAAAGCACTTGACCGGCAATCTAGAGACTAAACAACAATATCAATCAACGTTTATTGGCGTAGTGATACCAACGCCGATGGTATGGCGTGATTAGATGGTGAAACGTTCGAAAGAAAATAAATATTTCTGCCTTCGGTGGGACCTGAACCCACGACCTTCCACTTGCCGGGCGGAGGCTCTACCATCTGAGTCTCGAGATTGTTGGTTCGCATCCTACCAGGGATCAATAAATTATTCCCTTCTTTGCAGGTAATTCATCATCTAGTAGTTTTTGATGTCGACTGGAAAGCATCAAAGCGTTTCAAACAGATATCGCGATCCTTCATTAGGCATCAACTGAAGCTAATTCCAAGTAAACTTGAAACGAACGTGCCAATATATTCTAGCCAGCATCAAAAATTACGCTCAGTGATATTGGTATCCATATATTCATATGCCTTGTGTCTCAAGTTCTCTTAAAGTTAAAGACCCTGAAAACGTCGCAAAGTTTTCCGAAGGTTAATTAATCACGATAACCTAATTAAAACGACAGCCATTAACCAGGCCATTGAATCTGTTACTGAAGCTTCATAAAATGTCTTCAACATGCCACAAATTTTGAAGCAAAAAGAAGATAGGTGGCGTGATGCACGTATTTATAAGCAATCATTATACCGCCATTAATCTAATGGTGGTTGCTGATGTATCTACAACACGAGCGACAGTTCTTCCACATCGTTATTATAAAATACTTCCTGCACGCAGTAATTTTATTAATTAAGACTACTCTGACGTCCAAAAAGAGACATTTTTCTTCCCTGCCTGAGATTCTTTCTGCTTAGCTTTTTTTTCTCCCTTGCTATAATTCAATAAGTCTAATGTGCACATCTCAAGGGAAAGGAAGAATGAACGTCTCTCAACCTACAAATTTGATGATAAGCTTCCCGAATATTAATGAGCAAATTAATGAAGATGAAGAAAGTGGCCACTTCATCAAATTAATGAAGAAGCCTTTCTTACTGCTAAGGGCAAAGTCAAACTCATTATCGTCGCCTCAGTTCCGGATGGGCAACCTTGACTTTGGGATGTGCTGCGCGTTTTTCCTTTACTTTCAAAATGGCGGCTTAATTGCTTTTTTTTTTTCATTATTATTATTATTATTATTTCACAAAATGTTTTTGTTTTCAAAAGAAAAAAAATGTCAACGTTCGTAAGTACTTCCTGAATAATAATTAAATATTCGCATATCTCCGTCTACGTTACATCATTAGAAGTGGACGGAGATCACAGGAAATGACTCGAATAACATTAGTAGTTATTAACATGAGGTTTCCCTGTGGCCACAAGATAACAAAATAGTGGTCGGATGTCCTCGATTTCAACATTTTATATTTTTCTTACTCAAACAGAACTAATAAACACTCTAATATTACCGAAACCTTGAAGCAAAATAATGCGACATGTTTAGAAAATTAAAATTCTTTGAAGTGTTTTTGCAATTGGAGACGACAGCCGGTTTATGGCGTCGCGGTGACGGTTTATTTCCATTTAGAGCGATTTCAGAATGTGAAGCTCGAAAAATCCATGCACGGTTCAGCATACTCACGCCTTTTAATAACATAAATAAAATAATAAAATTTATTTCAATACGCCAATTTGTTTCGCATCTCTCCCCCCCCAAGTCAAGGTTAAATGGGAAAAACATAAAGATGATGAAGAATATTTATATGTTGTTTGCTAGGACTGTAATAAACAAACGTCTTATTGTGTGTTCGCACTCAGTTGGCGTGTGATACCGTTAGCAGACGGGTTAGTCCATTGCAGTTTAGGGAAGGGCGTCTTGCCGAAACTGGTTTTTCGCGCGGGAAAAACCAGTTCCTCCAAGACGGCCTTCCCTAAACTGCAATGGACTAACCCGTCTGCTAACGGTATCACGCGCCAACTGAGCGCGAATGCACATTATACTGGTGTCCAAAGTATCTAAGCCTTGGAAAAATGCGATCCAGACGTTTTTTTCACGAATCTACAAGCTTCTCGCCCTTCAAACTACGTTTTCAGTAAGTGTTGCTTCAGCAGAACTAAGTGGTTTTTTTTTTGGTTTTTTTTAATCATTGAAGCGCCTTCGAATGCGGATGACGGAAGAGAAACTTTTAATACACACCCACAGACAAGGGTGGCTTAAGAGCCAGGCGACCCGGGTTCCCGTTTGAATAAAGGCGCGAAACTGAAGTCAAGTTCAAAATTTTTTAATTGACCCAACAGTAGCAAACCGAAAAAGAGACGTTTATAAAAATTTTTAGAGACATCTTTAGAGAAATTCTTTCAGAGACTTTTGGCCACTTTTATAGGGTATATGGCTCACTGTGCATCTGTGAAAATCTCCTGATTTTGCTGAAGTGGGATAGAGTGGGGAGAGCGCCAAAAGCAATCCGTGCCAGGCTGCCCGGGTTCGGCATCAACCTCGAGCCGCCCCTGCCCACCGAAACAGTCATATCGATGCAAATAAAGCGATTGACAAATTTTCGAAGAAACCAAGATGACTTTGCATCACAAACTTGAATTTGTTTTAAAAGTTGCTTTGTTATAAAAATAAAAAGTAAAATAATTACAACGTTTTCGTGGTTCAAATTTAAATTTGTTCTATTGCTTACATTGTAAATTATCGTTTTGATTATTGTATAGGTCTCCTTTACTAGCGTATCTTTCTGTAATACTTAACTATAATCTACCCTAAACCATATAGTTTAATTAAAGGAAAGCCCAACTCTACTTCATTGTCATAAATTAAATATTTTGGTGAAGATAAAGGAAGGAAGGCTAATTGATATAACAAAATTTACCTAAACTATTTCACAGTCAAACAAAAATTTTCTTGGCGAGGGGCCCCCGAAACCGCACCCCCCCCCCACTTTAATAACATCCTGGAACCGCCCATACCCTTGCACAGCATGGCGTTATCAGCCCTTGCAGCATAAAACACAATCCCCCCCCCACACACACATACACAAATAAAATAAAATTATAATGAAGGAAACCATTGTTCTCAATAACGCAAATCTTTTATAAAAATCTGAGAAGAACGACTTTGATTTGGCCTCTAGCACGCGCTTTAATACTTATTCTATATATATCATCATCATATTCAACCATTATCTATCCACTGCTGGATGAAGGTCTCTCCAAATGCTTTCCACACGTCTATCCTGGGCCATTCGTTTCCACGTCACCCCAACCTCTTTTCTTATTTCATCCACCCATCTAGTTTGAGGACGTTTTCTAGGTCTTCGGTGGTCTCTTGGAATCCAGTTCAGAATTTCTGTTGTCCATCGTTGATCAGTTCTTCTTGCAATATGCCCAGCCCATCGCCATTTCAGTCCTTTTACTTTAACAATGATGTCCTCTACTCTAGTTTGCTCTCTCACCCAAGTGTTTCTTTTTCGATCTCTCCTAGTTATTCCAAGCATGCACCTCTCCATGCTCCTTTGCGTTGTCTGTAACTTTCGTATTGCTCCAACTGTTAGACTCCATGTCTCTGATCCATAAGAGAGGACTGGCAATACACACTGGTTGAAGACTTTTCTTTTTAGACATAAAGGCAATTTCCCCTTCAGGATAAAACTGTTTCTTCCAAATGCACTCCAGCCAAGTTTAATACGTCTGTTGAGTTCTTTCATAATGTTGCCATCCATTGAAATCAGCTGGCCAAGGTAAATATATGAATCAGCAATTTCTAGCTCAGTGTTGTCAACTTGTATTTTTGTTTCCTCTACGAAATTATTGAACATGATCTTAGTTTTTTGTAGGTTCATCTTGAGTCCAACTTCTTTACTTCTAGTTGAGAGCTCCTGTACCATGTCTTGGAGTTCTGATGGGTTCGTTGAAAAAATAACAATGTCATCAGCAAACCGCAAATGATTTAAATATTCACCATTTATTTTTATTCCCCTGTTATTCCAATTTATTTGCTGAAAAATCATCTGTAAAGCTGAAGTAAAAAGTTTTGGAGAAATGGTATCTCCCTGCCTCACCCCTTTGCCAAGTTTGATAGTTTTGGTATCTTTATGTAACCGAAATTTTGCACTTGCATTTTTATACACACGTTTCACCATGTCAATGTACACATCCTCAATGTCTGTTGATCTTAAAGAGTTGATGACTGCTGATGTTTTTATAGAGTCAAAGGCCTTCTCATAGTCAATAAATGCAACACACAATGGAAGTTCATATTCATGTGTTCTTTCAATTAATTCTCTTAATACTTGAATATGGTCCACTGCATTGAATCCACTTCGAAATCCAGCTTGTTCTCTTGGTTGAGCTGCATCTAATTTTTTCTGCAGGCGATGTGTTAGAACTTTTGTGAAGATTTTATAAATAGCAGGTAACAAGCTAATTGGTCGGTAATTTTTCAAATCCTCTTTATCACCTTTTTTATGCAAAAGAATTACTGTTGCAGAATCCCATTGGTTTGGTATGTTACCACTGTTGAGGCATTTGGTAAAGAATTTTGCGAGTATGTCTTCTACATGTTCTCCAGCTTCTTTTAAGATATCTAATGTAATGCCATCATCGCCAGGGGATCTTCCTTTCTTCATACTTTTTATTGCAAATGAAACTTCTTTTAAGATTTTAGGAGCTGTTCCTTCGACTATTTCAATGTCTTCGTTTAATCCACTGTTTCCCTCATACAGCTTTCTGTAGAATTCTTCAACTCTTCTAAGTATTTCTTCCCTATTTCTTGTTACAGTGCCATCCTCTCCTTTTAATGCAATGATGTGTTTTTCCAACAGACAAACTTCATTTAACAACGCTAAGGTTTGTTCTGTTTTCAATGGCCTTCCTTACTAACTCACAATTGAATTTTCTTATATCTTCTTTCATGTTTTTGCGCAAAGTTTTGCAAAGTTCTACATACTCGATCTTGCGACTGGTATTTTGATTGTCCACCTTCATAAGTCTTCGCCTTTTCATGAGTTGTTTCGTCTTCTCAGATAATTTGCTATTCTGCTTTTTACAGGTTGCACCACCAATTTCCCCAGCAGTTTCAACTATTGTCTTAACTATGTTTTCATTTGCTTCTGAGATGTCAACTTCTTCAAGAAGTCCTTCCAGTGCAGAAAAGCGATTTTTTAATTCCAACTTGAATGCCTCGGTATTTTCTTTTAATTTCTTTAAATCCACCCTCTTACATACTTGTTTCCTAATGAGCTTCTGCCTTTCTAGTTTAGTATTTAAGTGCATTTTACATCTCACCATTCGATGATCACTTCCAGTATTAAATCTGTTCAGTACGCTGCAATCTTCAATAACTGATTTCTTGTTTGCCAGGATATAGTCAATTTCACTAGTTCCCCCATTTGGGTGTTTCCATGTCCATTTTCTTTGCGGTTTCTTCTTAAAAAATGAATTCATGATGCTAAGATTTTCAGCTTCTGCAAATTCGATGAGTTGATCGCCACGTTCATTCCTTTCCCCATATCCGTATTTACCAACCGATGTCTCTCCTTGTTCCTGTTGTCCAATTCTTGCATTGAAATCCCCCATGATGAGCTTGATATGTTGTTTCCCTTTGGTGTGTAACTCTTTGATTTCTTCATAAAATTCTTCAACCTCTTCGTCGGTATGGCTTGATGTTGGTGCATATACCTGTACTATCTGAAGTTGGTATCGCTGGGTTAGTTGAACAACGAGCCTCGCTGCTCGATCTGACGTGCTTTCGACTTCAAGAAGGTAGTCTTTAATTCTTTTGTTGATTAAGAAGCCAACACCACTTGTTCTTCCAGTTTCCGTTCCTCTATAATAAAACAAATGTCCACTTTTAAGTTCCACCAACTCTTCACCTTTTCTTCTAACTTCACTGAGTCCTACAATGTCCCATTTGATCTTGTCAAGTTCTTCTTCCAATTCCTGAAGTTTTGCTTCAGAAGCAAGGGATCGTCCATTAAACGTAGCCAAGGTCAATAACAAACGGCAGCCTGGGCCATTCCAGTGATTCTTAGCACCCCCTGCTTTCATGCCACACTGACCGCTGCCTTGATCAGGAGCACTCCAGCACCTGGAGACTAGGGGCCATGGTTTCTGGTGTGTCAACATAATGGAGGAATTAGCCATAATTTCACCACGCTGGCTAGACGGGTTGGTGAATTAGCCCTCCCCTTCCGCCTTTCTATCCGTGTAGCAAATATTAATTTGCCACATAAATAGAAAGCTCAGCCTGCACCACTTGAAGGCGGGGTAGGACACTAGGTTACTGGCCTGGCCGGTTCCACACATCGTCACATACGTTCAGCGTGTGGGTCTCCTTCCAGTTAGATACCAGCAACCCTTTTGCAGGCCATATATATATATATACACTCTTGAGCGTGAAAATACTAAAAGGTAATTGGAGATGAAGAGAAAATCATTGTTGTTTTTAAATAATATTTCCACGCGAAAATCATTGTTGTTTTTAAACAATATTTCCGCGCGAAAATCGGAGCTTCTGGATAAACCTTCGAAGGCGAGAGGACACTTATGTCCTGCTCTGATTATGTTAATTTTCCTGAAATTCCCTTTGAATTATTATTATTATTTTAAAGAAACAATTCGTATCACATAATAAATAAAACTTAAAAAAGGAAAGAAACTATTTGATTATTATTGGGCGCATATAATCAACAGGATTATTGGTGCATCATTATTATTGAAGTATTTATTAGTGAGTATATATCACTTGGATAAACATACCAGGACGTAAAGAGTCCAATCGAATTATAAGTGTTGTTTACTCTATTTTTGTAAAAGTTATGAATAATAATAATTATGTAGATTAAAGAAGGAAAAAAGATTTTTGGAGGCGTGCTATTAAGTGATATTAAAAAGTTATAAATGATAAAGGAAGTTTGCAAGAACATTTACAAAGAATATTAATACGTATATATTGTTATATGTTGTTATGGTATATGTTGCTATGAAAGGACAAAAAATAAGAGTGTAAGAAACGTAGGGACTTACCATTGATGCCACTAGGGATTTGACCTTGACAGCACTGCTTTGTTTGGCTTCACTGTTGGCAACACTGCTTTATTTACTTCCCTACATCTACCCTTCCCCCCCCCCCCCCCAAAAAAAATACCCGGCTCCCTTTTTTGTTGAGGTCTTGCAGTCAACTCGTGTAGGGACGGATTTAAAGGTCATTCGGGGGGCGATTAATGACTTGAGTTTTGAAAATGATACCTAAATGGACCTTTACCTTGCATCTTTTCAATGTTAAATTTTCATTTGGGGGGGGAGACCACCACCCCTTTAAATCCGCCCTTGAACTCGAATTTTTCGAAGTAGTCCGCTGGTTAAATTAAGTTGGAAACCACTGCTCTAAATGCTTTATTAATTAAGAATGCACAGAACAAAATTATTCAGCTTGAAAACGAAATAACCAAATTTTGGTAATCTTAGTTTTAAACTACATATAGTTAAAAAGCATATTAGTTAAAAAATATATACAGGCCTATTCTTCAATTTTCTTCTGATGACAGTCCTTAGACACCCCCTGCCCCTCGGATGTTCTGTGATATCTAAAGCAATTTTCAAAGTGGTCTGTAAGTAACTAAAATTTAGGAAACACTTGATCTATAGTAACATTATGGACTACGGACATTCGAGAAAGTGGTGTTGCCACTAGAAATCTTTTTTTTTTTTTTTTGACTCAAACTAGAGCCGTTTAACCCATATATTGCAAACTTGGATATTACTGTCTTCCTAAATCTCTTGGGTGAGATAAAAGCATGGGTGTTAAAACTTTTTCTTTCCGAGGACAATGTTTTGGGCCCTTCGTTATCCAACGGTCACATTGTTAGATAAGGCGAAATTATCGATGTTGAAGCACCATATTTATTTTCACACAATATACAATAGTTTTCGGGTCTTTCAACATCAAAGGCCGCTATTGAAAAATGCTCCCTGTCGCTGCGTGGGTGATGATCACCGCGACATGTGAACAAAGTCAACCCCACTTCCACCAAAAAAAGTTATTAAAATACTTTTTTGTATATAGTTCCATATTTTTCTATATAATACATACGTATGTCAAACAATTAAAAGTAAATTTTCGAATTTTTATATACCGGGTGACTCAATTTAAAGTGTACTGTCCGTTCACCACAAGAAGTCCGGTGGAACAGTTAGAAATAACGGGAGGTGACGTCACAAACGAGCTATACTCTTACAGCAGAGTAAAACTACAATTTCAGAACTTGTTTTTAGCGACCATTTGTCTACGCCAAAAATGGGTGTAGAACTTGGAGTCCTACATTATTGTAAGCGGCTGACAGGTTTGTGACGTCAACACCTGTTATTTCTAATTTTTCCACCGAACTTCCTTTTGTGAACGTAAAGTACCCGTTCTAGACGGCCTTCTAGCGGGGGAACCAGCAGGCAGAATCGCTAAATTTGGTGAGCGTACATTTTACATAATGGAGAAGAAATTTTAAAGAGGGAAAAAAGTTAAAAAATTCGCCGATATAGGGTAAAAGCGGCACTGTCAGCTGATAATAGTAGTAAAATTTTAATATCGCTTCCTGGAATATCTCTAATCGCTATAAAAGGAAGGTTTGAGACAGTTTATTTCAATCATTAAACAAGTATGGTTCTTTCTCTGCCTGAACATGCCTTGCTTGCAACATTTTTTTTACCCAAATTCTGAAAATATGGCGGCAGCACTTCGCGATTACAGACGCCGAAAAAGGTTGCGAAAAGAACCGCTCACTAAATATACATTGCGACGATTGATTCAAAAATATTTTTTTTAAGCTTTGCACACATATGCCTTAAATTTTCCTTCCTTCCTTTCTTTATTTTTTTTTTTACCCTTCCTTACATGCAGTCACTGGCGTACGCAGGGGGGTGTTGATGGGGTTGTAACCCCCCATTGCAATGAAATTTTGTATATTTAACATAGGAATATGTGAGTTGTAGCTCTGTAAACCCCCATTAAGAGCCTGTAACACATCTTATGAACTTTCTGCGTACGCCTATGCATGCAGCACACGTGCAATTCGCAGAAAGGGAACGTTCAAGCATTAGGTAAGCAATATATTGACCATTTTATACATCTCCCCCACAAGGTGCTTATGTAATACTTGAACACCCACAAAGGGAAACTTGCCGCTACGTAAAAACTACGAAAGTACACTACTACTACTGTGTGGAGAATTTTACCAGAAGAGTTGAACTATTTACTATTCACATAAATCGAATCAGGATTAAGTATTACACATGATCGATGTCGAAGTTCGATATACGCAAAAAGTTTATAAGGGGGAGGGGGATGAGATTACAAAGCTACAACCTCCAATATTCATATGTTTATATGCAAAATTTCATCATAAGGGACCATCAACCTCTCCTGCGTCCGCCAGTAGCCTTGAAAATATTCTCTGAAGCGGGGAAGCACGTTTTCATATTTGCGGAATAGTAAATAAACACTCAAAACTGCAGATCTAGGTTACGGGAAATAAACATTATTTATTAACGACGTCACTTTTCCTCTATCGGCGAATTTTGGAACTTTTTCTTTTTTCTTTTTATTGTTGTTGCTGTTGAAATCTCTTCTCCATTGTCTGAAATGTAAGTTCATTAAATTTGGTGACATTTCGCCTGCTGGTCCTCCCGCTAGAATGCTCTGAATCGGCACACTTTAATTTGTCACTCTGTACAATTTTTACTCAATATCTCTACCATTATTTTCCGATTATCCGTAAATTTGATTATCCGCGTTACTTGTGCCACCCATTACCGAAGAAATAGTAAATCCACTGTATTCCCTTTTAAGTGCAATATCATGTTGGAGATCGATAGTTTATATCTGAATGATAATGATTCATGACGTCCAACATCACTTCAAAAAGAGTTTATAGAAAGGTCAATATTTTTAATTGGTTTTCATCTGAAGCAAGTTGGCCACCACTGACCTAGGCAATCAAACTCTGGACTGCTGATCTGTTGAAAGAAAACTCGTAAGCACTTGGAACCTACCAGAATTAAACCCCAATTATTCATATAGTAGGCAAATGCTTTAACCACTATGCTACCATCGGGCCCCAGTGGGCGCGAGGGCATTGTTTTAACTATTGAGTCACTGGGGCGCTGGATGACCTACACTGAGTCACTAGGTCGCCCTTCAATACTTCTAAAAAGAATGAATGGAATTCACACACACACATTACTCCCGATGACTTCAGTGTCTGTAACAGTGATTCACAAGGTGGGCGAGTACGCCCGCACAGGACGTTTTAATGATTTTAGTGGGCGCTCGGCAATATAACCATAAGTCAAATAGTGGTACATTGCGCAAGGCTAATAAAAAAAAAGTATGGACACAAATTATTACAATTGAATTTTAATAACATTTTTAGCTGTTGTTATAACACGTGGCTATTTTTTTTCAAAATAAAAACAAATAGCAATAACTGCTGTCATCATAGTGAAGAAAAGAATCATCATATTCAAGTATTAAGAGAATTAATTGAAAGAACACATGAATATGAACTTCCATTGTGTGTTGCATTTATTGACTATGAGAAGGCCTTTGACTCTATTAAAACATCAGCAGTCATCAACTCTTTAAGATCAACAGACATTGAGGATGTGTACATTGACATGGTGAAACGTGTGTATAAAAATGCAAGTGCAAAATTTCGGTTACATAAAGATACCAAAACTATCAAAATTGGTAAAGGTGTGAGGCAGGGAGATACCATTTCTCCAAAACTTTTTACTTCAGCTTTACAGATGATTTTTCAGCTGATAAATTGGAATAACAAGGGAATAAAAATAAATGGTGAATATTTAAATCATTTGCGGTTTGCTGATGACATTGTTATTTTTTCAACGAACCCATCAGAACTCCAAGACATGGTACAGGAGCTCTCAACTAGAAGTAAAGAAGTTGGACTCAAGATGAACCTACAAAAAACTAAGATCATGTTCAATAATTTTGTAGAGGAAACAAAAATACAAGTTGACAACATTGAGCTAGAAATTGCTGATTCATATATTTACCTTGGCCAGCTGATTTCAATGGATGGCAACATTATGAAAGAACTCAACAGACGTATTAAACTTGGCTGGAGTGCATTTGGAAGAAACAGTTTTATCCTGAAGGGGAAATTGCCTTTGTGTCTAAAAAGAAAGGTCTTCAACCAGTGTGTATTGCCAGTCCTCTCTTATGGATCAGAGACATGGAGTCTAACAGTTGGAGCAATACGAAAGTTACAGACAACGCAAAGGAGCATGGAGAGGTGCATGCTTGGAATAACTAGGAGAGATCGAAAAAGAAACACTTGGGTGAGAGAGCAAACTAGAGTAGAGGACATCATTGTTAAAGTAAAAGGGCTGAAATGGCGATGGGCTGGGCATATTGCAAGAAGAACTGATCAACGATGGACAACAGAAATTCTGAACTGGATTCCAAGAGACCACCGAAGACCTAGAAAACGTCCTCAAACTAGATGGGTGGATGAAATAAGAAAACAGGTTGGGGTGACGTGGAAACGAATGGCCCAGGATAGACTTGTGTGGAAAGCATTTGGAGAGACCTTCATCCAGCAGTGGATAGATAATGGTTGAATATGATGATGATGATGATGATATATATATATATATATATATATATATATGTGTGTGTGTGTGTGTGTGTGTGGCGAAGATGTATAAGCACCCGCCCTCAAACCAGAAGGTGTATACTATAGACGAAGGTTCGATTCCTGATACGGACAAAAAAAATGAAAGAGCTGAAAAAACTGCTTAACGGAAAGCACAATGTCATCTATTTACTGCAATGGGGGAAGGGGGAAAAAAATTGCACTGCTGGAGCCATCTAGTGATCGGAAAATGTACTAATAACAAATGAAAATACCACTGGACCAAGAAAAACCGGATATATGGCTAGCTGATGCCACAGCAGCATCTGGTAATGCCGTTGAAGTACCACTCCGTAGCCGGGCGACGTGAAAAAGGCTATCTCAGACTCTGATGATATGAATTGGAGCATCGGTTGTCGTGCTCTTGAATCAGAACCGCGTTCGGACTTTAAGCAGAGGGGCCCGTTCGAAAAATATGCAACAGTCTCTCCTTGGAGGTGCCGGCGGTTGTAGCGGCGCCTCTAACTGTACGGCTACTAGAACCAACACAGCCCAAAGTGCTTTGCAGCCTAATATAGG
The DNA here is from genome assembly GCA_006491805.2 of Dysdera silvatica. NCBI lineage: Eukaryota > Metazoa > Arthropoda > Arachnida > Araneae > Dysderidae > Dysdera > Dysdera silvatica. The sequence goes on along the minus strand of QLNU02014176.1, from coordinate 108,817,223 downwards.
GTAGCCACCAGGGCTGGAAGATCACGCCAGCATATGGCATGAACACCTACATCATGCGCACTTACTATACCATTACAAAGCTAGAAACAGACCTCACAAATTACAGACCCACACTTCACGCCAAATTCGCACAACAATACCCACACCTGGACATCAGTATAGAAAGGATAACCGTTCAGCGCAGGAATACTCTTAGCTGAGCCCCTACTATAAAAGTTAACAGATGACGTTTCCAATAATCTAGCAAACACTCCAACCAGTGAGGTCAACGCAGAAGCACCAACTAGCGTAAGAGAACCGCCCCAACCGAGCATGGAAAGAAGAGAGGAGGGACGTGGAGAAAATGGAAGAAGGTTTCCAATGTGCCCTGGCGGAATATGAAGGCTCGGATGCCACAACAAGGCCAAGAATACCACATCAACCGGCATCTTGGAAACTCTGCAAAGCAACCAAGATCCTCAATGAACATACCCTGCAAGAGTCAACTGTTGTAAGCAGTCCAATACTTTAGGGTCGTTAATGACGTTGAAGATTGCTTCAAATACATGTGGAGTATCCTGTTCAAAGTCGATGATGACAGATAGGTCTTGCTTCAAATCAAGTTCAGACATGATCGCACAGGTTCGGACGGACGAGATCGCAAACACGTCTGTACTCCCCCAAGATCAGAACTTGGAATGTTTCGTATACCTCAAACTCCCCGTTGCATACCGGTCCCACAGTATTTCAAATCAATGATTAGAGGTCACCCTTAGATACGGAGGTATACACTGTTTCCATTAGACTAGAGCACTTGTACGGGCACAACATTTGAACTTAGTTATTCAACAGAAATGTTTCTAACACAAATGTATCTAACAAAAAAAAAATCTCTAACAAAATGTACACATAATAAAAAAAGGACCATAAGGTGAAGTTACCCTCTCGTCGGTCACAAAGGAGTGGAAGTTCACGTGAACTTTCCACCTAGAAACGATATCAAAACTCACTAAACATCAATTGATAAAAATTTCCCCCAAGGTAAATAAATTTTAAACTGTTGTTATACATTTAATTACGTTTTTATGCGACAAATGCTGTCTGTTATCGTAACTGCTGAATGTTATCTTAAACTTGCGTCTTCCAAAATAGGTGCGTTTGGAAATGAGGAATTTAAGATAATTGACATGTAACACGTGAACTGTAAATGTACCCTCTTTCACGGACAAATTTCCCCACCCAGTGAACGTCCGCTAATGACGGATTTCAAATCAATAAAAATAACTGGGTTTTCCACACCGCCTACTCTTCTCGCCTATAGACACAGAAAATAATGACTCAGAAATGGGGAGAAAAACGAGTAGTGCGGTTTTCCAGCCCTTTTCTTTTCTGGCGTTCAAAACTAAAAGTGATTTAGATTTCACACAGATAACTACGTAAGCAACATCCGGATGACCTTTTTATTTGTGTCCGTACACGCACTCGGTGAAGATGCGAGATAAAGCTTCCCGAAAAGCTGAAGCCTCCTTTGCATGGCTAAAAATATTTGTAATTCGTAACGGTTAAAGAAGGAAAACCAAACTAAAAAAATTTTGAAAGCAACGTAAAACCAGCGTCGCTTTATTGATGCCAAACAAGAAAGGTAACTAAAGCAATGAGAAAAACCAAATTCGAGTTTTATTAAATAATCCGCCCCGGTACAATATTGAACGAGGACCCCCCCTCCCCTCAAAAAAATAAATAAATAAATAATACAGAGTATTAATGAGATGTTTGCTGCCAAAAATCCACGTCAGAAGTAATTATATATATAAGTAGAGGAAATATAGGTGAAGTAACATATAATATAGAGATATAAAGAAAATATAGAGATATAAAGAAAATATAGAGATATAAATGAAATATAGAGATATATAGAGATACAAAGGAAATATAGAGATATATAGAGATATAAAGGAAATTTAGAGACATAAATGAAATATATTTGGCCGTAACACATACATTCAAGAATTGAACAACGTTTGTAAATGAGTATAGGCGTAGGGGCGTATATGGACCCGAATCCCCTACAATAATTTCCAAACCAAGCTGGCTGTAGACTATTGACTGGAATTTCCAAGACAAGAGTGGAGGAAAAGCAAAAATCTGAGAACAGAAGAAAGCAGTCCGAAAGTGAGAGTAAAATTACAAAGAAACTGGCGACCATACAAAATGAAGTAAAATGGAAGCTGTCTTTTCGCGCAAACTCCTTACGCCCATAGAGATTATTGGGAGAAGACGCATAGACTAAGTTTAAATTCTTAGTATTCAAACTTAGTACCAGATTGAAGCGTGGTCTAGTAGGGTACAGGGGCGGACTGGGTCGGTGCGCCCTCATGAGCAATAGGACTCACACCTTCGAATGGGCAAAGAATTCGCGCTCTCCAAATATCCAAGGTATGCGCCCTTTGAGAGGACCCAGTCCGCCTTTGGTAGAGTACAGTTACCCGGAACAGGCCCGTGGCTAAACGCTTGTTTTAACAAAGGACAATTTTCCGGTGTAAGCAATTTTATATACAAACAAAAATTATTTTGAAAAAACTGTTTTCCAGGTGTGGGGGGGGGGACTGATTGAGTTTCCAGATGATATTCGGCTTCCTCTAGCCCCAAGCTGGTTACGGCTCTGGCCCGGAAGCCATTCGTACAGGTGAAGAGAATAGGTTCTGTCTGTTGTCTTTTTTTATTTATTTATTTATTTTATTATTAAATCTAAGGTAAGCACGTAAGCACCAAAATAATATTTATGCTTGGGGCGACGGAATGTTTTATTCCGGCCCCCTAAAAACTCCTTAACCATAGTATCTGTTTAACAGGCGTATGCAGGAAGTTCATAAGGGGGAGGTTACGGAGTTACAACTCTATATATTTATATATACAGGGCGTCTCAGCACCAGGGTTACAAACTTCAAGGGGTCATAGTACTCATCAAGGTGAACGATAATATGTCATAGAATCTAAAGTCGCAAACCACCCACAGCGCCAGTTCTAAAACCGTCCAGCATGCACAAATATTTACAACCAGTGAATGAGAAGCGCAACATGCGATATCCTAATCAGCTATGCACTTGATCAGATGACCTGAGTAGTATCTGGCGCTCTTCACGCACTATTTGTAAATATTTGTGAATGCTGGACGGTTTTAGAACTGGCGCTGTGGGTGGTTTGCGACCTTAGATTCTATGACAAATATCATTCACCTTGATGAGAACTATGACCCCTTGAAGTTTGTAACCCTGGTGCTGAGACACCCTGTATATATATATATACACAGAATTTCATCGCAATGGGTGGTTACCGCTCCCCTTTACTTACGATAGTGATCTGTATGTATTATCACTTGCAATTTAAATTCAAAATGGCGCGGTTTTTGTGCACGCCCCCACTCCCCTCCAAATCTTCGTTTCCTCAGTGTAACTAACCAAAATGAGTATACTTAAGTAAACTCAAAGATAACTGAACTTTACACAATTGGGGAAAAGATAACTGAACTTGATACAGCTGGGAGAAGATGACTAAACTTGATACAGCTGGGAGAAGATGACTAAACTTGACTAATCTGAAGGAAATAACCATGTTTTAAACAAGCGCAAAGCTAGGCATGAAGGATGAGTCAAACTACAATTACGTACACGCATAGTTGGACTAGAAGATGATTATGAAGGCCCGGATTTTTATGCATAAAATTTATCCCAAATAATATGCAACTATGCTCCAAATTATCACAATAGAAATATGCAAGTGCATAGAAATCTGGACCCTATTCATAAGCGATGTTTCGAAATGTATAAAATGACAATTTATTGAAACAGTGCAGATGTTCTTGAAATTATTGAATAATATGCACTAAAATGCATAAAAAAATATCGTATCATAAGCATTGCATTTGAGCGCCGTGCCAGTAATTTTGGGGAAGTGCGGCTTTTAAAAATGCAAATTTTCTACCTCGCCTTTTAATTTTACCTTTTTCTTTTTCTTTTCTTTCTTTTTCTTTTTCCTTTCTTTTCTTTTTTTTTCTTCTTCTTTCTTTCTTTTTTCTTTTCTTTCTTTCTTTCTTTATCTTTCTTTATTTTTTCAAAGAAAATCGAAACGTGATGGGGAGTAATGTTCCTCCCTTGCCTATACCTGCCGGCGCCCATGGCTTGGGGTGGAAAATATTACACTTGGTCTTGACTTGGAAAGTATTACGCATATTGAGAAACATCATCACAGAAATGTGAAGACTCATAAAATTATTTTTTTCTAACTTTAATATTATCTAATTATATCATTTACACTTGAAACATATTCTGTACCATTTTTTAAATTTTTTATGCAAAATTAAAAATGCCTTTAAAAAAACAAAAAAAACATCGAATTAATCTAATTGATTGAATTACAAGCGGATTAGAGAAATACACACTTTTCGAATGTTTTATAAAAATGTTGCAGAAATATGCCAAAATATGCAGAAATATTCAAAAATATGCGCACAAATGTGAAATATGCAAAAACATGCAAGTGCATAGAAATCCGGGCCCTAATGATCATACACAATTATACTCAATGATAACTATACACAATCAAAGTCAACCATAATATAAGACTTTTTAGCACTCTAGATACTCGGTAACACTGAGGGTATTATTGGGTCTAAATCGAAATCCGGACGTGCTTGGATGTTTAAAAAACTACCACAATTCGAAGGTCACGTCAAGCGTTTTATATATATGCCCACTCGGTTGAGTCTTGAAAAAAAAGAACAAACTTGTCGAGCGTACAAACCAACGACGGAAAATGTTATTACTTATAGGCATTTGCAGTCGGAATTATTAATTTCCATGTAAATTTTAATGTATGAATTTCAAGTACTAATTTTAATGTATTAATTCCAAGTACTAATTTTAATGAATTAATTTCAAGTTCTAGTTTTAATATATATTAATTTTAAGTAGTTTTTATACATTAATTTTAAGTACAAATTTTAATGTATTGGCTTCAAATATTAATGTATTGATTTCAAGTACTAATTTTAATGTATTAATTTCAAGTACCAATTTGAATATATTAATTTCAAGTATTAATTTTAATGTAGTGGGGGGAGGGCTGAGAAAAATTATTACCTCCTGCTCAAGGTGGTCAAACTTTTTAGTGATTTTACAAAATGCTAAAATGTTACAAAAATAATTGATACTGCTTGACAATTAGTAATGAGCTAAAAAGTACCTTATTTTAAAATGTGACTGTACATTTTTTTAAAGTAAATGCATAGCAGAATCGGGCAAATCAAATTTTTTGAACGGTCGGGTGGGAGCTCGAGCCCCCCCGCCCACTTACATGGGAGCCCATGATTTCAAGTACTAATTTTAATGTGCCAATTTCCACTACGAGGAGCATTTTCCCTTTATTTATAACAGTTCGTCTTAGGCATTTAAACCATCTAAATGCCAGATAATGAATAAAGTTGTTCGTGATACAATCGTTATTGCCTGGCAGTCCTGAACACGTGGTTTTTCCCGCCAATTTCTTGGGAATCAGTGATTTATGTTTCCTTTCCGCGTATTACATAGCAATAATGCCTTTCAAGCGGCTGAAGGAACTTCCATTTACTTTTACCGCATTTTTTGAGAGTGAGATGCGCTATACCGGTCCTCAAATTTGGCGCAAGGTCAGTGACTAAACTGGTAATTTTCCGCTGAATTGGCGATTTGAAATCCACGGATTGCGAGCTTTTGGCGGGTGATATGTAAAAGAAACAAAACGCAAAGGGATACGAACGATAAGTAAAAACAAATTACCACGAAACTAGTTTTTATATGTGGAAAATGTGACGAACCCAAATAAATAAACAAGTCGTAATGTCGGGCTTACGAAGGACTAAACTCCCTATGCCTTTCGCAACCTTTCTACAGTTTTCAGTCATCAAAAAAAAAGGGGGGGGGGAAATGCCCCAAAGCCATATTCAAACCCCCCTCTTCAGATAGGGGAATAATACTCATAAGCAATTGCTGATTGCACTTGTGGACGCTGAATTCTAATTCACCCTTGCTCGAATACAATAAGCAATTAAAGGGAATGCAGGAAGAAGCAACAAAATGAGAAAACGAAATTCGATTAAGCGATGATAAGAGGGAGAAAAGAGGTGGAGTAGCATCCGCGGGAATAAATGGGTCCATTGTACAGTTCTCCTAATGAGAGCGCTGAAGTTCGGTTTCAAAATTCCACCAACACTTACGCCTCTCTCAATGGAACTCCCAGAAAATCAAACCATTATCAAAACTCTCATTTCACCAGTACGATTAGATTTATAAAACATCCATTGTATTTATGCTTATAAAAGAAAGTTGGCAAGAAAGTAAGAAAAATTTTTAAATTTTGAAAATGAGCTTTTGAGAAATCTCCTCTTCCATCGCAGACTGACATCGTTTGCATTTTTCGGGTTCTCCAGTATTTCAGATAAGTTTTTCAGTTTCTCCAGGCTACTGATTGACGTTCTATTTCTCCTGTATGTTACATCAACTATCAAAACCGCGATTTTTTTTTAATTAACACATATTATTAAATTAAATTTATGCACGATATATTTATCTAAATTTAAATTATATATCATTAGAGACACTCATCGAAAAATGTCGGTAAATTAGACAGAAAATAAAATAAAAAATGCTTAGTTCTACAGCATCGGTGAATAAATATATACAGGCAGGGGCGGACTGGGCCGCTGCGGCTTCATTGGCCATAGGACTGGCGCCATCCGGCAATCCAAGGTACGCAGCCTTTCAGAGGACCCAGTCCGCCCCTGCATACAGGTTAGAACTAAAGCATTTAAATTAAGAACTAGCGTTACGACGTAGCACTACGCAGAATAAACGCGGAATGTATAAGTTTAACATTTTACGCTAAGTATAATTTACTTAAAATCGACATGCGTTTCAGACGAACTTGACGTTCCATCATCAGAAATATGACACACACGTATTCCTGATGAGGGGTGGCCAAAACGTCCGAAACGTACGTTAACTTTTGTTAAATTATACTACACCTGAAACATTGAACTTATTTTCTACATTTACACGTAAATTTGTATTCTATATTGTAACCAGTATATTGCCGCTCCTTTTTGTTTTTTCAATAACGTTATATATATGCCAATATTATATAAAATGTAAATCAATTTCTTTGTCCGATATTCTCAATTTCATGAACATTTACTTGAGTAACGCTGCTCTGCTTTTTTACAAAGCAAAACAAAAAAGTCGCCTCCCTTAATGCAGGCGCGGATTTAGGGGGACGTGGAGCAATTGTCCCTCCTTGAATGAAAATTTAACATTGAAAAGATACAAGGTAAAGGTCCAATGAGGTATCATTTTCAAAAATCAAGTCATTAATCGCACCCTCTTGAGTGATTTTTAAATCTGCCCCTGCCTTAATGCACACAAAATTGTTGAAATTATTGTACAAAGTTAATTTTAGCTATACACAGTGGAACCTTTAAAAGTGGCCGCCTTAGTAAATTGACTACTTTCTTTCTGTAAGTGAGAACCGGTAGGGACTGGTAATAGTAGCAGAGAACTGGCAGTCATGCCTATACTGAAGTCTGTCGTGTATAATGACCACCGGTCATTGCAGCCAGGCCCACAAGTGGTCACTTTAGGCAGGCTCTACTATGAAACACAAATTAATTTCATGTTTAAAAATGGGTGCTTTCCAAGATATTTCATTATATATTTCATTATCTATGCTCGTATAAAGCAATCTTTCCCGTTTAACGAATCTCTAGGGACTCAGAAAAAGGTCGCTAATCAAAATATTGCATTAAGGCAATGGCGGATCGACGGGGGGGGATTTAGGGAACCCCCCCCCAAAAAAAATGCGGTGGAAATCGGTTATAACGAGCGCCTATTATAACGACCAACCGCATATAACGACCAAATTTTTACAAAAAAAAAAGTTTGAATTCCACCACCCCCCGCCTCCTAAAATCCCTCTCTGTATCCACCTCTGATGAAGGACGACGCACTTTAATCTTTTATTTCATTTCCTTTTACCATGACAGATGGACGAATGTCAACATATTTGATAAATACATTGACGATGTTAGAATTCTCTTATTATTTGTATCACACCTTACAATTTAATAAAATTACATACAGCACAATAATGATGCAATACATATAATACAATAATGCAGTTTT
>QLNU02014176.1:108792202-108808934 GCA_006491805.2 Dysdera silvatica | reverse complement strand
TTTACATAACTGACAAACTTTGAGATCATTTTTGGCGAAGAACTCGAAAAAGCTGCCTGGTACGTAAATCAGTCTTGAATAAATAAGACGCGATCCTTCAATTTTCAAATCAGAAGCAATCATCACTTGCCTGTAACTTCATTATTTTTGACATTTTTAATTTTTTTGTTGGAAAGCGTGGAATTTCAAGCCTTATTTGTCACCATGTCTTCCTTTTCCACCATATCAACATACTTGTTTCGCGTTGTTTGTGAAAAATACACAAAGCAAGCCGATTTTGTATCAGATTATAAGATGGATATTGAGAAAGAAATATTTACATTTGCCAAAACTTTGATAAGTGGGTTAACACACGAAATGAATGACGAGAATAAACTTGATATTTGTTTAAATGAAATGAAGTATGATGCAATACAGGGTAATGAGATAAATGAAGAGAAATGGGATGAACAAACTAATTTGCCGTCACGCGTAACTTACACATTAGAAGACATGAAAAGAATTTCCATGGAGTGGGTCAGGAAAACTACGTTCCTTGAAAAGCATACAGCATCGCTTTAAAGACAACACACTTTCACGTCGACAAATTTATCGCTTTCGGGATTATGTTGCTTCCCAGGGTACAAGATGTGAAAAACTGTTACGGATGAAAGACGAAGTATTTGAGAAGTTTAAAAACGCCGGGAATATGCTTTATTAACAGTTCACGATTCCGATTTAAAGTTATGGTTTCTGAGCATTGCAATGAGAGAAAATCTCACAAACTTTAGCGCAAGTGATGCTTTTCTATTAAAATTTTAATAAAAGAGCGTGGCATAACAACAAGTAGAAGAATCACCAAGTTCGTTACGCATGAATGTACTATGCACACAACGGCTTTGGAAGATAGAGCTATAGAATTCGTCAACATAGTTACAGATGCAATGAGCAACTATCCTTTTGATGACGTTTTAAACACTGACCACAGCGGATTCACTAAAGATCTGGCAGTGATTGAATGGTACTCCGAGTACCATTCAATCTTCTCACGCCATATCCCATTCCGTAATAATCCGACCTATCATTTCTGCTGCTGGACAATTATTACCACAATTTCTGCTCATCCATCAGGAACCAAAGGGTGTATTCGATCCACGGGTACAGGAAAAGTTATTTAATCTCCTAATGTTATTCTGGAATGTTCCAAAAGTGGTAAAACCTCTACCGAAATACATGAGGTGTTCCTCAGCGAAGTACTCAAACCGAACGTAACATCAAAAGTTCTATTAATTATGGATTCGTGGACAGGTCAAATGGACGAAAATATATTTGATAATGCATTTAGTCAAGCCAGTCTTTCAGAGCAATCGAAATTGATGATTACACCACCTGGAGGGATAGCACTCATACAGTCATACGACGTATATTTTTTTCTTCAATGGAAATATTTCGCTAAACGCTTAACACGATTTTTCCTTTTGCATTATTATGATCATGTAAGTTCATCAGAAAGGAATAGCATTACAAAATTGCATTCGCTCATTCACAATCAGCTGTCTTCCCCAAAATTCCGAAATATGATAATCTATGCTTGGTGGAAATCAACGTACCAGGTACCCAAGCCTGAAAAATTCTTCAATGTGCAAGAAATTTGTTTTAATTTCACGGACCAAGTGTGTCACGAAATGGACTGTGATGTCAGTTCATTCATTTGTTGCAGTCATTGCTCAAAGTTATTATGCTTTCTCATTTTTTTATTGATTTTCATTTCCATTAAAAGCGTTTTAGGTTCATCACAGCCAAGAGCGCAGTTATAACTCTGGTAACCCCCGCAGTTAGGGAACTCAAAATTTTTTTCATATCTACATATTATTCTATAATATTCTATAATATTATATATTATTCTATAATATTCTATAATATAATAACTAGTATAATTCTATAATACTCCATGTTCATAATTCAAATCAGTTTCATATGTAAATACTCCATATTCATAATTCAAATCAGTTTCATATGTAAATACTCCATATTCATAATTTAAATCAGTTTTAAATGTAAATATTCTATATTCATAATTCAAATCAGTTCCATATGTCAATATTGCAGCGGTAAATAATTTTAATTGATTTTGGAAAGTGCCTCTAAAATTATTTGCAAAGGAACCTCAGCTTTTCCGATGCGCCAGGACTTCACTTCTACAAGACGTAGAAAGCTAAACTTCTAACATGAATAGAAGTAACTCACAGTAAAATTTTGGCGCTTAATGCTTGCCCAGCACGCCAAAACACTGTTTTCACCTGTCATGCAGCGAAGCATCATTGTAGGGTGAGCTCTATTTTCAGTGGGCCGTAGCTCGACCCCCAGGTCGATTGGGCCAAATTTGATTTTGGATCTTTTATTTACTCGGTCATATTGGCCTATAAACCGAAATTCAGAAAAATCGAGCTCTGACAGTTCGCGAGGTTCCCTTGTCAGTTGGCGCGTGATACCGTTAGCAGACGGGTTAGTCCATTGCAGTTTAGGGAAGGCCGTCTTGGAGGAACTGGTTTTTCCCGCGCGAAAAACCAGTTTCGGCAAGACGCCCTTCCCTAAACTGCAATGGACTAACCCTTGTGCTAACGGTATCAGGCGTCAGGTCTGCGCGAACGCACAATAGCACAGCATGCAGTTTACAAGGTGTACCAGACAGGGTACGCGCTGTGTGCGCCGCGTACTCTCAAGAAAATTTGAAATATGCCGAGAACGTGCCGCATACTCTCAAAGTCTCAAGAAAGTTTGTCTATTTGCTGGTTTTGGGGCAACTTTCAATACAGTTCAGCATTTTTTTCTTTTTTTTTTTTTTCGGTCATTTACGAACTTGAATTTAAACAAATGAGGAAACCCCCCCTGAACCCCACAAGCCTCAAAATAATATCCTACATACGACCTGGGGGTAGAATGAAAACTGGTGGAAGCGGCAACCAGCGGCGTAGCGTATGTTGCCAGCGCCCGGGGCAAGTTAAGCGCATGCTATAACCTGTTAGCACTCCTTTTCACCAGTCCAGTATTGAAATCTTGCGCCCCTGAGAATTTTGCTCTCGGGGCATTCGCCCCAGTAGCACCCCACACTACGCCACTGATGGCAATTGTCGCCTTGGGCTTAAATAAACGATAGTACTTGGGCTTGGATAGACAATAGACCAGTCAAATACCAGTCAGTGCGGCGTGGCGACGTCACCAAGCCCAGTAACCCCGCAATTACAATATTCTTTAATTAAGACAGCACTTCATACTCTCAAAAATTTTCTTTGGGACAGCCCTGATACCAGAGGATATGATATTGGAGTATAAACATCGCTAGGCAGTAACGTAGGACAAAGCGTTCAAGCAGTCCTCCCCATGTCACCTCTGGGGCAATGATTCAAGCCTGTCCCATGGGTTATCTTAATTAATATAGCACCGCATACCCTCAAAGATTTTCGGAGACAGACCTTACACCAGAGGATATGATATTGAGTATAAAATATCGCTGGCAGTAACGTAGGACAAAAGCGTTCAAGCAGTCCCCTCCCCATGTCACCTCTTGGGGCAATGGTTCAAGCCTGTCCCATGGGTTATCTTAATTAATACAGCACCGCATACTCTCAAAAATTTTCTTTGGGACAGCCCTTATACCAGAGGATATGATATTGAGTATAAACATCGCTGGGAAGTAACGTAGGACAAAGCGTTCAAGCAGTCCTCCCCATGTCACCTCTGGGGCAATGGTTCAAGCCTGTCCCATGGGTTATCTTAATTAAGACAGCACCGCTTACTCTCAAAAATTTTCTTTGGGACAGCCCTGATACCAGAGGATATGATATTGGAGTATAAACATCGCTAGGCAGTAACGTAGGACAAAGCGTTCAAGCAGTCCTCCCCATGTCACCTCTGGGGCAATGATTCAAGCCTGTCCCATGGGTTATCAAGGCACACTTTTCCCCTTAACGTCGAATCACGTGATCTCTTCAAAATCTACTTGAGCCTTCCCCTCCCCCACTCCTATAATTTTTGAATGGCTACGCTCTTATCCCTAAATAACTTACTAGTGTATAGGTCGAATCAATCGTTTCTGAGTGGATACTAAAAATTCAAATTTTTTTATCAGGGGCGTCAACTTCAAAAAATATCCAAGGGGAGGGGTTACAGGTAGGCCTCAATCCTGTCCACTTTTTAAGCTTGGGATTTCAGTTTCAAACAGGGGTTACCGTTATTTACAAAATTTTATAAAAAGGAAATTCTCGAAGATATAACTAGACAACAAATAACATTTTTGTCGTTTATTCCAGTTTCTTGATGATTGTTACAAAACTGCAGACCCACAGGGTCGGACTAAGAGCTTTAGAGACCCTAAGCATTCAGTGGCGTAGTAAGTAAAAAATTATGGGGAAGCTCAAGTGGCCTTAAAGGCGATCATGTGATTCGGCTTAAAAAAACGTGTTTCGACAGCCAATAGGGGGAGATCGTGAGTCCGTAAGCCTCCCCATTGCCCACGCCTCTGTAAGTACTTATAATGTTTTGATGCCACATACAGATCTAATTAACATATAAATAATAATGAGCTATAAAATAAAATTATATTTTCCAAAATGGAACAAAACATATTATAGAGAATGCTGCCTAATTTTGTATATTTTCACTTTAGTTGTAAGGTCATTTCACAGAATTTCGACTTTTTTTTTTTGTCGCTCGACCATTTTTGATTTCTTTCATAATTTGTTTGCTGAAACAACTTTCTTTCATACTTTGCATGCAAGAGAAGCCAAAAACAAATTGCAATTTTTTTTTTTTGGCAACAGGCATCGGAAAGACAAGATTTCGCGCGCTTTTGCGAAAATCAAGTACTTACAAAATCGCGTGCATGTTATTAACCAATAAAGATAAGTCAAAAATTCAAAAACATTTAAAATCTACGTAGTTTGTTTACTTAGATCACGTAAGTTTTACAACTTTAAGTTATTTTTTTTTTAAATTCTAATAATGTAATATAATAATGAGTAATGTGATATGTGACTGAAATATCGCTGAAATCGTCATTTTTTGAACAATTGCCTCATGAACGGGGAACAGATATCAATGTTGTGGGGCTTTTTTTATATGTTAGTTTCTGTCTAGGATATTACCCCAAAAAACTGAAGTTGTTATTTATTTCCATCCCCTTTCAACATACAAGAGTTTGAAAATTTTAAAAAACAGGCATATTCGGCGACTCACAAATCAAAAGAGGGAGCAGCTATCTGTTTGAAATTTGGCAAAGAAGCACTTCTTTGCATGCTGAGGGCCCTCAAAGAATTACCCAGGATCATATCACAACACCAAAGGATATGTTTGAGTTTTGTAAACAAAACATGCCTGGAATTAAATATGTCTTTGTGCCACAATCAAAAGTTAAAGAGCAAGTAGAATTGTTTGCAGACAGATTTAATTCCTATATTAGAACTTCGAACACTCAAGCTTACCACAGCCACATTACTTCAAATATATGTACTATAGGAGCTCGCGAAACTTCTCTTTCAGAACATTTCATCGATTGTAAAATCTCCAAGACATCATTTCCTTTGGGTGTGTGAAGAACAACTGTTATTATACTATAATTTTTTTTTTGCCACCCACGTATTAATTACAGCTCAAACTAGAGCTTATGTAATTTTGGAGAAAAAGAGACGCTTTCCCCATCCTGGATTCGAACCAGGGTCCCTCCGTTTAGCCCGGAGTGTCTTGGACCGCTAGACGAATGAGGACAGGAAACAACGCTCTCTTTCTCCGTATGTAAAGATGTTAAGGTATTATTACCCTCCGCAGGGATAACACAATTGCCAAATATGGTCAACACAAGAAAGCCTCCGGGGCGAGATTTTTGTGAGTTTTCGTGGGGGAATTTATTATACAATAATTTTTGCCACCCACGTATTAATTACAGCTCAAACTAGAGCTTATGTAATTTTGGAGAAAAAGAGACGCTTTCCCCATCCTGGATTCGAACCAGGGTCCCTCCGTTTAGCCCGGAGTGTCTTGGACCGCTAGACGAATGAGGACGAATGAGACGAAGGAGACGAATGAGCAACATAACAACAACTGTTATGTTGCTTGCATGTATCAAGGAAATTGGCGGCTTGGAATTATAAAAGACATTTCTATTTCTAAACAAGATTTTAAAATAAGTATCTTTCATCCTTCAGGACCAAGTGTACCAGTTTCAAAATTTGTAAAAATGACTGCATATGGGTAGAACTGAAAAATATTTTAAGAATCTTGTGTCCTTTGGATTTATCAACACCCACAGGACAAGTGCATGACATAAAGCCAGAAATGAGTGATGCAATTTCTGAACTTTTTTCCAAAAAGACGCTAAAATAAGGAGACTGAAGCATGAATAAATTAAACCATAAGAGACAAAAAGTGAACCTTTCAAGAACTTGGAAGATAGACTCTCTCTCTCTCTCTCTTTTTTTTTTGTTGTTGTTGTTGTGGTTTTACGGCTCAAAGACTACAATGGTCATGCTGCGCCGGGACCTACTGTTTTCCGAGGAATCCGAACCTCTGGACCTACAAATTTCTGAGGAATCCGAACCTCTTAAGGCCTAGGGAACCAAACCCCGGACTACAGTGAGCAAATTTCCCCCCCCCAAATCCCCACCACCACCCCCGATCCTTTTCAAGTCAATTTTCCGGTTCTCCAGTTTGAAGGTGGCTGTATCTCATAGACTAGTTCGAATAACCGGATGAAATTTTCAGATTAAAAACAACATGTAGAAAGGTGCTTTTTTGCCAAATTTCAAGCAGACAACTGCCCCCAATTTTGAGTTGTGAGTTGCCAAATATGCCTGTTTTTGCAAATTTTCAAAATTGCAAACTCTTGTATGTTAACAGGGGGATGGAAATAACAACTCCAGTTATTTTGAGGTACCACACTGAGACAGAGAACTAACATATAAAAAACGCGACATTGATATCTGTTGCCCTTCAGGAGGAAATCGTTTTCAAAAAATGACGATTTCAGCGGTATTTAAGTCGTTACCACATTATTCAGAATTTTTTAAAAAATAATCTAAAGCTGTAAAACTTACGCGATGTAAGTAAACAAACTACGTAGATTTTAAATCTTTTTGAATATTTGATTTATCTTTATTAGTTAATAAAATACATGCGATTTTGTAAGTATTTGTTTTTCGCAAAACCGCACGAAATCTTGTTTTTCCGATGCCTGTTGCCAAAATAAAAAAAAAAAATTTCAATTGGTTTTTGATTTTCTTTGCATATATGTTTCAGCATACAAAGTATGAAAGAAATCAAAAATGGTCGAGCGACCCCCATTTGTCAAAATTCTGTGGAATGACCCTATATAGAGTAGCCCCTCGTTGTATCGCGTTTGTCGGGAAACAGAGCAGAATGTGCGACATATCCAGATACGCGATATATCGGGCGATATGAAAAATTGCACTTTTATGAACATATGTAATAAAAACTTAGGACAAAAAAAATTGGGATATATATATATTGGGATATAAAGCTCAATATATACGAATGTGAAATATATTCAGACGCAATATATCCGAATGCGGGATATATTTAAAGGCGATATAACGAGGAGCTACTGTGTATTTGAAAATATTTCTCCTACTTTTTCTAATTGCAATGTCTTTGATAAGATCCTCATAACTCACCTTACCTAACAACATGGGCGCTCGCCCCTACTCCTAGCCATTTGAAAGGTTTTAACACCTGTAATTCTGCTATGAGTTTTACTTTCAAGGTTTACAGTCACATTTTAAAATAAAATATTTTTGCTTTTGCCCAATTTTAAATAAAATATTGCCTCATAGAGCCGGCGAGAATATGACAGCATGAACGGCCACCAGCATAAAAATATCGCTACTTAAAATGGGGTTCATGAGTCCGGTTGGAAGCCAGGGGCCGTGTTGAAAAGGCTCTCGGCGCATTTTATTACTTACCAGAAGAAGAAAAAAGAATTTTCGGCACCTGACGGGAGCTGAACCCACTACCTCATAATAAACAGTCAATTGCTTGAATTCACTGAGCTATAGATCACAATCAAACTCCTCTCTGCGAGTGAATATAAATCTTCACTACGGACATGTTTGCAATTAATGGGACAGTGCTTAGACTGCTTTTTTAATAAAATGACGAGTCCCTAGAAACTCATTGGCTCTAATGAGAATTTTCTACTTTAATAAATGTTAATGTTAGAGTTGCCTATGCGCCGTTTAACTTTTTGACTCGTCACTGTAGTTTAAAAAGCAGTCCAAGTGCTGCCACATTAATTGCAAACTTCCGTAGTGAAGCTTTATATTCTCTCGCAGAGAGAAGTTTGATCGAGATCTGTAGCTAAATGGGTAAGAACACTTGACTGTTTATCATAAGGTTGTGGGTCCGGTTCCCACCAGACGCCGAAAAATCATTTTTTCTCTTTGCGAGTAATTTACCATCTAATAAACGCTAATATTTCGCAAATTTAGCCGTGCCTCGTATGCCAGAATTTCCACAGCACTCTGTTTGGCCGTTTTACCTTCGCGTAAAGCATAGGTTTACCTCAAATATAGTGCAAAATAAATTTCTTTCAATTTGGTAATTTAAAATTTAGATTATAATTTTTTTACACTTATAAAGTTGAGTGAGTATTCAGTAAATGCTTAAATCATTACATTGTCTTAGTTCAAAAAGACATGACTATAAACATATGAAATCAGACTTTGTCCAGTTTCAGAATTTTAGAATTAATCGTTGTTTTTATCAAACTACTTCCTTTAAAAAAAAAGTCTTCTTTTCCAAATTCTGTTCACAAGCCTGCTATTTACTACTCCAGATCTGCCCCAAATCCCCTGGATTCTGTAGCCACGAAAGGATGCCGAGTCCAGGAGCTGTGCTTCGCATTCTCAGACACCAGGTTTACCGAGGTGCCATTTTGTAGCCAACGCTTTCACAAAACTACTCACACAAGTCAAGTCAATCTGTGAATTATCCAAAAAGCAAAGCGCTGTGTTTCAATCTCGAGGGAAGCTTAGTTTTTTTTCTTCGTCCGTTTTTTTCAAACTCAAGTTTAAAAAATAAAAAAAATAAACAAACTTTTAATAAAACTTCAAAGTTTTTAAATGTTTTTATAAATATGAAAAAGTTTAGGAAATTTGAGCATGAACTTTAGATAATGTGTTGTCACTTTGTTTCGATAGATATTGTTTATCACGGCTTCTTCAACACCTTATTCTTATAACCTGAATTTTAAAACGCAGTGTTACTACCGGTAGCCCAATGCAATAATCAAGTATATTTTCATTTTTACCTTCTTTATATATATATGATATGCATGTATGTGCTATACTAATATGACAATGGATGTACTAAGGCAACTACCTTGCAAAAGTGACCTTGTGAATCAGTATAGTTAAAATAGCGATTTGTATTTTTGTTAATTTTACTTCTTTAGTTTAATATTTTACTCCTAAATAACAACCATTTCCGAAGAATGGACGCTTTTGCGGATGTCCCCCGGGTGACTGTTATTCGAACGTTTCACTGTAGTTACGTCAACGTTGTTGATTTGAAATAGTTTTTGTTTATAATGCAATAATTATTTAATTCAACCCCATATAACATTCGGTTGAACTTACACACTTCATTTTAAAGTTTAATGAACTTTATATTGAATTTCGTTATAGCGACATTTAAGAGATTGGCGAAATATGACGATATAGTCAATAGTTTTGAAATGTTGATGTATGCTATTAAATTTCGTAAATGACGTTATTAATGTATTTATTTATTTTAACATTTTCTTACTTTGTGAGAAAATAGAAAAATACTAACAAAACAACAGTGCCACTACTTCACATTATGCAACCCTTAGCGACTAATCAGATTTGCCAACATGGCGAATGCCTAGCGTGACTGCATATCAATCTATCCCTTTGATCACCAATGGCACCAACTTCCTTTCTATGATACGGCCATGATGAATTGACTCAGTTTCTGTAAATGTATTTTAAAAAAAACTGGTTAAACTGCATACTAATGCCAACTAAAAAAAAAACAAAAATTCAATGTTCATTCATATACCTACGTTGCGGTTTATACACCACCACCAGCAGAAAAAAAGTCTGGAGCCGAAGTGATTGACACACATGTGCACATGAACTATGCCTGAAAAAAATCTTGGATCAATTTTAAGAGTATAGCACAAGTTTTGGCAATGTTGTGGAAGGAGTTTGATGGGGAGGACATTAGTACTTCCAAATTCCTAGGTCTAAGATTTTTTCGGGCGTAGTTCATGTGCACATGCATGCCCTTCAAGCTCCTTCTACAACATTGCCAAAACTTGTGCTATACTCTTAAAATTGGTCTAAGATTTTTTCCGGGCGTAGTTCATGTGCACATGTGTGTCAATCACTTCATAGCTTCAGCTCCAGTCATTTTTCTTCTGGTGATAGTGTATAAGCCGATAGGTATATATAAGTTAACATTGAATTTTTATGGGTGTTTTTTTTTTAAGAGATTGGAATTGAAAAAGCCTCAGTTTAATAAATTCGTCACTTTGGGATATTTCAGAAATGAACGTTTGCGATGTTGGAATAATGTTTTGAAGAGATTTTGGTTACACTGCACAACAACAACATCCTTGTGAAATGTCTTAAATCCGGAATTTCAGTACATTAGCTTGTGACATGTTTATACCACTCTTCTGTGTTATTACAGCCACTACTGCATTTTTTTCGCTGTCTTTTTCTTTTTTTATAGAATTGTGTTTGAATGGTAAGGGAAGTATACTTACCTGAGTGGGTTATGGAAAGAGGGAATAATTTCATCAGAGTATGAGTGTCCGGCATATGAGGAACAGATGACATTGTGGGCTGGGCCTCGTGTAGATAATGTGATTTGCAGATTACTTTGGGGAATTTATGTAGTATCGCTGCAAAAAGCATTGACCGGAGAACTTGTTTCCGCCATTTTTCTAAGTCATAAAAACTATTTTCATGCCAAACACCACTTATCAAGATGACTTGGCGAGTACTTCTGAAATTTTTATTTACGATTTTGCAGGTTTTTATGGGATTCAACATTTTACTGATTCAGGAAGCGCATCACTAATGCGATGGATCAGGCAGAAATAGCACAGCCTGGTAGGTGGGAGATGAGAAGTCTCTACCCATAACCCCTCTACTCATACATCCCCTTCACTGATTCAGGAAAATTACATGGCCCAAAAGTATGATGGCAGATCAGTTGCTGTGTTTCCAGGAGTTTTGGAAACAAAAAATTCAGTAGGAGGTTCATTGTGCAGTTTTACCAAGATTTTTGAGTGTGCATGCTTTCCTTGAATTAGTGAAAGTCTAGTGGGGATGTCAACTGCACCTTCCTGCCAAAAAAAAAAAACATCAGATAAACCTGCATTAGTGGAAATGAAAAATAAGACTATTTTCAAAAATACTCTCTTATTAATCAGAGTCGGTTGTTTGTGGAGAAAAGATTTTCACAGCTTTCAGAAACATAGGTGGGTTTTTTAATTACGTTTATGAAAAGTTCAGGCTAATTAAACATGGTGGCACATAGAATGGTAGTTCCAGAAGGCAGGAAGGAAGTTAGTGACCAAAGAGGGACATTGACATGCAGTGATGCTAGAAAACTCACGTTTTTGGAAATTTTTGTAAAAATTTTTTAAGCTGTGAAAACAACCTTTCCTCCGCAAACAGCTGACAGGTATTAATATGAGAGTATTTTTAAAAAATCATCTTTTTTCATTTCAGTGGAACTACAGAACACGTATTCGTCTATCCTCTTAAAATCTTAGGAAAGATTAGATCGCATTGTGACGTCACATAGTGTCATGTGACATACATCTGTATGATGTAGGGAAAACTGGTGTGATAGATTCCATTTTATTTTTTCTTCACGCTCAATGTGAGCGTCTGAATGTGTTAATTTTTTTTATGGATTGAATGGGCCATGAAAAAGGGTTTAATTACGTATGAGTATGAGTGTCAGAAGAGGAAGAAACTGGTTATTTCATGTGTGAGACAACGTATTGGTGTTTTGCAGTGGCGTTGTAAGAAACATGGTAGGGTTTTTTAGGTTTGGATGGGGGGGGGGAGGAACAGGATGCAGGAAAAGTATGGGGGTGGAAGAGGAAGAAAATTAAGGAAAGGTAGGGGGGAGGAGGAGGAGGAGGAAGAAGAACCATAATTACGGGAGGGGAGGAGTGAAGAAAAGTATGTGAGGGAAAATGGAGGATTATCAAAAACACCGTAAACAACATGGCGGCTAGTGACTTTGCCGATGACAGCAACATCCAATCCCGCGAAATAAGTACTCATTTTTTATTTTCTTACAATTGGGAGGAAGGCAGACAAGAACGGCGTAAACAACATGGCAGCTAACTGTGCCAATTGCCAGTTTTGGAAACACAGACTAGAATCGAGTGGGTTTCGTCTTGTGCAGTAGCACCTTCATTTCTACTAATACAAGCTTATTCGATTCAACAAGTCACGGGACATACTTTATCTGTTTTTTTTATGGTGGTACCTCCTAATTAGTGTTTTTGTGAACAAAATGCATTATAAGTTGAAGGTTGTACAAAAGCTTTAAAAAAAATTCAGCGTCATATACAAATTTCGAAACCATATTATGGTTAAAAGAATCGCATAAAATAAAAATTAGATTTAAATTACTTAAAGACAGATGGGTGATGCTGGTAAAATTCTTATAAATTGACAAAATATGTTTAAAGTCCAGTTCAGATTAATGGATTGCAGGCATCACACACACACACAGGAGCGACCCTCTCTCTCTCTCTCTCCTCTCCTCCGTTAAGAAAGATCGATGGGGAAAACGGAGCAGCATATCCTGATATGAAATCTAGTAAGATCACCTAATTTTAATTTGTGGTTTTACAAAATGAAAGTCAAATTTTGTCAAAGGTTTGTGCATCCAATTCTTTGACTGTCATTTATTATATAGAATGGATAAAATGCAGTTCTTAAAAATTTATATAAAAGGTATATTTTATTCTGTTTCAAATTTAACAGCAATACCAGTCTGCTGATTCCTGGCGATGGCAGTATGCCTTCAAATCCAACAGATTTTTATGGCACATTGTTTATTTTTTAATAATAATAATCGTTAGTAATATCAAGGTGCTGTGAGGTATATTTGTTAAAATAAGACTTTATAGAATACTGAATAAATTGTTAAAAATCATAATTACTCTGATTAGTAATGTCTTGAATAAACACATTATTGACCAGAGCTGTAAATTCACATCTTTAGTGTTTTTAAAATGTTGGAGATCAATTCATATTGTTTTAGCAGCCCATAGCAGGTGAAATAGCAAGCAATGAGAATGTATAAAAAGCACTACATCTTAAAGTTTTCATTTTTATTGGAAATGTATTGTTTCTTCCTGTGTAACAAGAACATAAAATATTCTCTTTTCTTTACAGATAATTTACCTGAAGTTTTTTATGCATCGAAAAATTCATTGTGATTAGTTATTCTTTAGTGCAATGGACAAAATGGAACTTTCTTGGGATGCGGATGAAACTTTATATTTGGACGAATCTGTTGCATCAGTAAACGAAACCTTTGAGGAGTTGGAGCAATCCATACTCAGCATTCTTGCAGAGGAACATTCCGAAATGTCTTTCTCCTCAATACCTAAATCAAGTACACCAAATAATCGTTCAGATTTTAAAAACCATTCGTCTTTTGAGTATGTTGAGGTTTCCGGTTACTCTGAAAATAGTCTATCTGAACACCATCTTTCACCTGTTGCTCTTTTCAAGGAAAGTGGACTAAAACAATATCACTCTGATTCTTTTTCAAACAGCTCATCACCTTTAATCCCCAAAAAACTAAATGTGCGAAATGTTCGATTACTAACAAATAGTCCCATCAAAAGATCTCAATGGGATGTCCATCCAACTATTGATTTAAAAGAAAACTGTGCTTCGTTGCAAAATGATATGTTAGGCAACATTCAAAACAGCATAACTCCAAGCATGAGGAATTTAACTGAGATTACTGCACAAGCTATGTTTAATAAAAATCCGAATTCTCCGTCTAAGGTTTTGGAAAATAAAAACATACTTAGATCTCCTAAATTGCCCCTTAGATCAAAAAACATCGAAGAAAATTACTTTGCTGTGAAAAAAATTAAATATGATAATGCACTTTCTCAGATCCATCCTTATCCCCATTTAAACAGTATTACAGATAGATCTGCGAATACCTGTTTAATCGGTGAAAATAAAAACGGCCGGTCTAAATTGACACGATCAGCACCGTTTCCAATATGTAAAAATTCCGATGGTCCCCAAATGATAATAAATCCACCATCTTCCAAATCTCTTCACTCAGCTCAATTAGAACAAAATGATATTAGTTCCAAGTGTGGTAAATCATGTCATATTAACTCAGAAGTACAACTGGAGGAGCAGTCTGATCAAAATCCAGTTGCATCTGCTTACACTATAGGTAATTTCACTGAAAAGCGGGAAAATATAGCCTCTAAACCAGTTGATGAATCACTAAAAACGAACCCTCCCTTTGTAGTTAAGACAATAATTCAGGAAAATCCTTGTAACATAGTTGATTTTAATGAAAAAATTACTGAAAGTGGACCTTCTTATGAAAGTTTTTCCTCCAAGACTAATTTATGCATCCCAGATATTTGCATCGATTCATCGGATGATGATGATGTCCTTTCTTTATTTATTGATGATGAGTTGGAAAGTATTGATGTGGATAGTGATATAGATGAAGACACACTTTTGGGCATAGAGGACAATGGTAACAATTCTGATGACTATGAAAAAAAGGATCAAGTGTTAAATGACATAAAGCAGAGAGATACAAATTATGTGGAAAATCAGATGTCAACTGAGGCACACTGCAAATCCAAGTCACCTATCTCTGTCCTTGAAAATGTTGGACTTGATTTAAACGATGGAACACAATGTGAGCTGTCACCCAGCATAACTTTTAATCTTATGGCTGGAGATAAAACAGATACCCAGGGAGGTACATGTTTACAGAAATCACTATCTGTAAATTTAGAAGTTGAAGCAGCTGTACTTACAGACCCATCTTATTTGGTGGAAAATGATCCTTGTGCCATGAAAGTTCAGTTAACCAACCTAAAAGTTGAAGCTAGTCGTAAACTTGTCATTAATCCATTTGTTGCCAATGATAAAAGTCAAGATCCGATCATGTTAGTTGTTGAGGAATTGAAATGTGACGATATCGATACAAAAAGTGATCCAGAAACAGGTTTTGAAGCTGACAAAAGTGCAGGTGTTATTTCAGAGAAATGCGATGCTATTTTGACACCAGATTTACCCTTGAAGGAGGACCAGATAGTTAGAGGGTCAAAACTAACAATTGCATCTGATAAAATCAGCGGAGCTAGTTTGATTCCCAAATCAGAAGCAGATGCTCAAAACCTGAAACCATCCCAACCCAAAGTTAAAATTATAAAGGAAATTGCATTGTCCATGAGTGAAAGTAGTCAAGTGGGTAATTCAAATGCTTCGGGAAACGATATTCAAACCAAGAAAATTTCCAAACCATTTAAGAGTGCCGATCCAGAGGAAAACAAAGACCTCGATCATCCTGAGTGGGAAAATATGAAAATGCTAACCACTGATGAAGAAAGATACAAAGAAGTGAGGAATCGTTGGAAATCAAAGACTGTACCAAATCCCAATCGTGATTTGACGTTTCATTCTTTTCGGAAGCATAAAGTGCAAGGGCAGGCTGCCTTTACAACTAGCAATGATGCCAAGCAAGGACAAAAACGAGCGGCCGACAGCATTCTCCAAAGATCCGCTGCTAAGCGTGTTCGTACAAAAACTCTGCCTTGTACTTATCTCATAGATAACAAAATTGAATCTGCCAAACAGCAATATTCGAAAGATACACAAACTGCTCAGCAAGTTTACAACGCTGAATCAGAATCATTGTTCACAATGCGTACAAATGCAGAGTGGAATTTGAAAGCTCATGCTGGTTATAACTTTCAGCCATATTTTTACCCAAACTTTGCTCAACTTCGAATGCTGGAAGCAGACCACCAGAACGCTGAAAATGCACTTATTATGAAATGTAATAATGAGCTGAAAGTTGCACAATCTGCACTAGATGCAAAGTTAAATGCCTTGAAGAATGCCCGCCAAGAGATCGAGAAATTTTGTAAATTTTATAAGGGACTTAACAAATCATCGGATGTTGACCCAATGGTTGTTACTGAAAATCAAATAAAAGAACTGAATGAAATGGAAATGGTTTTTCATCAGTTTAGCACTTATTACAAGTATTAATTTACACCAGTCACCTGCAGCTTTAAAACTAAATATCACCCATGTTACATTTTGACGTACAATATTGAATTAAAAAAATCTTTTTTTTTTTCATATTAGCCTGAGAATAGAATACATCTCTCTTTATCTAACTTTATATATGTGTTCCTTATCATACTTCTATTAAAACCTTTCTAAAGACATCTTACTTGTAATGCAGTTTAAACGGCCGTTCAAAGTTTCTTTTGGTAGCGGAAGTGTCTTGTTACAGCCTTTCTTGTAATTTTGATCATAGAATAATTTTCCCATTTGTTTTTCATTAATTAAAAACGTTTTGAATTTTATTCATTTTTTCTAATTTCTCTTCCGCAATGGGATCTGAAAATAATGTATAGTTGTTTTTTTTATTGAACTTTTATTTTTGGTTC
>QLNU02014176.1:108748152-108792102 GCA_006491805.2 Dysdera silvatica | reverse complement strand
TTTATTCTGTTAAAAATGCTTTTATTATGCAAATGTGGCGGCGGCGGACAGAGGGGTCACGGATCTTTTGGTTACTATAAAAGGGGGTCGCGGATTACTTGGTTACTATAAAAATGGGTCGCGGCTTTAAAATGGTTGGGAACCACTAAACTAGGTGTTCTCACTTGGTGATAGATCTGGAGAACGCTGTGGCAACAGTTGAACATCCTCTGTATTGAGGAAAGTCACAGCAGTATGGGCAACATGCAGTCGTGCATTGCCCTATTGAAAGGTAGTGTGATGGAAGCTTCGATGATAGGGCATGTCCACAGACCTTATATTGTATATTTTTTTTTTATATATGAACAAGAGATGATTGGGATATGTACCCAATGGCACCCCATACCATCACTCCAGGTACTGTGCCCGTATGATGGTGTCAGCTGGCAATGTTCCTTCATTCCCTTCGGTGCCTCCACACATGGATACAGCCATTGTGATGCTGTATGCAGAACCAGTGTTCTTCTGAAAAGGCAGTGTGACACCACTCCTGCATCCATGATCATCGTTGAGTGTACCATTATAGGTGCACCTGTCTCTGGTTTAGTATCACCATACTTACAATCTGTGGTGCTGCAAACTTCGTCGCACTGTACATGCAGACACTTGTCCCAAAAAGAATCCATGTTCTTGGCTCAGAGCATGCGATGTGACTTTATGATACCGAAAGGCTGTGTGGATAACATGTCTGTCCTCTTGAGTATTAGTGACTTGTGGCTGCTGAGATTACTCATGGCATTCTGCATGACCTTCCTGGACCCATCAATTCCATATTCTCAAGACAGTTATGGGATTTCCACCAACACGAGAAGCAATAGTGCTTAAAGATAAACCACAGTCCCGGTAAGCTACGATTATACCGTGATCAAATTCTGATGTGTTAGTAGGCATTTCCCCTCAAAAGCGTAAGACCTTTACTCAAACAACCAACATGCGAATGTGATTTCCATATCAAAAACTAGCTTTATGATCTTCTCTTTTATACAGACTGTCGGAGACATTATTCTTACCTGCTATGTGAGCATGCGTTGAAATCCTAATAATTTGCATATCCCAGCATGTTGTGCCTTTTAAGCAAATTTCATGTTTGTTGCATATTGCCTTTACAGTGAAGCAATTTTAATGGCCAGCAGTGTATATTACTAAAAAATTACATTTCGTGCATGCACAGGTATATGCAGATGGTTCATATGTGGGAGTTACAGAGCTACAACTCTATATATCCATATGTATATTAAAAAAAATTGCATCGTAATGGGTGGTTACAACCCTAATTAACCTCCCCTGCGTATGCCAGTGTATGCATGGTCAATCACCTCCCCCCCCCAAAAAAAAAAACTGTGTGCATCCCTGGATTGATTTATTCATTTTTAAATGTTCCAGAAAGAAAAGAAAAAGTTAGCTAGCTTACACCTTCACACAGCATTAGCTATCAAAAGTTGTGAGTCTATACAAGTATTTACGAATACCCAGCAAACACCTGGGTTTTTGACAACCCTGCTTGCAATGGCATAATGTTAATGTATTTGTGACTCCCACAATAGGAACACTAGGTTCACTGTGCATGCTTTCTTAACTGTTGCCACTTAGAAACGCAAGAAAAGCAAACTTAAAAGTTCAATTTCTAAAATTGTCAAAATGCCAAATTGTTTCATTTTATATGATGCTTTCCAAATGTACATGATTTCACCTGCTGTATCTGACAAAATATTTTGTATAATTATAATTTCACTTTTTATATTTGGCAACAGTTTGTGTAATTGTTTTCTGAATTCTAAAATTCAGTCCGTTTCCGTTTACTGCTGTAGTGTGTACACATAATTCTCGCAGACTCCTTCAAATAGGCATACTTATTTTTTTCCATTATTGTATTTGAATTCATATTTTGGCGTATATCGATGAATTAAGTTAAATATGGAAGGCTTCAATAAATGTTATTTTCAACTGAACGGAATTCCTGACCTCAACTGGTAACCCAGACATGATAATTGAAAAAGTCGGAGAAGTTCTATTCAATTGAAAATAACATTATTGAAGCTTTCATGTTTAATTCAATACACATCAAAACATTAATTCAAATACAACATTAGAAAAAAAACAAGTATGCGTATTTGGAGGAGCCTTTAAGAATTTTGTTTGCACAGTACTGCTGTAAATGGAAAAACTGATTGGATTTTTGAATTCAGTAAACAATTACACAAACTTTAGCTGAACGTAAAAAGTAAAATTGAAGTTATTATAATATATTAAGTAAATTAAAATTATAAAAAATATTTTGCCAGATGCTGAAGGTGAAATTATTTACATTTAGAAAACATAATGTAAAAAGAAACCATTTGGCATTTTGCCAATTTTAGGAATTAAACTTAAGTTTCCTTTCCTTGCATTTCTAAGTGGCAACAGTTAAGAAAGCCTGCGAAGTGAACATGGTGTTTCTATTGTGGGAGCCCACATATTCATCTACCGTCCCATTAATCTAGGTTTAGCCCTGAATGGTATCATAGAATGTGTCCTTTTTTTTATCCATGGTAGTCTGGGGTATGGTTCCCTTGGTATCGGTGGTTTGGAGTCCTTAGAAAATTGTAGGTGTCTGTCAAGGATAATTCGAGAAAATGTTTTTAGGGGTGGAGTCAAAACCTGGAAACCGACGTAGAAATTAAGTTTATAATTAAAGTCTAAAGTAATGAGTGAATTTTTTTGTTCTTGCATAACCTGAATCCACCCTTGGTGCTGTCTTACCCTTGCTTTCCTTGCACCATAAAAACACAAATATTTTAGTTTTAAATATAGAATGGACATTCTTTATACAAAACTAATCTTTAATGTTACTTATTATAGTATAAAAGTCCTCGTTTCTTAATGTGACTAATATATCGAGAGAAAAAAAGGTTTAATTTTCATAATTCGAAGATATTATGCATATGGACCATGTATTTGTTCCTATGAGAAATTTACTTCTTCAAACTTGTATAATCATGGTGTTTTCATTCATTATCAACCTTTAACATTAGTAATTATTGCACCAAAGTACATTTTTGTTTCCTTGTTGCGAATGGTGAGTGTTTATTACACACCGATGTTTAGGTTTGGTTTTTTTAATTCAAGATATATATATCTTATTTTTATAGTTATTTTATTTTAGTATTATAGTTATTCTAGTCTAAATAATGTTTGAAGTTCTGTTTTGTTCAATTTTCCTACCAGTTTTTAAATTTTTGAATACCCTTTCCATTTACATTGCTTAGTCAAGATTGATCAAAGATCAGATATGTTTGTATAATATGTTTTTGTATATTTTTATACTGTTTAATACTTTTTCATTGTTAAAAGTACCAAAAAGGTACAGCAGCTGAATTTTTTAAATTCGCTCTTTTAAACCTTTTTGTACACATGGTACTTATTCAAGATATGCAATACAGATAAAATGTTACAAGATCTGCACAATATTATTTGTATTATGTAAAAGCAATCATGTTTGATTTCAAAGGCAGTAAATTACTTCCTTTATTGAGAAATGCTTTTTGTGTTACTAATCTTTTTCTGAATTCATATATAGCTAGTTTGCACGTCTATTTTGCCACAAATCATCAATTTCTTGTAACTGACTAATTACTGTAGTTAGGATTCTTCCATTCAGATGTTTGACAAGTTGCGAGCAAATTTGCTTTCCTATTGCGTGCGATATTAAATCTGGAAATCAACATTTTAATGGTCCTAATCTTTTAATGTAATAAAAATAAATGACTTATTAGTTATTTCTATATCGTTAATTCTTTTTCATTCTATACAAAGTAATTTTGTCACATGACACACATTTTTTCAACGTTCTGAAAAATCATATTCTGCCCTTTCTCAGCCAAAAAGTCTTTTTACCAAAAGAAAGATCTCTCGACCCCCACGCTCACTAGTGGCACAAACTTGGTCTTTATGTGAAGGTCAGCATCTTGGTCCCCAATGACAAAGACAATGATGTCTGGGTTCTTCCAAATAGAATTTTCCAGTTTTGCCATGGCAAAGTCATCCAAATAACTTTCTGCGTCCTTAAAAGTCTGCCGCTGCATTTGCTTTCCTATGTTCCATTCTTCAAGCTTCTTGATGCCGTCTATAATGAATTTGTAGTTATATGCCTCATACCACTCTTTTTCCAGATCTTTACTGCGTACATGACTTCTAATTTTTCTAACTGCTACACTACCATCTTCTTCAAGTTGAGCAAGGAAATACGTGATCTTGGCAAAGTTTAGACAGTAGTATACCACAGCACAGATCAAGGTGCCCCACCTGACGATCACAGGCTGTGGAGGAAGGGCAAGTTGAATGATTTTCTGGAACATGTTGATTCTCGCTAGGGTCTTAAGCAGCACTTTCTTTATTAATCCAATGAACTGGTTTGCAACTTCTTACTTTCCCCTCACTGCTTCTATGCAAGGAGTGCATCAAGCATATAATGTGGTGTTTGTTGGGGTAGAAAAGCTTAAGGTGCAAAAATGCCTTCAGCATGCAAGACACTTGATCTGCGATCCCCAAGCATACCTTATCGTAATGAATTTCTGGCCACAGTTTTGAACAGGCATCGTTGAATGCCTGCATTAGTGTGCAGTTGTTTTCTCCAAATGTTATATTTTGAATAATATAAAGCAAGGTAGTTCTCCATTCAAAGGAGCAAGAAGAATGGAAAGGGCATATATTTTTTGAGCATCTGTTTCATCCAGAATGAATGCAACTAGAAAATATCCTGTAATGCTTTTGATCTTGAGTATAGTGGCATTATAGTTCACATCCACGGATTTCTTCCTCATCATCAGTTCTCTCATCAGGGATTTTTCCAGAAATTCATTTAGGAAAGTATGGTTGACTTTAGACAACAGGATTCCTGATTCCATTAGAACGACAGCAATGTCAACATTAAACCGGTTGAATGGATCAGTTTTCATAGATGCTTGTCGAAAGATGAAAGATGTCTGTAATGAATAGGCATTTTATATTTCTTCCCTTCAAAACTTTTTTTTTTGAGTGACGAATTCTACGTGTCTGTGCAATGGCAGCTTTTGGTGTTTATCATCCACAATATTTTTCTTATCACAATACGTATATAAAATCAGGGTATCATCAATTTCAATCCCCTCATTTTGGAAGTGTCCTTTAGAATACTATGTAACTTACATTTTCCGAGTTTACTCATTTTTTCTCTGGGTCTATTTTCTGCTGGAGGTAGAGGAAAGGAATGCAAAGTAAACCTTCTGCTTGTGACTTCTGAAGAATCTGGACTGTGCCTATTTCATTGCGAGGGAGGGAGGGAAGGAAATAAATGCACTAACCCATATTGCAACTTTCCCTTCCTTGGTTTCTCTCTCAGAAAGAAATACAAAAGCACTGGATTAACTAAATTTCACATACAAAAAATACATTTTGCATTCACTTCAGGTGCAGATATTTTGTTTGCATGCGAAATTCAAGATTGCATTCTAGAAAGTGCACATAAGAGATGTTAAAATAAATCAATTTTACATGTTTATGATCAGATTTGATGTCTATATACATACCTACATAAAAAATCTTACTGCATGCTGAACGCAAAATCCTATCCCTACTAGTTACAGACATTGCATTTTTAGATATTATTAGTTTTAACTCCGGTGTTCTGTTTTCAATGTTAAATTTTGGTAGGTTTATAACAGTCTTTAAAATTTTGACAATATAGAGAACATTTATGTTCACCTTTTTAATAATGAGACGCATGCATTTATTATAAATGAAGAAAATTGATTTATAATGCTGGTTTATTCAGTTATTCCGTGGTACTAGTAACAGGAAACATCAGTATGAATGTAAAAAGGGAGAGATAACCATCCAAATATGAAGTATAGTATCCTGTTTAAAAAAAAATTACATTTGAAAGGGAAAATATAGATGGGGATAAATAATGAGACACTATAATCTTGTATATAACATGGTACATAAGTTCATATAAAATCTCTTAAGGTTCGAAACTGAAATTATAGACCTAAACATGCCATGCACTAAAGGAGCATGTTGCAGAAAAGCAGTATTGGCAAGGTGCAGTAAAATAAGCACCTGCTTGGCATGAATGTGGCATTTGTAGAAATGACAATAGACAGTTCGTTAAACCAACGTATGACCATTATATTATATTTTTTTATACAGGATATCCCAAAACCCTTGACTGCCCCTCTATTTCCTTAAATATTGATTCTAGATATATGTATTAAATTGGAAAGTGGCGTAAAAGAAGGTGCAGAATTTTGTGAAATCGATTAAAATTGCAGTGGATTATTTTTCGAAGAAATACAAAATTTAAATTTTTGTATGGTCCCTGTACACAAAATTGTCCATTTAGTAAAATGTTCCCCATACTCTAGTAGCTCAATATACAAAATTTCAGCATTCCAGTGGGAAAAGAACCAGAGAT
Source organism: Dysdera silvatica (assembly GCA_006491805.2). Taxonomy (NCBI): domain Eukaryota; kingdom Metazoa; phylum Arthropoda; class Arachnida; order Araneae; family Dysderidae; genus Dysdera; species Dysdera silvatica. Next base: position 108,785,633 of record QLNU02014176.1, on the reverse strand, counting down.
GTGAAAGCCCAAATTAACTGACATAACACTTGTTGAAGAGAGCAATAGGTACATGCCGGGAAGAGGGGAAATTCCATTCTGCTAAGCCACGTTATTTTGGGTCTTCATATCTCTGGTTCTTTTCCCACTAGAATGCTGAAATTTTGTATATTGACCTATTGGAGTATGAGGCACATTTTTGTGTACAGGGACTGTATAAAAATTTAAATTTCGTATTTCTTCAAAAAATAATCCTCTGCAACTTTAATAAATTTTATAAAATTCTGCACCTTTTTTTTACGCCACTTTCCAATTTAATACATATGTCTAGAATCAATATTTAAGGAATTAGAGCTACGGTCAAGGTTTTTGGGACACCCTGTATGTAAGTGTTACAATGCCTTTACATTCTCCTTCAGTGTGCAGTCTGAGAACCCATTAAAAGAGATGAATTGGGTCCTAACAGCTAACAGGAAAAAAAAAACACATACCATATATTAGCACTATGCTGATTGGACTTTAATGAAATGTGTCTGGGTGTGTTGGTTAGCCCATCCAATAGGCCGAGTAGCAAGCAAACTGAATTAAGCCCAATGAGTGTCAGCTTCCATTACATGAAACTGAGGTTAACTGTATAGTTGGTGCTTGCTGTATGGCTTCAGCAGAATCAGTTGCTTGTAAGTCACAATCTTTGTCATACATGTTCAAGATAATGTTTTTTCATGTATGAATATGCAAAGGATTTTCAACGAAACCTAAGGGCATAATATGTATACATTATTTATTTTCATAATTATTGGAAGTACATTAGTCCTGCAGTAATATAGCGATAACGAATTTGATTACTATGCAGATAGTGTTCAGTTTCAGCTAGCGCCTAATACTTGTTTGTTTTTTCCTACGTATCTGTAGTCTAGGGTTTGCTTCCCTATGTGTCATGGATCTAAATTCCTAAGAAAAAGCTGTATCTTTCTCACAATAAGGGGCATTCAAGTATTGCGTAAGCACCTGCGATGGGGTTGCTGTTGATCTAATTTTCCCATGTAACCAATGTTAATTTTTGTTTACTGAGGAGGGGAGGTTGAAATGGCCAAAATATTGCTTATGTAATACTTGAACTCTCCCTGAGAGAATGGGCTGGATTTTCGAATAGCCACATTCCTGAGAACGGTGGCATAGAGCTCTAAAATATAATTTTCCGAACCCTGCGATGTTGAAAAAGGTACCATGGATGTCCCGAGGGAGGTGCAAGGGGTTCACTTACACCCCCTTAATGTATGAAAATAAGGGGGGTGTAAGACTGAATCCACAAGAAACTACAGTCCAACAACATTATTTAATTGGAATTTTTCCTGGATCCCCACCTCTTGCATATAATTCTGGGAGCGTCCATGGATATTATGTAGTATACATAAAGAAAAATATACATTTAATGCCTGTGTTCATAGAAATTGTTTTAAGAAAATGTAAAATCACACAATATCGTGGGTTTCGACATGGTGTATCCACCAATTCTATTCGCAAATATTTGTTGGGGATACTAAAAATTATCATTACTGTATACTATTAGTTTATATAACATTAATTTACATAACTACATGAAAAATCACCTTAATCTATAACAGTTAGTAATCGTAGGCCAGAAATTTGTCACATGGAAAGTGGGTGGAGTTTCAAAGTGAAACAAAAGAGCATGGAGGGAATATACAGTAAAACCCCTCTTAAAGACCACTTCCTTTAATGACTACTTTTTCAGGAATCGGATATCCTCCCTACCCCATAACCTCAATGTGAAATTTACCTTCATTCAGGGACTAGCGCTCTGAGCGACTGCATTTTCATGGACCCGATGGTGGTTGTCTTAGGGAGATCTTACTGTGTCTATATTCTTTGGTGAAAGGGTATGACTAATTGCTGAAAATTTTTTGAACAGAGGCATGAATGGGGATTTATATGCTGTTACTATGAAAAAAAAATACAGTGAAACCTCCCTTACGACCACCTCTATTCAACAGCCACCTCCCTTAATGACCATTTTTTCTGGAAACTGATTTTCTACCTCCCGCATACACTCAATGCAAAATTTACCTCCATTCAATGACCACCTTTCTGAGACTGCTTTTCACGGAACCGACAGTAGTCACCTTAGGGAGGTTTTACTGTATTTCTTTTTACAGTAATAGCATATAAATCCTCATCCATGCCTCTGCTCAAAATTTTTTTCAGCAATTAGACTATAATCACACGCTTGCATCAAAGAATACAGATACAGTAAAACCTCCCTAAGGTGACCACCATCGGGTCCATGAAAAGATGGCCTCTGAATGAGGAAAAGTGGCCTGTGGGGTTGGGAGGAAATCCTTTTCCAGAAAAGTGGTCTTTAAGAGAAGTTTTACAGCATATTATCTCTATGCTCTTTGCTTTCACCTTGAAGCCACACCCACTTTCCACGTGACAAAATTTCTGGCCTACGATTGGTTTAAAAAATTCGGGTAGGGGCAGGATATATCCATTCGTCAGAAAAGTATTGTATCTCATCATGGTGGATGGTCGATACAGCCGTCAGTGTCCGAGATGACAGAAATTTTTGAAAAGTCACCAAGGTTACTGTGAGGTGAACTATTACTGAAGTCACCAAAGCAAACTGTCAAAAAAATTATTTGCGATGCCTGATGTAGAAAGTGGTTTGTTCGTTTTAATAGAAAGCGCCTGATTAATCTGATGTTGATCAGAAATTATGGCATTTCTGCTTGTGGGCAAAATAACTTCAAAATTTAAGCTGCTTTTTTGGGATTGACTTTAAACTGACTATTATGTAAATACCATGCCTGTATCCATAGGTGTGTGCGGAAAGTTCATAAGGGGGGTTATAGACTCAATGGGGGTTACAGAGTTACAACTCATATATTCCTATGTTAAATATACAAAATTTCATTGCAATGGGGGTTACATTAAATGCCCATATGAGTGGGGGGCTGAGAAAAATTACTACCTCCTCAAAGCGGTTGAGAATTTTTGTGAATGTACAATATACCAAAACGCTACAAAAATAATTGATACTGCTTGACAATTAGTAATGAGCTAAAAAGTACCTTATTTTAAAATGTGACTGTAAAACTTTTGAAAGTAAATGCATAGCAGGTTCGGGCAAATAAAATTTTTAAACGGCTAGGGGGGGGCTTGAGCCCCCATGGAGTTACAACCCCCTGTGTATGCCAGTACCCATATCCAGAAGGGGATCTTAGGCCCCCTGAAACTAAATTTTTAATGGGACTTGGCTACGGACTTGCATGCTGTGATTGTATCGATACATGCTGTAAAAATTTTTGAACCCCCCCCGAAATTAAATCCTGGCTACGGTCTTGGCAAATACATTTACTAAATGCTGAAATTGTGTAACTAATTTATATTGTGTATACCTTCAACATCCATGTGCTATTAATGTAGTTGGGTAGATTTCACACTTAAAATGTGTTTCTCGGTAAAATTATTATTCCATTATTACAAACGTTATAGAAAAATCGCTGTCCTCATGAATTTTATACATTCCTTTTTTTAATAACTTAAAAAAAAATTTTCAATAATTACTAAAGTACATAAGCGGGTGTTTTGTGTTTCATTGAATAATCCTGTTAGGAGGAACCACTGAGAAAAAAACAAAAAAAAATATTTCATTATATGGTGTTACCTTTATAACTATTACATATAGGATAAATCAAGAAATAAAATTAGATAAGCTCTGTAATAGGCAGAAACGGTTGTTTCTGCCTATTACAGGGCATAATTGAAATAAAACGAATTTTTAAAAAACGGGAGCTCCTGTTAGAGTCTAGTGCAGTAGGTTCCCAACTCAATTTAAGCCGCGGACCACTTTTCCACTTCAATTGTACCCGCGGACCACTTTGAAAAATTCTCATGAGTTGATTGCAAGACCTTAATTAAAAAGGGAACCGGGTCTTTTTTTCTTTCTTTTTTTTGAGGGGGCGGGGATATGTTTGTAAAATCGTTCTTTGGAGGTAAAATAAAAGAAATAATAAACAGAAAAAAACATCTAATGATAATACAGTCGAACGTCGTTAAGACGAATTACTTTTAATACGAACCGTTTTCTGAAGTTCCGTCAGATTGTAAAATACTACAAATATACTATTGATATTATTTTTATATTTAATTTTAATATTTGATAATAATTTTTATAAGTGTTTTTTCAATTATTTTTTTAAATTAATGAGCCGTCCCGCGAATCACCAGTTGGGAATCGCTGGTCTGGTGACATTTGGACCTCCTTTGCCACGCCCCTTTTTTCAGCGCTCTAGCCTTGTATGCAGAGAGCCTTGGCACAACAATTATAATAATAATAGTAAAATGTGCAAGGAAAGGTTTGGGAAAGATGGCCCATAACGGTGACACTGCATTCCAAGTGAGGGTATAGCACCTAAAAGGAATAGTGTTCCGACTCCTCATTGTTGCCAATGGTAAAAAATATAAAAGAAACTTACATTTCCGCAAGGTGGCACTGCGGGCAGTCTATTTGCTTACTTTTCCCATGTTACATTTGTTATGTATGAATTTTTAATTGCAAGGCATTTTTTTTGTTAATTAAAGTCAATATATAATGTACGCCTAAAAAGTAATTGTATATCGTTTGTGCAACTTGCCAAATTATACACGGAGTAATTAGGTAAGTACTTCAATGACAAAAATTACTTGTCATCTCTCCCTGTATGTGTGTGTGTAATTTAGAGATACCTTTCGACCCTATTATTCCTTCCAGAATTTAAACTCAATAATTATCTATGCCTTTCCATTTTAATAGCTCTTTGTTTCATTTTGGAAAACACATTAAAAAAACACAGCTATATTCAACTATGATTAAATATGTCTAAATTTGAAATCTGAAAACATTTGGGCGCTCTTTTACAAATGGTAACCGCTCCCGTTTTGGCAACTTTGTTTATATGCATTTTTTACTTTGATTCTTGTTTTCTCCTACTTTTTTAACTTTTTTTGTCTAGTTTCATAGTTTTTATTAAAAAAATAGCTACAGAGTTCCCAAGCGCTGGCGAGTGACCCTTCCTCATTAATCGACCACGAAACTCGTAGCGGCCCCCTATGTCCTTTAATTCAATGTAACCATTACAATAAAGGTTAAAAGTTGGGTTTTTCAATTGGGAATTTTCAAGGTTTTTTTTTTTTTACTTTGCATCGTTAAATATTTGTGTTTTTCACTTTGTATCGTTAAATTTCCGGGTTTTTTACTTTGAATCGCAATCACCCTTGCTATGTTTAAATGTAAGATCTTATATGTTAAAGGGAGAATCTCGGCAAGTAGAGAGCACCATCTACCGGAAGTATAAAGTTTGAGAACTGGTTTTTGCGGTAGTTCCAACACTGCACATTCTAGGTTCTATAGTGAGGGTGTAGCGCCTAGAGAGGGAACTACTGCAAAAACCAGTTCCCAACCTTTCAACCTCCGGTACGTGGCGCTCTTAACAGTCTACTTGCCGAGATTCTCCCTTTAAAGTATAGGATCTTGCATTTAAACATAGCAAGCGTGATTGCGACTCAAAGTGAAAACCCGGAAATTTAATGATACAAAGTAAAAAGCACAAACATTTAAAGATACGAAATGAAAAACACAAATATTTAACGATGCAAAGGAAAAAAAAAACACCCTGAAAATTCCCAATTGAAAAACCCTACTTTAAACTTTTATTTTAATGGCTACATTGAATTAAAGGATATAGGGAGGCCGCTACGAGTTTCGTGGTCGATCAACGATGAAGGGTCCCTCACCAGCACTCGGGAATTTTGTGGTTGTTTTTTTAATAAAAACTATGAAATTATATAAAAAAAAAAAGTAGGGAAACCAAGAATCAAAGTAAAAAAAAATGCATGTAAACAAAAAATTGCCAGAACGGGAGCGGTTAGCGTATTGTAAAAGAGCGCAATGTTTGCAGATTTCAAATTTATGCAATTTTAATCATAGTTGAATATAGCTATGTTTATTTTTTTAATGTGGTGTTTTCCAAAATGAAACAAAGAGCTATTAAAATGGAAAGGGATAGATAATTATTATATTACGTTTAAATTCTGAAAGGAATAATAGGGTTGAAAAGTATCTCTAAATCACACACATAGATACAGAGAGAGATGACAAGTAATTTTTGTCAATGAAGTACTTACCTAATTACTCCGTGTATATTTTGGCAAGCTGCACAGACTTACTTTCTAGACATACATTATATTTGACTTTAATTAACAAAAAAATTAATTTGCCTTGCAATTAAAAATTCACACACAGCAGATGTAACATGGGAAAAGTAAGCAAATAGACTCCCCGCAGCGCGACTTTGCGGAAGTGTAAATTTCTTTTCTATTTTTTACCATTGGTTTAATGAGGAGTCGGAACACATGGAAAACGTAGAAAGAAGAGAGAGAGGAACTGGAGGTTGAAAGTAGAAGCTGTGCAAAGTCACATAATAATCCGCGGCTTCCAAATATTTTGAGTTATTCGAACAATCTCATATTGTAGCATAAGTAAAACGATGTTTCCTTGCCTGTCTAAAGGTGCGTTTTCCTATATGCGCATATTTTTCAGCGCAATAATGGAAAACGTTGAGAACTGACTCAAACAATAGAAGACTTATGTATGTGTTTTCCTAGAGAGCGCAAAACGCTTCCATTGTTTTGTATCTGCAAAATATACGCATCTAGGAAAATGTGCCTTAACTCTTGTTTTCACCAAAACCGCTTCAATTTTCCCAATTTTGTGGTAATGACTCTCATTTAGTTGGTAATATAGAGTCGCGATCTGCGGCCAGCTGTTACACGAAGACAGTGAAATTATCCGCGTAATTTACCCAAAATTAACACTCAAGCATGTTAAACCTTCCTTTTACATCAGTTTTTTCCACTTAAGGACATAAATATGATCGTAAAAATTCTGAATAAACAAATGAACATCCTTTTTCATTTTGATTTACGGTCCGAGAAAAATTCAATCGTCTTTGCTGGCCTTATCTTTTATACTATTTTTGAAATATACATTGGCAGTATATCACAACGAAACAATAACATGGCGGGTTAGCTTGTGTATTTACTTGCCGTCGTCATGTCAACGAGCTCAAATATTGAAATAAAATGTTTTACGTACATTATCTGCTTCTTGATCATCGACAATCTCAGTGCTGTGAAAGGTAATGTCAGTGGCGTACACAGGGGTTGTTGATAGGGTCACAATCACCATTAAGTTTTAAGAAAACTACAGCATCCTATATAGTATATGTGTACGTAAAATTACAGCTTTGAACCCCCCCCCTTGTAAATTTCTTGCATACGTTGCTTGGTAATGTACACCTCATATGTAACTAGAATACAACAGGAATTAACGAAGTACATTTTTTTTATTGTATCAGTGTCAAAATGGCTATGGGGGAGGGGTGACTCTGATATTGAATTAAGAAAAAGTTTGCCCATATTATCTGTTTCTTAATCATCGGTAGTCTCACTGCTGTGAGGGACAATGTCAGTGGTGTATGCAGGGGAAGGGGTGATAATTCCCATTGTGTTTTGATTGCTTTTTATTTACTTGGATTACTTACTAAATCACTTTAGTCCACATTCATTTATTCCTGACACGTTTTTAATTCAAACGTGCCAAAATATTCATAAATAGATGTTTCTTTTCATTGTTAAAGGTAATGTACACACAAAATAAACTTTTTCATCACTTAAAACAGCGTTTCTTATACTTTGGTCACCCACTTTAAGCATGCCTTTATATCTCGTAAACCAGGGGTCTAAGAAACCCCCTGCCCAGGAGAAAATTTAAAAATAGTCATAAAACATAAAGTACTTAAAACGTAACTTCTCAATTGTCAAATTATTTATGCCTTACACTGATAATATTTTTGACTAGTATGCCATTAACCTTAATTTGATTCCCAATGGTTAAAAAAAATGCACACCATAGTCCAGGTGTTGGTTCCCTGGGGCTTAAGAGGTTCAGCCAAGGATGGTCACAGGGGTCATGACCCCCAAAAATATATTTTTTCACTGTAAAAAATTCCAACTTTCATGATAAATGAAGGGTGTTATTCCAAGACCATGGCAAATTCTGTCCTTGACCCCCCAAAATGAAAGTCTGTGTCAGTCCCTGGATGCGGTATAATCTCTGCTGTTCTTACACCATGAAAATACATACAATACAAATTATTTATTGATTCCAGCACTAAAAGGGCTTTTTTATTGCAGAAATTAAATATCTTTTATTATATAAAGCATACTTGATAGTTGCAAACTTATATTTTTAACTATATATATATATATATATAAAATATTACAGTTTTTTAAAGGCATTGGATGTAACCATCCCTGCAATATCGAAATATATTTTGGGCATGATATTACACATTTTAAAATGATATAAAAAATAAAACCTGCAAATGTCATAAAGCAAGTTAACTATACTAATTAGAGATGAAATAGGCTCAGCTCGGGCCCGAAACCGGCTCAGCTTGGGTCCGAAACAGATTCAGGCTCTATATTTCATATTGTTTTCGGGTTTGGGTGGGCCCGGTAAGGATTTATAAACCGACCCCCAGATTTTTTGATACACCACCCCCTAATGAAATCTAAACACCCCCTCTCCTGTTCAGTGTATCTATTAACACCTAAACACCCCACCATAAAAAAAAAATTCCCGCCAAAATTCAGCCAAAAGTTATCCAAAAAACAAAAACGTAAATAATCGATTATCTCCAATCCACACCCCCTAAACATTTTGTACACCCCCAGTTTATGAATCCTGGATAAACCCCTGGGGCCTTGAATCATCAGACAGATGCAACTGAAGCCAAAAACTGATTTTTCTACGTCAAAATTCTTCAAAGAATAAAATTATTCAATTTATTATCGAGGATTGTAGAAATACGCATATGCATATGAAAATTCGAAGGAAATTAAATAGTGTAGTTTAGCAAATTTTTAAAAATTTAAATTATACGTCAAGGGGTCAACATTACATTTAAAGTTTTGGGCTCTGGCCCGAAAAAATGAGGCCAAACTCATCTCTAATACTAATCTAATAATTTGGTATGATATATTTGAAAATATTGTTCTATACACCAACAAACTCCGCAATATTTACACCAGAATCATGTTTTCTTTCTTCTTTTGACCCTTTTTTATTTTCCCTAGAACAACAAATTTAGCACTGTGTAAGATATTACCCTTCTCAAGGTTAACGTAACTGGCCGACCAGTTTTTAAGCTGGATTTTTTTTTTTCCTTTAGCAGTTTATCTAAAATGTAAAATAAAATTTTAGCATTTTTAAATTTCTTTTAGTTCTCTTTTTCTACTGTAAATACTTGCGATAATTTTGAAAACTTTGAACTATAGGAGAATGCTAAACAAACTAACAAATAAAATTTAGAAGTACAAATAACGTTTTTTATATTGTATAAAATTATACAATTGGCCATATGTACAATTCTCCCTGGCTTTGCTACCCACCATAGTTTGTTTCCAAAATCAGACTGCTTTCGATTCATCTGTTCATGACATCACAGGTCTTCAAGATTGTTGTATGACGGCCACTGACATAGAATTGTAGAAACTTTTAATTTTCAGTGCTTTTGCTTTTTAGCGAAAATAGGATTAAATTTTTTCACAAAATATAATATCCTTTCGCAAAATGCGAAAAAAAAAACTTGCGCAGTTTAAACCTGTAGCCCAGCGGTTCTTTAATTTTCCTAGACCACGGACCCCCTTCAGAGATTTCTCGCCCTCTCAGACCCCCAAGAATTAACCCAAGTTTTGAAGCCTGAAATTTACATCATACACATTAATTTCTAGTGTTTCATCACTGATTTTCACTATTTAAGGAAAGAATTTTTCGTTCCCTCATAATTTATTCTTAGCATTAAAGAGTAAATGCTCTTATCTTTATTATTTTTCTGAACCTTTGTGGAACACCAGGGGGGTCTCGCAAATCCCTAGGGGTCCGCTAACCACAGTTGAAGAACCACTGCTGTAGCCAACACATCAAGCTACTGGGGAATGTTTTCATGATTTTTCTTGGGGAAATGAGATGACTAATATTTTTTTTACATCCACGTTTAAGTTCAGGCTACAGCTTTTTTTGTAAGAAAAAAAAAAAGACCCCATCCTGATATGAGAGTTCTCTGCATGAACCATATTGCCCTAACACAGGGGTGGGGAACCCTTTCATGTTGGAAGGCTGCATTAACTTAGCTGTTAATATTAGAAGGCCGCATTAAGTTAGCTGTAATATATGAAGGCTGCTTGTGTTTTGATTGCGTCAGTCAATCAAGGAAGATTATTTCGTTAAATTGTCTTTTATACTTTACTTAGGTAGATTTTAAGATTATAATACAAATAAAAAAGTCAAACAGAATCATATTAGTAAAAATAAAAGGATTTTTCTGCAAAATTTTATTTGGTCAAAAGGCTTCACGTAAGGGTCTCAAAAGGCCACAGGTTTCCCACCTATGCCCAAACCTGTTCAGCCACCAGGACACGAGAACAATGATCTTTTTTTCCTTGTATGTAAGTTTTGCATGATAATACTTTTCTTAGCGTTAACGCAATTGCCAATTATTCAACATATGAAGCCTACATGACATGAGCATAGTGCTTAAATATATATATATATATATATATTAGCCGAACTTACGACTGTCATGTTTGATCTGGAATGCATATGGCTTATAAAGTAGTATTCAATTCAATGAGGATGGAGGACAGGATTTCTCTTATTTGATGGCCTTCCTGGAATCTGTCTGTAAATTGCATTGTCATGTTTATGTAAAAATTCTTCTACAACTTGGATTTGAAATTTTAAAAAATGTACGTTTTACATATTTATTTTTATAGAGCAAAAAGTGTTTTAAACAACTTCGTCGAGTAAATAGATGAGTATTTTTTTGCTGTTTCATATGTATGGGATGAAAAGAGACTTTTCTTGATCACATTGGTCTATGCCACCATAGTTAGATCGTACTCTGTAGCAAGTTGTAGTCAGTAGAGCGAGTTGCAATTAGTAAATGTGTTATTGTTTTCGTGACTAGCCAATACAGGGTATCTGCTAGATCGTCAAAGGCGCGGAGTGTCAAGAAATAAGAAAAGGTCATGGAAGTGAAAAAAAGTCACTAAATCGATGTTATAGGTCACAGTTATGCCCATGTTTTCAATTTTATGTATGTTGGATTGTAAGTTTTGTGTGATATTTTAATGATTTTTTCACTGGTTTAGTGTTTTTAGCTATATTTTGTCTTTGCAATTTTTTGTAATTTTCAGTTATTTTCCATCATATTTTGTCAATATTTAGGGATTTTCAGCTATTTTATATAACTATTTTGTCAATTTAAAAAAAAAAGTTTGATGCCTTTTTTTAAGGTCAAGAAATGTGCAAAAATAGTCAAGGAATCTGAGTTTTTTAGTAAGCATCCTGAAATGCTATGTCTTTAGTTTCCTTGAAAACAGTATTATTTTCTGTGTATGCAATAATCACAAATATAATCACTTTTGACCTTGCAAAGCACAAAAACTTTGATTCTAAATCTAATTCATTTTATTGGTGTATACTGCTTCCAGGGTAACGTTTCTTCATAAAGAGACATCAACCTTTCGTCAACTGACGCGTTTGTTTCTAATGTATATAAAAGTCACAGAATGTTTTCCTAAAAATTTTACTTACCTTTCACAGCTTCTGCAGTCTTAGATTAGAAAAATCATCCCCCCGCCTCCTCCAAATTTCATTACTACAAACATATAGATATTGTGAAAATAGAATAAAGCAGTTTTTGGATATTACTTATGAATAAAATCTTCATCATCTGAGAGATACTTGGGTGTGGTAATTAGAAATAAGTGAAATAGTTCTTTCCCGAGATGTACACCAGTACATCATTTTGGAACAGTGACTCTGTACCTGAGATATACTCAGGCACGGTAGTTGAGTGGTTAGTAATATTAGGTCGTACTGACTACTGTCGGTTGCAAGATAAATAATTTTACTTTGTATGTCATTGTTACAAGCATTTGGTGTAAGGTGTTTTCACATTTCAACATAGATTTTTCAAATTATTTGGACATCTGGGAGGATGTCCAAATTAAAAAAAAAATCATCAATTATAATAAATTTTAATCTATTAATCAAGATTCAAAATCTAAACGCCAACAATGAATATGAATGCCTATAAGCATTTGTGAATGCGATCATTCAAACTACTTACTGGGCTATGCAACATATTACAGTACCGCCCAACATATGTAAATTCACAGTTGCGTAATAAATGTCAAAACTACAAAATTATGACTAATAGTGTATAAATACTACTACAAGCCACAGCAAATATGGTGAACAGTAATGGGCAATGAGTTTTGGGCAAGTTCCCAAAAGCCATAGTGCCCTGCGGTGGCGCAGTGTGGTAACGCGTTCTCCTATTGCGCGGCTAATCCGGGTTCGACTCCCAGCAGTGCAAAGAACGCTTACTCAGAGATCTCATAAAGATCGCACTGCTCACTGTAGTCCGGGGTTTGGTTCCCTAGGCCTTAAGAGGTTCGGATTCCTCGGAAAACAGTAGGTCCCGGCGCAGCATGACCACTGTAGTCTTTGAGCCGTAAAACCAAAAAACAAACAAAAGCTATAACATTTAAACTGAAACTGACCAATTAGAAATAAGGACTCTGTAAATAATCTCTTCTTTCTCCGACCCGTGCTTTTTATATGTATGCAATATTCCTGATTACCGAGTCTAGTATGTAGTATTACATTGTTGGCAGTAGTAATCCATACCTTGCACAGTTAGTTGTTTATAACTATTCAGCGTTTGTTGTTTATTCACCCTTAAAATGGATTCAAAATGTAAAATCAAATATGCTGGTAATAAATCTAGAAAACAAAGGTCTGCAATTACTTTTGAAGAAAAGTTGAAAATAATCTGTATGCATTAAAACAGGAAAATTGTATTAACAATAGCTCAGGACATTAATCGACCTATTTTGACAGTGCATATTGTACTGAAGGATAAAATGATAAATAAATATAAAATACATAGATAGTAATAATAATAAATATTGCAGTTTCTTACAAAGTTACATTTAAGCAATTTACAAATTCGACTTACGTAAAATTCAAGTTACATAAAGGTTTACGGAACACATTACTCACGTAACTCAGGGGGATGACTATATTTCTGTGTGCACTGTGGAAGTAAATTTCCACTATATGAATAACACTCATAGGAGTTTGTAAAATATGCTCACAACTAAATAAGTCCTAATCATGAGGAGCAGTCATAAGTGGATTTACGATTTTGCAACCTGTAGGCTCTGGCATATTTTGTCAGCTGTAGGCTGATGCGTTTTGCTGCCTAATCTTACCAAATGTAGCTAGAGACACAACAGAAATTTTGATGCTTTTTCATCAAATTCTTAATTTGATGCCACTTAAGGTTATTTCAAATTTGTCTTTTCATAAATATTTGCAAATTTGACCCTTTTTGAGCCTCTCTTAAGACGGCACCCATGGCAGCTCTCTGTTTGCCAATGCCAGGTTGCACCTGTGGACATAAAAATTCAAAATTATTAATTCAGTTTGTTACCAAAAAATTCAGCCGTTCCTTTGGAAATTTCTCATCGAAAATTTGCCATCATGGGCTTCAGCCTATTGGTAAATCTGCCACTTGAAGCAGAGACAGATTTAGGAAATTGCCACCCCCTTCCTACCTTACAAGGAAAGCGTACTTTTGAAAAACAAACGTGCAGATCGCATTCTTTATTTTTTTTATATATTAAGACACTTTTTTTGCATCATTATTCAAACGAATATTTTAACTAATATATACGCTACATACTTTTTTTTGAGAGAGTAAGGCTTCCAGTTGCCACCCCTCAAGATTTGCAGCCAGAATTATGAAGTGTGTCACATACAGAACTTTTAAAATGCATATTGTGCAATGTCATTATCTATTCACAAACAATTTATGTCAATATAGGCATTGAACTTCTATTCATCCTGTATTGCATATCTGTACTACAGACAATCTTTTTATATTACCAAATTTGGAAAATTTTATTTTTGAGATTTGCTGATGCCGCCGCTATACACGTGCCTTGTACGCAGTCCTACTTGCAAATCTTCTCTTAGCTAGGATCAGATGAACTCCTACAGTTCAGAACTACCTATGTATATATGCAGTAGCACATCAAACGTTCATATGTTTGATATGTTACTGCAGTAATTAAAATAATAGATTATAGATATTTGTGCATTAGTTTTTCAAATAAACCTTTTTCTCTTTCAGCATATCTGAAAATACTGTCACCAGAAGATCCTGTTACTGAGGCTGACCTAGGGTCACATTTAGTATTGCATTGTAATATTTCTGGGTCCCGCCATGCACAGGTAGTTTGGTTTAAAGATGGCCAAGTACTGACGTCCAATCTTAGTTGGAAGTCTTTAGACTGGCAAGGGTCTCTGGTGTCCAAAGCCTTGATTCTAGAAGACGCAGGAAACTACACTTGCCGTGATAAAAGGTTCAGCTTCAAAGAACTGAATACAGTGCTCTTTATAAAAAGTAAAATTTTTAATATAGTTTTAAACTTCTTTTTTAAATGTAATGAAGTTCAAATATAAAGAAGAATCGTAAAATGCAGCATTTTGTAGGCAAGACTTCATTAGACGCAATATGGCTTTAACTGCCCTTGTTATAAACCACAAAGTAAAGGTTAAAATTCGCTGTCGCCACCGACCACAAGGCAACTAAATATCGAGGAATTATCATTAAAAATACATTATTAAAAATTATTATTAAAAATTCGCCATCACACTATACTTCTACTTTATTGTTTCCCAATACAATCCTGCAGAGTATATATACTGGTAGTGAAACATGCAAAAGTTTCAATTGAACACTTTGATTCCATACTTGCAATTAATTTGTGGTCATTTTCAGTGAAATGCATGCGACCAAATTTTAATCACTAATTAAAAGTGTGAAAAATAAATAAAATGTCTTTGTAATCTTGATCATGGGGCATTTATATACAAGTATTATCTGAATTTTTCAAAATTAGTATATATTTTAGGTAAGTGTAAAAAAGACTTAAACTGAGTATTATTTTTAGATACGATATATGTTCCTGCCATAGGCGAGTTATATGGAGCCTTCACCCCAATAATTTTAATTTTACATATATTGTAATGCATAAACAATATATGCTTTAGCCTCCCAATAATTTTGAAAGCTCCACGTCTATCTTTTCTGTGATTTATCTTTCATTATATTAAGAGAATAAAGATAATTAGAACAAAACATTTAGGGATATAAAAGATGCAAGACTAGTTAGTCGAAGTTATTTTTTATTTATAATGTTTAATATACGTACAAATTACATAGGATTTTGTGGCCATATGAAAATGGGTACTAACTTGAATGAAATGGCCCTTAATGAAAAGGGCCATGCTAGCCAGTGGCCACTAACCCAATATCTGAATTTTAAGCGTTACCACAAAGAAAGAGAGAGATCATTTATGTCAATACATAAAATAACAATTGTGTAAAAAATCTGAAGGAATATTTATTCATATTGTAAAAGAATCATAGTGATGATAATCTTATTTATAGCAATATATAGTATTTTAGGCATAAGCAAACCCTTGTCAATTTATAATATATTATTCACACAGCTCCGCCTTCAAAACTCGTCAATGTGACAGTTCATCCATCCACAGTCGTAGCAACGGTACGCTGGCATGTTCGCAGTAATGGTGGTTATCCCATAACCCACTTCACTCTACTTTATCGTCCAGAAAACGCCAACGCTTCTGAGCCATGGCATATTCCACAGCCTGAACCTGTCCATATAAGCCCTTCTGTCGTAAGTATGCTTATATGCTAATGGCTGCTTATAATTATAGTAAGAGCATGTTTTTTTCCTCTTTTGAATATTGTGTCAGTACAGTCATACCTCAAAAATATGGTAGGTTTGTTTCCAAATCACCTGAATAAAGCCAGTCACACAAACTTGTCAGTTCTCAGCGAATATAAAAGTTATGATATTTACATAATACTGCCGTATGTGAGGTACGTCATTCCATTACCAATTAATTACCAAAATGTGGTACAAAGTGAGCATGTGTTAGAAAAATGGGTACTTTCTTATTATAACAGCCCCCGATCTTATTTGGCGACTTTAAGATTATGCCAAGATAAAATAAAAAGAATAATACTCACATCTTGTTTCCTAAGATAATATTTAATAATCGTTATATTATATTAATATGTGTATATATATATTTATTGGCTAGAATTACACACTATCTTGGCGATATATTTTGGAAGCCTCTATAATGAGGAAGTACTGAAAAATGATGTCTGTAAACTGGCTCAATAATGGGTTGCCACAAATCATCAATTTGTGAAAACCGCAACGTCTGTGAAACACAATAGAACAAGATATGTCTATACTAATAAGTTTCTATGGCAAGGTCATAAGACATGCTTTCCTGTCATGATACCAGCATGAAAAAAGGGTTAGTAATTGTTTCCTCTCCTCATGTCTACCTAATGAAACTCACAAATATATTCTATTATAGTTATAGATTAAAATCTAGACAAGGGGGGATGAAGAAATTAGAGGTTAGAAGCAATATTGTGGAACATAGGTTTAACTGTTAGGTAGAGTGTAGCCACACTTTTTAGACAAATGTCGTTGTTCATCAGGAGTGAACTTTGAGTGAACGTGAAGTTCACACAACCATTGGTTATCTGAAAGCAGCATTCCTGCTCTCTCGGTGACAAATATTTTTAAAGTTAAGAATTAAAGGGGGATGGTGACACTTAGAGTGGAGTTTTTAATATATTGTGAGCAGTTTTAGTATATTAGCAAGTGGATAGAATATTTATTTTTCTTGATAGTGCATACATGCATTACATTTTTGGTTATATACAGGGCTGTCCTGAAGAAAATTATTGAGAGTATGCAGTGCTGTCTTAATTAAAGAGTATTGAAATTGTGAGAGTATTGTAGAGTATTGAAATTGAGGGGTTACTGGACTTGGTGACGTCATCGCGCCGCGCTGACTGGCATTTGACTGGTCGTTTATCGTCTATCCAAGCCCAAGGTGTCACTTGCCACTTTCATCAGTTTTTCATTCCTCTTCTGGTCATACGCAGGATATTATTTTGAGACCTGGGGGATTCACAGGAGTTTTCCTCATTTGTTTCCATTCAAGTTTGTAAATGACTAGAAAAAAAAAAAGCTGAACTTTGTTGAAAGTTGTCCAAAAACCAGCAAATATAGAAACTTGCTTAAAACCTTGAGAGCATGCAGCACATACTCTATATTTTTCAAAATTTCTTTAGAGTATGTTGCGCATACAGTTCCATACTCTTTGGGGACAGCCCTGATTATACATATTCACATCAAAGTTCAATTTGGAATTGAGTCATCCAGTAAAAATTTGATTGTGCAAACAGTTAAGTTGGAGGGAGTAAATAATGTGTGTACTCTTTCACTCTTGATCATAACTTGGGCATTAGTGCTGCATGGCCTTAGTTGTCTTTGCATCATAAAATTGGAAATGTAGATAACTTTAGTTATTACTTCTTCTTCTTGAGTGTTCCGATAAAGTTATCTTTATCTTCATTTCGAATGATTCATTTTAAAGGGTTTAATGGTCCCTGCCCATTACACCAACTTTAACCAAAGGGGTAACCCCTTAAGAATTAAGGAAGGGGTATGGAAGAATAGAAGGTATTTTTATGGTGGTTTATTAACCAATGACAATTAACTCCAATAAGATAGTTTATTTCTTTATGCTTGTTTGTCATTGATACTGGTTGCATTATGTTCTCTCTCTCTTGCAGAGTCAGTATTTTGTGCACCAGTTGAAGCCCGCCACCGAGTATGTGTTTCGCCTATGGGCAAATAATAAGCTGGGTGCTGGTGAGCCCATCACTGTCCATGCAGCAACCTCAAAACCAATCAATGCACCTGGTAGGTTGATGTTCTTTGGTTCATAAGCTAATGATCTTAATTTTGAATACTTTATTTTTTATGTGTCATGCATATTTATTAATAATGTTTATATTAAAAAATAAAATGTGCTGGAGATCCCTGCTTTATGATTTATTATTTCTCTGTACATAAAAGTACACTTTTACTTTCTCAACAAGTTTGGTTCATTTTGTAGCACAAAAGGTATCTCCAAGAATGGAACTCTAATTCAATTTAGCTACGAAAATAATTGATTGTTTTGCGATGGGTCCTATGGTGAAGTACTGGTAATACATCTGTCCGCTATTCAGAAAATCTAGGTCTGAATCCAAAGGGTAGTAAATGGTTGCCCCGTTTTTCTATGGATCCATAGTCTAGGGCAGGGATTGGCATTCATGAGCCGCTTTCCAATTTATCGTGCATTATAAAGAGCCACACCCCGGTTACATAGTATTAAATACACAAATTTAATTAATATGGTTACATATTGTACCAAAGTCTTAAGTGCTATGTAAATTATACATATGAGAAAATATAATTAAGAGAAAGAAAATACAAAATAATTATTTAAAATTTTTATAATAACTCCTAGATGGACCTATCGATGCAACCGAAGGTCTACTTTTGAAGCGATTACGTACAACTTCTACTCTTCGTTAATCGATTAACTTTTTTAGTTAATCAATTTAACAAGATTCGTAAAAAAGCTTTTGGAAAAAAAAAAAGAACACATTTTCAATGTGAGCCACACTTAACTCAGTGAAGAGCTGCATGCGGCTCTGAGAGCCACATTTGCCCACCCCCTGGTCTAGGCTTTGGTTCCCTGGATGACTGAGGATCAGACTTCGTGGAAAACTAAATCCTGGAGCACTATGGCCTTAGCTATCATCGTGCATTAAAATGTAACAAAATTTTGTAATAGCTTGCTCGATAACTTCTTAAAGAAATCAGTTAAAACAATGGTTCTCAAACTTTTTATCCCACGACGGAATCCTTTCCTTGCCCTTTCTTTGCTTTATTCCATTTTTTTTCACATGCCTAACCGCAGGTTCATTCTATAAATATCATTCAACCTAAATGGCTGTTATTTAGTACTGCTTGGATATGAGCATAAAAATAATCAATTAAACAGGTAATATTTTTCTATTATTATGGGGTATTTGTTACGGTTCGTTAACTTATCTAAGAGGGTTGTCATGGGGGGGGCGGGGGGGATTATGGAATTTACAAATTTTCTTGACGATTTTAGCAGTGTTTGCTTGTAGAACCTGTGGAGGGTTGTTGCATAGCTTCAGGGTTCTGTGGAACACACTTTGAGAAATACTGAGTTTAGTTAAAGGAAGATGGGGGAAAAATAAAAAATATATAAAAATTTAAGTTATAAATTTGCCGGGTATAAAAAAGTATTGCTTAAATTTTTGGTTTCGATAAAAGGAAATGCAGGATAATTCTACTACCTATTAATTTGAACTGGCCTTGATAAATCCTCATTGCTGTAAGAAACTTTTTTTTTAAAGATGAATTGTCGTATACTGAAAAAACGAAAGCTGCCACTGGTGTTATAATAAGTCTATTGCTACCTTGTTTCAGTAAAGAGGGCACTGCTAGTCTGTTAACTATAACTATAGCCACTTAGTCCACCACTCGGTTGGTTTCATTTTCCATGTTGTCACTCAGCTCATCTCAGATACCCCACCATGATGTAGTCTTTATATGTAAAAATATCCTTGTGTTTTTTAGGTAAAATTTGTGTTTTTTTTAGTCCAGACGTGATCCTTTGTTGATTGTTCCTTCTCTTTGAACCTGTTTTTAGAGGTTTTACAACATATAATGGCGAACACAGATGATTTCACTTCTGAAGCTTGGGTGGTTGCTATATCCATGGTTTTAACCACAGTCCTCGTCTTGTCGTGCCTCAGTTGTATCCTCATTTAC
This sequence comes from Dysdera silvatica, assembly GCA_006491805.2. NCBI lineage: Eukaryota > Metazoa > Arthropoda > Arachnida > Araneae > Dysderidae > Dysdera > Dysdera silvatica. The sequence continues at coordinate 108,765,689 of QLNU02014176.1, read as the reverse complement.
AAAGAAAATAGAAGTGGTAAGTGACGAATAATTATTCTGGTTCACTGATTTGACATTCTGTTAGTTGCTTGGGTTTATGGGACAGGGATGGTTGCAGATCCTCCAATGGGCTGTGAACTTGATTCGTGAATATCAAGTCAGTACACTTTTTCAAAGAACCCGATATGACAATAGCATGGGAACCCCTCCACCCTTGCCCTCTTAATACAACAAGTAGGGGTTACATGTAGATTGGGTGCAATTTACAGGTACAGGTAAACTAACGGAAGGTTAATCGAATGAACTTCGTCATATCTGTAGAGGGTGTAGTCTACTTTATAATCTACTCTAGAGAAGAAGTGACTCCATAATGACATTATTGTGGCTGGGAAGTTAATACCACAGGTAGTATAATTTGACTACCTTTACAACCCTTTGATATTTTTTTTTTACAACCATAAGGTGGTGTAGAGATAACGTGTTTGCATTGGCGTAACTATGAAGGGTGCTAAAGGGTAAGCTTTCTTCCCTCAGAAAAAAATTCAGTGCATCCTGTCGAAAATGAAATTGCAAATGACTGCTGTGTACCGAACATTCAGGCGAATGTTATAATATTATCCCCCATAAATCACGAGGCTAGCAACATCAGTGCATGTTTTTCCACCATGCAGGAAGTCATGATTCGAATCCCACTTATATGGCACACTTGTTGGTTTGTTTTTTCCACCTACCAATAGCACAGTAGCCAGATTATCTTGTCCCCTACTGGCAGGACTGTCCAGATCGCAGCCTTTGCCATGGACCCTGTGAATTACTTCGGCTGATTTTATGCCTTTCCTTGCCTGCACCCCTGGAATGTGCCTTCCATGCTATCCACTAGCTACGGCTCTGCTTACAAATACACATCCCAGGTTTTGGTTAACTCAGATGATGATGTGAGAGTTCCACATACCAAATGTTCCACTGTTTCTTTATCTCGGTTTTGACAATTTTACTATTGAAATTAATATTCTTGTTATTTATGAATTCACAATCTGTAAGGTAACGACTGGCATATACTAGGCACTTTTGTAACATGTTCATTTACCATGCAGAAAATTGGGGTTTCCGTTAAAAATTTTGCATACTTTAGCCATTTGCACCAATTTTAACCAACAACATTCATTACCTTTTAACCTAGATGATTTTAACCTTTGTGACTTTGTATTTGCCTCTTTTAATCTGATATTGGCTTTTCCAATCTCATCGGATTTTATTACACCACTTCATTTGAATGTATTTTTAATACATTTTTACCATTATAGTTTTAATTTATTTTCATTCCAAAACTGTATATATTGTGCTCTCACTTTGTTTATCGCAGAACGACCCTTTCTGTCCTTGCATTATAAAAATGTGATCAACTAACCAAACGATGTTTGCTGGTTTTGTACTGCTCCATAAGTCTGGTGTTTGATGACCTCGGTGGGAGAAGTCTGAATTGGTTGAAAAACTTCAGATCCTTGCACATTATGCTCTTAGCTGCACCGGCATCATAAAATCAAATCAAATTCTTTATTCCGACGAATCAAATACAAGGATAAGTGAAGTATATAACAAATAATTATTTCAAAATTAACTTGACTCGTCTGGGCAGCAATGTGTAAAGACTTTTATGTTTGACAAAGCCCATGCTGAGTGTTTTAATTATATTTAAAATGAATGAATGGGTGTTAATTTAACAGGTGGTCAGTAATATATCTTTCAAATAAAGAAAGTGGATATAAAGACTGGGGAGTAGAAGGAAGAGAGTTCCATACTCTAGGGCTGAAGCAGCCAATTCTTGCCATTCCATGATTGGTTCAAGAAAAAATCTAAAGGCATACTAAAATTAGTTTCAAATTTATTCCTAATTTCGGTTTTGTCACATTTGTTTAAAAAGCTTATCACTTTGATTTCAGAACCATTGGACAATCCAAGTTCTTCGCCAAGAATTATCACGAATCCAGGTTTCGATATCAACTTGGAAGAATGCTATCTTCTTGACCATGCCGACTATAACGACAACACTGAAAGGGCAATACGAATCAATAATAACACCATTATACAACCCTCCAGAGTCTGAGGTGTTGGGTATTGTATGAAAATGTTTTGTGAGTTCTTGTTCAGTGCTCCCATCAGATGTTTTGTTTTGTTATTTGTTACTGTTTTTTAGCTTTTATTCTAGTACATTTTTTAGAAGAAAAAAAAAGCAAAATACACAAGCAATTTTCCCCCATAAGAATAGTTGGCAGCTTTAAGTTATACCGAAGCTATTAACCCTTTGGGCTCACTCGGCATCGTGAATTGCCCTCTGAAATCACATATCATCAGGAGCATATAGCAAGCATTACAGCTGTCTCTGGAATGATAGTGGTTTAATTTGCACCACTCCTGCACTGTCCTTTCTGTCAGCTCAGATGGAGACCATGAGAGAAGGAAATACGCCTTTGTATATGTTTTTTTTTTTTTATTAAAGTAGTTTTAAAAATGTATCAGACAAATCTTCCTCTGCTTTAAAAGAGATGGCATCTCTTAGATATCTCTATATGTTATGGAATAATTTACCTTTTCGTCCTGTAGATGCCATTCGATTTGTAGGCCTTGACACAGACACAATGCAACCGAGTAGCATCGAGTACCAATATGTCATTTTACAGATGACACCCAACCTGTAAAACCAATCTGTTACACTTAGTTTCAAGCCCAAATAGTTATTAAACTTTAAACACCTAAGTCACGTAAATAAAATCAAGCCCAAAGGGTAAATATCAAACCCCATCAAGCAAATAATCATCTATCACTCGGCCATGGAAACAGTTCTTTCAGATAGGATGAAAAGAATTGGTTTGAGATTTGCCTACTCACATCAAGGAATGAATTTGGTAGCATGCTTAGCAACACCTCATGAAATTTAAATTCGAGACTATAAATATTATCTGGTATTCGATTATATTTACTGAAAAATGTAACTTCTTTGGATTGCAATAAAGAAAATTATACACACCATTCAGTTCCGTAGATGAACTTCAATAGTATGGGTGAGATTATTTATCGAGACTAATTAAAATATAAAACGGCATATTCTTTCCCAGTTGAAGATGTTATAACTAGCTACTGGGCAACAAACAACTTAATGAATTTTCACAATAAAATCTGGGGGTGTTGATAAATCATTACATTATCAGGTGTTGGACTAGGTATTTGCAATTTGGACCATAACATTACATATTGGGCATTACGATGGAAAAACCAAGAAAGTTGCGAGTCTGAAATCGCAGATGAAACATTATGCTGCCAACCGCTCTGTGCTGAAAACGGCTTCTGTATTTTCTTGCTGTTAAAATTATAGAAAAACAAGTAGTGTTGAATGGAATTTTTTGATAGCAATAACGTATACTCAATGTTTAAATAACTGAATTTATGCTGGTAAATGTGAACAGATGTTTCGTAGTATGTGTCTTTGGTCAGCTTGCATATCTACACTATGACCTTGTTTCAGTTTAGTGCTATCGAGCATTTTTTATGCATTTGTTTAGTGTTGCCAACTTTAAATACTCTATCGCTGAGAGGATTCATGTGTGGATTAACATTGAAAAAGTGTTTTGTACGATTTTCAGAAACCAACTGTGATGATACCGATACATTTGTCGAATGTTTTTTGTAGTGATGTTGTGATTTTAGTGCTTCATAGTAGTTTTTAAAGCCACTACTACTTAGAGGATATTTCGAACAATACATTCCTATATCGACGTGGGCTTCTTTTACTTAATTTTGTATTAGACAATGTTTGTACTTACGTGAACAGTATTTTTTATAGCGCCAAACTGGCAACCCTTGTTTTGTAGTCAATTTGTTTTTTATGACAGAATTTACAAACGAGAATTTAAAGGGAAAGCCATTTCCGTTATTGCAAAAGGGTTTCGTCGTAATACTATTTTTTAAAATAAAAAATTATTAACACACCATGTGTATATCTATATTTTTTTTTTATTATCCATCTATTACTGACATCATGTGATGGAGTTCATCGCATACCCAAAAACTTGTTGAGGTTTGAAACTTCGAATAGTATGCAAAAACAAGTAGCCAATTAATCGTAAATGTGTTGTTTTAATACCTGTGTTATTTTTCAACTGCATTACAAGTTTTCAGTTGTAATTCGACTTTAATTTTAATTAATGGACAGCGTGTTTGGATAGCATTTAATAATTATAAATGCAATGATATGATTAGAACATCTTAACTTTTATGACAACATCGATACGTAGCTGACAGTTAGACTTCTGAGTTCCGAACTAATTAAATTTGCTTTTTTCCTTTTGATAGAAGCAATATTTCATTGAAATCGATTATTGGTAAGTAATCGTCAAATCGACCCCAGAATTTGAAGCGGGGTGGGAACGAACTTCAAAAATATAACTAAAAGGTCAAAATGAAACTATTTCAGCTTTTCGGTTTTAAGAAATATGAAAATGTTTAAAGCAGGCAAAATTTTTATTAACTACGTAAGGCTTTTCCACGTTCTCATTCTGGTTTCGCTAACTACCTTATTCCTCGGCTAGGCCCTGCAGTGGTAACGTGTTTGCCTATCGTGCGGTTATCTTGGGTTTGACTCCCAACTGCTCCAAAAAAGAATGCTCGTCCAATAACTACACAGTCCAGGGATTACTTCAGAGGTTCGAATTCCTTGGAAAACTGTAGGTCCCGTCTCAACATGACTTTTGCCATCCTTGCACCGTAACACTCAAAGAATTCAATATCCCTTAGCTATTTCTGGGATTTTCATTTTACTAAATATGTACTTTTCATTGCATCAAATACTTTTTTGGCTTCAAAGAAAACCACATCTTATTCAAAATTGTTTGCACAAAAAAAAAGCCATAATCTAATTCTTAAAAACTACATATTGCTAAACTATTGCTGACGTGACACGAAAAATGTCTCAAAACCTGCCAGTGATCTCAAAACTGATTGTGTGGAATATTCTGCAATTCAAAAGATAACCCTCCAAAAGTAAAAGCTGAGTATTCTGTGACCTGCAAGTAACCCAGAGAAACGATTATACAAAATATTTTAGAATTATCGATAACTATAGAATCAACAACACAGAATAGTTTTTAATTTGTAGATAATTCTGAGAAATGTCTACTTGGAATATTATGTAACCTGCAGATACGAAGTTCGTAAGTTGTAAGACTTGTTTGTGTGCAAATGCAACTGTTATTCTGTTCTAAGTAAGTGAATCTCATTGCTGAAATAGCATTTTGTATCTCACTTGTCGTGCCTGATTTGACTGATTCATCTGTTTGCGAAGGAAAGCTCCTTGCATGCCAGTTTCAAGAAGATATTAATGAATGATGAAATATCACACACAGCCATGCTACACTGGAAACACCAGTTTCTATCCGGTCACTAAAGGTACGCAGATTGAAGCATAGTCAATTTTTTTGCAGGCAAGTCACGACTCGTGAGAGCTGTGAAATGAGGCAATGTCAATTACCTAATATGGTGCCCCTGTTTTTGATATATGACTGACAGCAATTTGCCATTATTTGACAATTTGAATGTTGAACACTGAATGGTTAGAGGACCAAATAGTTGAGCGTTAAGAAAAAAAAAGAAAATTTGCAAGATTCATTTGCCATTATCTGACAATTTGGCTATTGGACACTGAATAGTTAAAGGATTAAATAGTTAAGTGTTAAGGACATCTGCAAGCTTCATTTGCCATTATCTTACAATTTGACTGTTGGACACTGAATGGTTAGAGGACCAAATAGTTAAGTGTTAAGAAAGAAAAAAAAACATTTGCAAGCTTCATTTGCCATTATCTGGCAATTTGACTATTGGACGCTGAATGATTAAAGGACCAAATAGTTAAGTGTTAAGGAAAAGAGCATTTGCAAGCTTCATTCGCCACATTAGGTGTGAAAAAAATAGCCATTAGCAGTTGCTGCATTGTAATGAATCATAGGTAATATATTTAAAACTTTTTCAGAGGTAGTTCCTTACGTTTACTTTAATATAACGCAATAATCCTTTTGCGTAGGATGTAAAAGGTGTCATGTTAGTCATTCTGTGATGACCAGATAATAATTTTTTCACATTAACAGCCAATCAGAAGCTACACTCCAAAACAGAAATACCTTGAATGAAACAAGTTGCAGCCAATTGCATTTTGTATTAAGCCATTCATATAACCAGCCTCCACTGCATAAACCTATCGTTAACCCTGTGAAATATTTATTTTGTGCCGTGTGTGTGTGTTACCTAATTCTAAGATAAATATGTTTATAACAGATAGGTAGTACCATACTTCTATTTGATTAATAAAAAAGATAGGGGAGTTATTCAGTATAGGATTTAAAATAAAAAAAATTCCATTTTAGTTGCAATAAAATCTACAAATGAACTTTATTTTCATCAACTATGCTTTATCTTTTATATATTTTTGCATTTTAATTTTGTTCCATAGCATTTTATACAGTGTTTTAAATATTTTCACATGATTTTTCAATTTATTTAGATATATATCATTTTCTTGTCTATTTATTTGCATTAATGTAGTTTTATTCCTTGATTATCAACCCAATTTTTTAATGCAGATTGCATGATTTGACTCTGCAGTTGTCGCAGGCTCAAAAACCATATGATTAGTAGTTCATTTAAAATATTTGAATTAAAGCTTGAACATATTTACCACACCATGTATGATAACTTGCTTCTGGCATACTCTCTAAAATTGGAAATATATATATATATTTTTTTTTTTGGCTTTACGTACTTTGGTGTGAATATCTTTTTACCTACACCAAGTTAGAAATTTGACAAAATGGTGCTTTGTACTGTTGTTCCGAAATTCTGTTGCTGTGAGATTTTTCTGTAGTGTTATTTTTTAGTGTACATTTTATTATACACAGTAAATTTGTTGAGAAGCTTTTCTATAGAGATTTTGTAAACAGAACTCATCTATTGTGTTTCGAAATGGCAACTTTTTTTATGCAGTGTTTTTAAATCGTATGTTTTACAAAAATTTTTTACTGTGCCAAGCATTCTTTGTTTTTAGTTGTAGTTGAAATAAATAAAGTTGTTCTCAAATATTATCATTTGTTTTTCTTTTAATCTGTGAGAAAAAAGAAGACTTATTTAGTGAAAATGTGAAATTACATTTTAACCTCGAAAATATTTTTCCTGGAGGGGGGTGTTAAAAAACATCCTGTGATCATGTGCCATAGTACATTCAAGGATCTATTGTAGTCTGTCTACCATGAAATCTCCTCCCACTGTTTGGCCGTGGAAGCGAACCTTAAACTATTTGGGTGGGGGGTGGGTGATGCATCCGTGTGGATGCATTTCTTCAGGCATCTCCTGTTGCAAATTGGTCAAGGCAACAGACAGGCATTTTTGTGGTTGGCAGATAGTATATACAGTGTCTTTATAATTAAAGTTCCACTTTGAAATGGCCATAAAATGAAAACTACTGGACCAAATGTTATCAAACTTGGTAATAGCTTACAGGAGGTCATGGGATTTTATTTTCTGCAAAAAAAAAAAAAAGTCACCATTAGTGGGGAATGGCACTGTATGCAATATTGTTAAACGAAATAAAACATGAAGACATCGTTTTAAAACGTTTTTAATCGTTTCTAAAACGTGTTACAAAGCATGTTGAATGTGGCGTCCACCATTTTCTGAAAGCAAGTTAAATCGCATTACTGCGTTCTCAACAGCAGCTCTTAGCATATCAGGAGGAATGTTGCGGACATGTCGGTGTATCGCATCTTTCAATTCCGCCAAATTGTTTATGTTATCACCATAAACAGCAGCTTGGAGGTAACCCTATAGTCAGAAGTTTTAATCGTTTTAGAAACGATTAAAAACGTTTTAAACCAATATCTTCACGTCTTATTTCGTTTAACGATATTGTATACAGCGCCATTCCATGCTGGTGGTGACTTTTTGAACTTCTTTTTTTTTTTTGAAAATAAAATTCTATACCCTCCTGTAAACTATTACCAAGTTTGATAATATTTGGTCCAGTAGTTTTCATTTTATGGCCATTTCAAAGTGGAACTTTAATTATAAAGACCCCATATATTGTAACGATCCAAAGGGGCATTGAGAGATGCATGCTTAAAATAATTGGGGATGATTAAAAAAAATACTGAGATGAGAAAGCAAATGGGATATGCCATGAAATATATACACAGATGTAAAAAAGTAAATCACACACATTATCTGGCAACACTGTCATATGTATCATTCTTGAAACCAAACCAAAAGGCTAAAACTTACACATCATGATGATTACACAGCAGAATTATGACAAGAAATTAAAACAGTTCTTCCAGATTTCCAATAATATGTATTAAACAAATTCAGGCCTCTGTATATGAAAACGACAAAATAAACAGTTTGGTGCTGCAACTTGATTTTGCAATGAATTATAATTTATATATAAATGGCAAGTAGAGGTGCAGTCAGCATTATGGAGTTGCAAAAAACTACCTTATTTACAGCAATGCTCTTTGATGCAAAAAAGACTATATATTTTCCTATAGTTTCAGACACAAATGATAAAACCAAAAGCGTAGTTATTGTATTTTTAACTAACCTCCTAAATGTAATTCAACCTGAACGCAAATCAAAATTAATTATTTGGACTGATGGACCATCAAGTGAATTTAAGAACAAATATATATGGCATACTTTTTTACATAAACTAGATTTACAATTCAAACATAAATTTTTTGATTGGAAGTACACTGCTATATCTCATGGCAATGAAAAATATAGTGAACATAATTCAATCTGTTTTGAATTTGGTCGTTAATAAATACGACACGCTTCCGTCATTAATAACTGACCAAGAACTTAAGGAAAGTCGGGAAGTATTGTCGAAAATCGAAAACATAATTTTTAATAACAATGTCAGTGAAAGTATCAGTTTAGATTTTGAAGACAATTGTGATTTCCGTATCGACGAAGAAAGTGATATTAGTATAGTCGGTGACGAATATTATAACTGTACTGTAAAGGGCGATCAATTGGCAAATGAATTCAGTTTAGAAAATATGCAAACAATTGTTCAGTATTTTGACAGTTGTCAAAAAAATAAATTCCAGAAAACAAACAGGAGATATCCAACAGTAAAATACCCTACTTATATTTCGAGGTTTAGAAAATATATATCAAATATGGGCACAAATATAGAAAAGTATAAAATAATAAAAAATGAAATGTTAGCCAGATTTACAAAAGCTAGGGAAAATTATTTACCTGTTCATGATATAGATTTGAAAAGATGGGCGATCCTGAAATCCCAAGAGTTAGGATTTGAGGATTTTAAATGTTCCGATAATTTTATAGATAATTTTAAGAGCCAAAACAAAATAGTTGCGCGGAAAGTAACAAAATATATCACTCAAATATACACCCAGAATATGGGCAACATAGAAGATAGTGCCATAGAATTTATTTTGCATACGAGAAATGTTACTGCTAATATTATCCCCCAACAAATTTTTAACTCTGATCAAAGTGGTTTTAATTATTTTCTTCCAAATTAAAGGCAGCTATCGCATAAAGATGAAAAACGGACATTTTCTTTAATAGGGTCTAATTTTGGTAGAACATATTCATATACAATAATGCCAATAATATCAATGAATGGGGAACTGACAGGGAAAATGTTACTTCGTTTAAGAGAAGCTGTATGAAATTTGGCCCGAATGTCAAAAAGAATTTATTTCAACCTCCAAACTTATATATTACATGCTCCAAGTCGGGAAAAATGGACAAAATCAAAATGAGAGAGTGGGTAGAATGTTGTATGAAACCCATCATGTCTCCTCCTTCCTGCGTTTTACTAAGCTAATGGACAGGTAGTACAGACCCAAACACTTATTAAGATTTTCCGGAAAATTGTATATCCTTGCAAATACCCCCCAAAGCAACATCCCTCATACAACCGCTGGATGTTTATTTCTTTCGACAATATGAAAATTTGCAAAAAAAATCAAACAATAGAATAGCAATCAATGAAATGGATATTGACATACGACATCGAAATGAGATAATAAAAATGCATTCTTTGGTTCACAATCAATTACAGTCTAAAAAATATCGCCCTATATTACAATATGCTTGGTTTAGGTGCTGTTATAGCGATCATGATCCCGGAAAATGCAAAAATGTTGAGGAAATTTCTTTTGAAATTGAATACAACAATTGTAGCCGAGATAATTGCAAAAATCTGTCATTCTTAAAATGTGCCCACTGTGATCAATTGCTTTACTTCACTCTTTTCTTTTTTTGTACTGTATCACTTTCAGGACTTTCCTGAGATGTACACAGTTTAATTTTTCTCATTTTTAAATAAAGAGCATAATTCAACAATTAATCCACAATTTATGGTTAAATAACTTCATGAAATAAAGTACATTTCATGAAATTTTGTTCACATTTTTTCTAATTACAATAAATGCATTTTCAAATAGCCTACTATTAAGTTTTGTTCACAATTTTTTTAAATTCCATGGTTGCAACAACGTTTGATATGGGATGACCACATCCAGGTTGGATAAATATAGCAACTTTTCATTATTCATACTCATATATTCATACATCTCATATATTCATACATTTCATTTATTCTTACTCACATATTCACACATCTTGTATATGAATACTCATATATTCATTCATTCATGCATACATTTCATTTATTCATACTCATGTATGCATGCTTATATGTATTCATGTGCTTCTTTTCCTTATGAGATAATATTTTGGAAAAAGAAATGTAGAAGAAACTTGACATGGGCTCCGATAATACGAAATAACTACTTCAAACGACAATCTGGCGTAGCCTCCAGAATTTTCGCCAAATATCTATGCTAAAAGTTCATTTTTCATATTAATTTTTTTACACTGTTTAAATTAGCTGAGACATAATTTTTTATTTTTATCCGTTAAATACGATGATCCTTCATAATCTTACCGACTTCAAACCTGTTTTTGCTCACATACAGTGCGATTAAAAAATATCAAACCTGGCGAAAAAAAGTGTCATTTTTGGACTTCAAATATTCATAAAAAATTGTCATATCATTTTAGCAGACAAATGATTACATATTCGTGATCAGGAAGTCAAGCACTATCATCTTCCATAGGTCTGATCTCAAAGTGCAGTGAACAGCGAAAGGGGTTCCCTTGTTAGATTAAATCTTTAACCATAACTTGGTAATGGACGGGACATGAAGTGGATATACGTTTATGGGTATATGCATTCCCCAACAAATTTCTGTTCTCATAGATGGTATTTAAAGTCTCATTAAACATATGTTATATGGCATAGTGCTTACTTGAGAAAGGAGGGTTCGATTTTTTCTGAAGTTTTAATTTATATTGAAATTAAATATTTAAAAAAGTAATGAAGGGGCATTGGGTAAGTAACGGATGGGACAATTTCACAAGAGCTACAAATTATAAGTTAAGATACAGAATTATTTTATTATTTCAGCATTTACTAATAACATTCCAAAATATTTAATTTCTTAACTTTGCAGTTTTAAATTATACTGGACTGGTATAACTATAAAATAAATTGTAGATATAAAGCCATATTAAGTTTTCTTTAACTTCTAGAGTACAACATGGAGTTTTTCAATGAGCCTATACAACATTGCTTGGACAAGACTCAACTGGGGTTAATGACCCCTTTATCACTATAACTAAGAAATGTTTTAAAAAATTACTAAATATAGATGTTTTAAAATAATTTAAATGAATTTAAAAGCATTTATTTATTTTCAGTTTTTCTTAAAATGTCCTCCTTACTGTGTAGTGACCCATTGTCAAAAGTAGTATCTTAATATATTATTTTAAATTTAAATAATATCTACTTATGGCATTTTTGTATTATCAATATAGTAGTTTAGTGGTATATAATTTTTTAAATATAATTTTCACAAACATGACTTCTTTGCACCTTTACATTGAACATTGGATTTTTGAATTATACAAAATTGTGTTCGTACCTTTATTTCAGATAATTGTAGTTATGAATATTACGTTGGACACCATATGCAGCATTCAACGTACCATCCATAGGTTTCTTCATCAGCTAGTACTGTTTTACAGTCTCCAATTGTCATGGATGGAAATTGGAATATCACTATATCTTCAGCACATAGATATAGACTACAATCTGTCCAAACTTTTACACCAAATGCTGCAATATTAGCCATAAGGCACAGACATGTCATATTTTTTTTATGTGTCCCACAATTTGTGAATATGGGAAATACCATTTCCGAACAGGCAGTGATGTTACTTACGTTGAATTTAGTTGGGGTAAAAATCGTCAAATTTTTGGGATCAGGCAACTTAATTTAAAGCAGCTCAAAATATCCCTTAGTAACAACGTTTTGTGATTTCAATATATTCTACTTTCCCATTTAAACATACCTTAATTATTTGTAAAGCTTAAAAATTTGAAACTAGCCATTATTTGTTTAAGCAATAGAAATATAGAAAAACAAATAGTATTTTGAATCAACGGTCTCAATGATTATAGTAATTTTCTTGTCAAAGTGGCTGGACTTCGAAGCATGGGTGTATGCAGGATTAATAACCCCCATTAAGTATACATATATTTATATATGCTACAAAATTAATCAGCTCATTTGAGATTATTCGAATATGATTAAAATTATTTTGGTTGTTAATATAACAAGCTATGTTAAAAATTGCCTAATTTGATATTACTGCAAAGTGAAAATTTTCAATGATTAAAAACAAAATTAGTGACCATGAACTTTTAACATTGGAAATGTTCTTGTGGAGGTTAATTGAATAAAAAGTCAGATTTTAAAAAATATAGATTATTGTTGGATTCAACAATAGAAATGCTACGTATTCATATTGAAAATTAGAAAGTTGAGAAGTAGATAATTGGAGAGTTGAGAATTAGAGTTGTTAATAAAGAATTGAAGAGTAGAGCATTAGGGAGTTGAGAATTAGACTTCAGGATGAAGTGAATAATAATGGATTGAGGATGAAGTGAATGATAAAGAGTTATAGAGGGTTGAGAATTGGAGAGTGGATAATAGAGTAGAGAATAAAGGATGCATAATTGGGGAGTGGAGTTTGCCATCGATGTACTAAGATGTATCTCTACGCCAAAACGGTATTCTAGTTTATCTAATGTCGCAACCGAAATAATATATTTGTTGGTGTATTAATGAATTATCCTAAACTTTTAAAGCTTTAATAAAATATTTAATTTAGATACGTTATCAGACTAGAAAATTAACACAACGTGTGGTGGAACTGTAATTGGAGTATGTGGTCAAAGATTAAAAAACATTAATCATAGAAATTACATCTTATATTTCAGTTATCAGAGACCAAGGTTATGTCTTTCTAAAATCTTAAAAAAAAAATCCATGTCTTATTGATACATTTTCAATGTTCTTATATTCATTAAATTGAAGATTTTTTTTCTGGGGGGATTATACGAAAGTGCCATTATATCCACTATTAGATTTTTTTTTTTTCCTTTTGGCTAGAGAAAAATCTGGCATGCCATATTTGAGCAGCTCTGATATAGACTATGCTGCAACAGCATTCGATTGTTATTTGCCCTTTCAGTGAAAATTTAGATTCTTCCTATAAACATTTTGTATTATTTTAGTTGCAATACTTTGAACATAAATTTTAAAATGAATAATGTACCTAGTAATGTAGTTTTTTGTTTCAACTTCAAAGATTCAAATGTACTTTACATAGAACTTGCACGATCTTTCTAAAGCTCATCCTGTATACATAAACCAGTAGAAATCTGATTTATTTTTTTTATAATCTAAAAATCCAAACATACTCGCACAACAACCCAATGTATTGAACTTGACTTAGTGAATATAGTTATCTTACACTTGACTGGGAGCACAAACTGCTACTTTCTTTAAAAAAAAAGTATAATCATTTCTCACTACAAACCAATCTAAATTATGGAAATGTCATTAGACACATATAAAAGTATTTTCTGGATTTATAATAGTTTGAGAATTTTTTTTCGTATTAATAACTCCAAGACATTTTCTTAATACCACTTCTGAAAATCAAATGTTTTTCTAAGAAAATTTTATTAATGCGCATAAAAAGTGGAAACTATTTCTTCAGTTTGTTTCAATAAATTACTTATATAAAGATTTGAATTTAAACTCCAAAGTTCTGTATAGTATAATAATTTATGAAAAGAAGCCATCAACGTCTTCGATTTATTTGGACGTGTGTTCAACAATTGTGTGCTTTGTTTTTCCTAAATTTCTGTCGTCTTTTAGAAAACACATACTGCTGTTTCTTATCAGTGAAAAAGATGCAAATGATATTTATGCACAATAGCATAGTGTAGTAGAACCTGTGGAGTTCTGATGTATAATATGTTGTGATGTGTGTTTTCTGGAAAATTTTCCAGCACTTCAATTACTAAATGTCTAGTGCAGTGGGTCCCAAACTTTTTCAAGTCGCAACCCATTTTTATAGTAGCCAAGTAATGTACGACCCCCCCTTTTATAGTAACCAAAAGCTCTGCAACCCCTTTTTGTCTGCTACCGCCACATTTGCATAATAAAAGCATTTTTAACAGAGTAAAGAAAACACATTAAATATAAAAATATATTACTAAATATTTTATATATATATATTATAGATATAAAATTAACAACCATTAGTAGAATATTGCAGTTAGCCATGTTGAAATATAAAAGCGTTTTGGCCAGGTTGGGAACCATTGATCTAGTGTAATGTAATATTTATTAAATAACATTTGTTTTATATTCTATACCATTACCCAAACTGTGTTCCTCCGACTGATATTTACCCCATCAGAAGGAAAACCAGTCTTCAGAAACTTTTGGAAGCATAATATTGGTTAAGCACATTATTGTTACTTCTTAGTAATGTTACTTTAACTTGTTACAACATAACAGTTCAATCCGAGTCAGGGTTTGATAGTCGATGATATCAGTCACTTATATTTGGCACTTTTAAGAATGTTAGTTAAGCGAATACGTAAATATTATATTGCACTAAATACATAAATAAAACTCAAAACTAAAAAATGTGAATTCCTAAAATTATTAGTGAAAAATAAACCACTATGCTGCAATAGATGAGCGTTTGCGTTTTCTTCTGCAAGCGTTCATTTTTCATATTTTAAGTTTTATTTGTATGTAGGCTATTTAGTACTATTTTTGTACATAATATTATTTTTAACTTGTAAAATAGGCTTTGTTTTAAAATTCATACCTATATGATGTTATCTCAAGCAGTGCGCCTGCGATATCACAAAAAGGAAATGGGGCCTTCAGTTGAAAATGTTTGGTAACTTTAAATATTTGATGAAATATAAAACGATTTAGTGAAAATGTAAGATATATTTTAATAGGATGGGAAAAGAAAATCTAATGTTCGTAAAGGTTTCTGTTTTATGTGGTCAGGAGTGGGAGAAATTATGATTGTGTTATGAATGACCGGTGATATTTTTAATATGTATATAATTCCTTTTAAACATTTTAAAATTATATACGTATACAGGGAGAAAGTAACGACATCTTTTTTAAAAGAAAAATTAATTTTTAAAATTTCAAGACCGGAAAAATTTGAAGGTGGAAAATGTTCCGATCCACATCTATAATAATATGTTGCTGTAGCACCACCAGTGGAGTATGTTAAAAAAAAAGTTGGTTGGTTGTATTTTTATGGCACAAGGACAGCAAGGGTCATTCTGTGCCAAACAAGGTGAGAACGTGCACAGGGTCACAAAATAAAGTTAAAAGGGTAAAAACAAATCAAAAATAATGTATTAAACAAAACAATATAAAAATTCATGAGATGGGAAAACCCAATATTAAAAAAAAAAATTTTTCTTTGCATCTGTGAATGGCTACTCACAGCTTAACGGACTCTTTCAAGTTATAATTAAATATAAGTATCTGTCTTACTCACATTCAACTATGGACTTCATGATTAATTTTAGCTACTACTCAGTGCAGACTATGAAGAAAAGTACTCCCTCCCAGGGACGGATTTAGTGTACGATGTACCCTGGGAACAATGATTTTGGCACCCTCTCTAGTGGCATAACTAGGGGGAGGGCTAACTCCCTAGAGATAAAATAACGATATTTTTATAAATAAATTTAGTTTATTCAACGACTATTTTTTTTTAATACTGGGAGAGGCAAAAAGGCGGATGCAACACAAATTTTCAAGGAGGGTGCAAAGCTTGAAAATCTCTCTTGTCAGTTTAGTTTTAAGTATTTTTTACTTGGAATTGATCATTTTTAATGTAAATTTATTATTCCCAGGGGACATAAACCCCACTACCTGGATTCGGCCTTTGGGGGGAGGGGGAGACAGGCACTGTTTCACTCAATTTTTCAGAATTTCAGATTTAGAAAATAATGGTGGAGGGCGCCTTCTCGGGGAGAGCTGATCGACAGAATTTTACGGTAAATAAATTGCAATTAAAACAAAAATCCACAGCCTGTTGTGCACGCTAGAAACTTTGCGTCCTGGGTAATTGCCCAACGTGCCCATTTATAGATCCAGCACTGCTCCCTCCTCAAAAAAATTGGATTTGTGTGTGATATCGGAAAATTTATTACACGTTTAGTCTTGTTCAGTGATATAAGAAAATGACACACTTCATGTTTAAACATTACTTTATTAAAAAATGAAACACAACAAATTACTTCTTACGTTTATTTAATCATAATGCTTCTTTTAAGAACGTTGACATCAAAGCAATATAACTAGAAAACAAAAGCAACACGTAAATAGGTAATAATTATCATGCTTCTCTAGTATCGTATCTTGAATTAAAAAAGTTGGTTCGAGATGCACAAGCAATGTCTGGATGTCTTCGACCCTTCAACGATCGGGAAAAGGCTAATGCAGAAATCTTATTAGTCATGACTTTCGACCATTTATCTTTCAATGAAAGATGGAAGTTGTTGCGATGGTACTCTGAGCATGACTTAGTTTTTAAAAACTGACTGGTATTTTTCCGTAACAAACTGCGGGAACGGGTCCATAGATCATCAGAATCTCTCATTTGTAGAACATTCCCACTTGCAATTGTCATTAGTTTTAATTGTGAAAACTCATTGTTATACATTGAGCCTTTTGACTGTTTACTTTTAGATTCACTGCTTCCCTTTACACATTCCAATTTATTGTTTTCATTCATATACTGAGGACGAGATGATGAGGAAGACGAAGATGCAGATGAATCCTGCAATGAAAGCTTTTTAGACTGTTTTACCTTTCTCTTTTCACTGGGAGTTTTTATATTTGATGTTCTGGACTGGGGTTGTAAGCGCTTCCTTTTGATGGCCATAACAAATCAACTTGATTTCCCTACAGAAAATAAAAAAAAAAATAAGTAAATGTGTGGTAGACGTGTTTTGTATAGTATATGCTTATTCATAAATTTGTTATCAATGACTACTCCATACCTTAAAATTG
>QLNU02014176.1:108723618-108748052 GCA_006491805.2 Dysdera silvatica | reverse complement strand
TTCCAGAAATGGCTGAACAAGAAACAAGATCAACAAGTGCTTCCAGAATGAAGAAAATGAGGCAGCGGTTAAAGGATCTCAGAAGTGAAGAAAATGAAAAGGCATAACATGAGTAAAACAGAGATAGAAGACTTACGAAAAAAGAAGAGAGAGAGAAGACACAGCTACAGAGAGTAAAAGTGAAGATAGCATGTACACTTCTAAATGCAAGTAATTCTAATTCTCAAGGGTGTCCAGAATGATCCACTACTATATCTCCTTATAGCAATAAAAAATCATTTGGAAAAGCATTAGATCATTACCAAAATCACCTAGAAAACAGAAAGCTGTCGTTACAGAGCTTGCTAAACACATTGGTATCACCGATGAATAAAATGAAAACCAGTGTTTCGTGTTCAACAGGAAAAACACAAAGACTTTACAATTGTGACAAACTTTTTCTATCGACCAGACATAGTAGACACTTGACCAGGAATTAAAGATTCTATTATGGTGGCAAAATGGAAAGAAAATGACTCTTCAAAAACATTATCTCACAATGTTCATGAGGGAGGCTTACTTTATATTTAAGGAGGAAAAACCAGATTTTGAGATAGGGCTTTCGAAATTTTGTAGCTTCCGACCTAAAAATGTTCTTTTGTTGAAAAATACACCTTCTGATCAATGTAAATGCAAAACCCATGAAATTTTTTTTCTGAAATTAAAGGCATTAAATCACACCTACTCGAATGCATTTTGAGATAAAATTTTGTGTGATAATACCTTGAATCCACGATGCTGGGAAAAATGTGAAAGCTGCTCAAATGGGAAATTTTTATTTGCACCAAGCCAGCCAGAAAGTACAGTAGTCTGGAAAAAGTGGGAAAAAAAGTGTAAAAGACTGCAGCCAGTGACAAATGAAACTTCTGTGGGGGAATTGTTTGAAATGGTTCTCCAAGATCTCCCCAATATGATGACTCGCATAAATTTGAAAAGGATTCCGCGCAAAGCATTTGAAGATAAAAATAGTGGCAAACGAATCCTTCAAATTGATTTTGCAATGTCATTTGAATGTCAGTACCAGAATGAAGTTCAGAGTGCTCTATGGTCCAGGGCAAATGTTGTTCTTTTCACTGCAGCTGCATTTCTTAAGGGCGAATGCAAAACTTACGCAATATGTTCAGATACTCAGAATAAGGATAAAGATACAATCTTCACATTTTTTAATGCCCTTTACGATGAAATCACAGAATTAGACTTAACTAGAAGTTTTCAACCAGCGGAGGAAGTTCTATGGAATGATGGTCCATATTCTGAATTTAAAAATGAATTTATGGTTGAAGTTCTAGAGCTATTGGCTGAAAAATATAGAAGAAAATTTTCCTGGAGGTATTTTGCTGTCTCATGGGAAAGGAGTTATTGATGGGATAGGAAGCAACATTAAATGATTAGTACGTCAGAAAATGATGAACCAGGGTACAAGAGTTGCAGTTCAAATAGCCAAAAACTTTGCTGATATTGCATCTAAACTTGTCGTAAATACTGACATTAAATATATTTCCGAAGAAAATATCAGAAAAGAAACCGTGGGATAAAGTTTTAACTACTGGAATTCCACAGTTTCATGTGGAATGGTGAAGATGTATACTGCAGAGTAAATTCAATATCTGAAAATTTGTTGCATTTTGAAATAAGTAAACACCATTGCACCAAAGAGGATCTGCAACTTAACGAGTGGGTAATAGTTGCCTATGAAGGTGAACGTTATTCTGGCAAAGTGAAGGAAATCAAAAGCCCGGACCAAATTAAAATATCAGCAATGCATCCCATAAGTGATGGAAGAAATTCTTCAAGTGGATTCCATCATGTATTCCAGATAGGAAATCATTAAAAAAATATCAATGCCTGAAGTTGAAAACAGCAGAGGAAATTCATAAAAATTTGATGAAACTATTTAATGTCTACATATTTTTAATTATGTAAAAGAAATTTAGAAGTTTTGTATAATGTTTGTAATTATTTATAATTTTATTAATAAATGCGCCACATATTCAGAATAATAGAAATATTCGTTTGTTTTTTCAACTTACTTTTTCAACAGTAATATTTTATTTTATAAACAATAATAATGTACAAGCCGATATACATTTTTTAATAGGCTATTATGTAATTTGAAAACACTAAACATAAGGTTTTCATTTAAAAGTGGTTTATCAGGCATGAAACAAACCTATGATTATATTTTTATAATTTATCTTTAATTTGAAGGATAATTACTAAAAACTTCTTGACTTTATCCCCCAAGTGATGATTACAAAAAAAAAAAAAAAAATTTTTTTACAAGCCCAGTATAAATAATTTTTATTAAAATAGCCTCAAACATGGCATATACTCTACAAATTACTAAAAAAAATATTTGATGTCCATACAATTGGTGAATGAAGAGGGTTTTCTATAAGTATACAAAAAGATCAAAATTCAATTTTCGTGATCTGTCCGTCCGCATGACACTACTTTAAAACAATGGTACACAAAAAACGTTAGGATTACAGATGTTTTTTAAGCCTCCAAAAATCAATAAAATAGTGAACTTACAATATCTAAAAAAAGTTTGAGAAAAAAAAACCACATTGTATGGGTTTAGTATTTCAACATGTCTGGAAAAGATGAGTCAAATGTCCCCAACGTGACAGTAGAATGCCCTTAAAAGTTAAAAATTAGTTCATGATTAAAAGAGTCACATAACATATTACGAAGGGCAAAATTGTTCTGATTAAAAGCTGAACATTGCTGGTTAAAATTTATACAAAAGATTATTTTGCCGCAGTGCTGATTTTGCCCCTACAGAACCGCACCCCAACTAAACACATTTTTAAGATAACATCCTGAATTATAGAAAAATTAATAGACGGATAAGAACACTGTTCCTTTTGTTTTTAATCTTAAAAACAAAGATTTCTTCATTTTAAAGCATTTAAAATACATACAGTGAATGCCATAAGTATTCGTACACCTGCAGTGTGTTCTATTTAAGAAGCTGCTGTATAATAACTATTAGATGTACGTAGACAGGACAAACGCCATCATGATTGCCATGAAAATATAATTTATTTTCAACTAAAAAACTTAAAACTATGTATATAATACTGCAAATTACAATAAATTAGCATCAAAATTATTCACAGTTCACGTGTCAAAAGCATTCGTACATGCAAAAGTCTGTCCTAAAATGATAGAACTGCAATGTTGTTTGTGCACCCGAAGCAATCTGCGGGAAATGCACCGATTTCATTTAAAAGCCAATGAACAATAAACCCGTTTACTATCATTTCTGCAGAAAGTATGCGAAAATGAGTCGTAGAAATAAAGAAACAAGTGTGGCGGAATGAAAGCTTGTAATGAGGCTCCATAACCAGTGTAAATCTTTACGAGAGATTGCATAGCTCGTCGGCAGACCTCGTTCTATAGTCCAGTCCATAATTGACCGTCATTGTCAAAGAAATACGATTCAAAATATGCCGCGAAGTGGAAATCCACAAAAACTGACTGAAAAGCACAAACGTTTAATTGTTAGATTAATTAAGAAAAATCCAAAATTAAGTGCTCCAAAGATAAGAAAAGAGCTGCTGAATCAAGGTGTATCACTCTAAGAAAGCACGGTGCGCCGCGTTTTCAAAAATGCAGGGTACAATGGACGTGTAGCTCGTAAAAAGTTTTTCGTGCGAAAGGTAAACAGAAAGAAGCTTTTGCAATTCGCAAAAAAACATGTTGATAAAGGTCCTGACTTTTGGAATAGAGTTACATTCTCGGATGAGAGCAAATTTAATATATTTGGATCAGATGGCAGGCAAATTGTATGGCGTAAAAATAACACCGAGTTTCAACCGGCGAACTTGTGTCCAACAATCAAACACGGAGGTGGAAGTATGCAAGTTTGGGGCTGTATGAGTGCAGAGGGAGTGGGAAAATTGCACATTATCGACGGAATCATGGACCACAGAATGTATATTAACATTCTGAAGGAAAATTTGGGTCCTAGTGCTGCTCAAATAGGTCTTCAAAATAACTTTATCTTTCAGCAAGATAACGACCCGAAACATACTGCGTATAATACAAAGCTGTGGCTCCTTTACACTACTCCAAAACAGCTAAATACCCCTCCACAATCACCTGACATTAACGCTATAGAACATCTATGGAGCATTCTGGACTCGCGGATGAGAAAACGACGCATATCAAATAAAAATGATATAAAAATTGCGCTTCTCGAGGAATGGGCATCCATTTCAACGGATGTCACCAAAAACTTAGTGGATTCGTTGCCAAAACGCATGAAAGCTGTGATTAAAGCCAAAGGGAACCCAACGAAATATTAAGAATGAATTATTATTTTATTAATGAATTTTCTGACCAAAAAACAATTAGTGTACGAATATTTTTGACACATGAGCTATGCGTAAGTTTGTTCATTTTTTATTGTTATTTGCAGTGCATGTGTATTTTTTTTTTTACTTTTTTTATGAAGTAAATACAAAAATTTATATTAATTGTGGTGACATTTGTCCCATATCTCTACATCTAATAATTATTATACAGCAGTTTCTTAAATAGAACACACTGCAGGTGTACGAATACTTATGGCATTCACTGTATCATTTGACAATGTATAGTACTTTAATAAGATACATAATGAACGAAATAAGAAAAATGACTACATAAAACATGTTAAAAAACATATTGCTAATTCCTAGCTTATGCTGTGTTCAGATTACTGTATGCTGCTGGGGAGATCTCTGGAAGTTATTAGACTACTTTAATTCGGGACAGCTGACTAACGAAAATAGGATGAGGGTAGCGATCCAGGAAACTTCGTTTATTAAGTTTGTACAGAACCTGCTATCAGCACCAAACAACTAAGATATAAAAATAATAAAGAATTTTTCAGTGCTTTGTATTTTGAAATAAAAGAAAAAAAATAAGAGGAAAGAGAGAGAGGGGTGAAGCTGGGAGTAGGATGGATGGAGGAAGGAAAGGGGCGGAGCCTGTATTGAGAGGTAAGCAACATGGCGGCAAGCCAGGACAAAGTTGCCAAGTGTGTTGGAAACACTTCCCACTAAAAACGAAATGGGACAGTATCTGTATTAGAGCCAAAATATTTGGTTTTAAAAGACTGAAATCGAATTTTATTTATTTACACATGCTACACAAATCACTAAAACAACCACATACATGTTAATTAATATTTTTGCATGTGCCATTAATGAGAAAATGCATTAACAGTGATATTCCAAAAATAAACAGGTAGTGGATGACAACAAAATTGTTTTAAACCGGAGAAAAGAGCGAGAATGCTCATCCATTTACAATTTAGCCCCTTAAAGTCTACAGTAAAACATCTATAATACACACACGGTGACTCAATAACTACACTTGGAAACTTTTCCAGTTTCTCAAGTCCTGAGGTGCCCACTATACAGAGATTTTACACCACAGGTAATTTACTAACATTTGCTCATTACTCCGAAAGTGAGTGTCGCAACAAGTTACGGATTTTTTACTCTCGTCCTTTTTCAATCTAACCGTAGGAAAGTAGTCATAATCATGCGAGATTCCGGCCGTATCTATGTTCAGGGGTGATTGTAAATCCAAACCAGAAAATTCCCTGAAAACTTGCGTGATATTTTTGGTGAAGACACTGATTTCCGAAGAAACATAAATAAATATAAGAAACAACAAAATTTTTGTAATTTTTTAAACAGAAATCACGCTAGAGGCAAGTTGAAATTCCCGGAACACAACCACCCCGTATGTTACGTAAACTTCATAACTGTATGCTTGGAGTTGGATTAAAAGTTACAGAGTAAAATTTCTGAAGTAAGGACACACCGAGACTTGAGACCGTCGGATATTCAAATATATCCGCTATGTATATGGTGTTCTAAGGGCATACCAAGTGTTCGAAATGGGCTTTGGAAAAGTGTCCACTATTCAAGAGTGTCCGTTATAGAGATTTTACTGCATTTTTGTTATTGTTTACTGCTTTACATTCCGGCAATAAAAAATCTTTAATACTTACGTCATACAGCGAAATAATTTTAAAATTTACATTTATTTTGACGACATTGAAATGATCAAAACAAATAAACTTCAGCTATTTTTCATTTTCAATAACAAATCGTATCAAATTTCCATATCCCTAAACGGAACACGTTCAGTGTTGCCTGAAAAAAAAGCTTATCGCCATTTAAAATTTCTTTTTTTTCAACGGTTAGAGCTACAGAGGTAGGAAAAGTAGAAGGAATATTGCCATCATATTATATGCATTTGGTTGAAGCCACTTCCTCCCCACCCCATTCGACGCCATATTGGGCATCCTATTTTCAAATAGGTCTATTAAATTTAATAAGTTTTTAACCAGCATTTTTTATATTAGATTGCAATTTCTAGATTTGACAAGTCTGCAGCAATAAGCTAACACATTTTTCTAAATATAATGCAAATAAAGTGGCGTCTCACGTATACTTACTACATTGGCATGTCCAGGGGAATATTGATAGGGGTTGTAACTCCCCATTGCGATGGATTTTGTATATATATATATATTTATGAATATCTGAAGACTTGGCTCTAACGCCCCCCATTACAAGCCCGTAATCTGCCCCTTGTGAACTTTTAGCGTACGCCTATGGATAAGTAGAAGATAAAATAATAATAATAATAAAGATTTATTCAAAATTTTTTTTTAAATTATAATGAATATTATGAATATTTTTTCCGAATATTTCAAACAAGTTTCATGAAGATATCTTTTACACACACACATCGTTCGCTTCCCATCGATCATTCTTACTCCAATTAATTGTTTTTATACATATCTTGTATATGTATTTATTATTGTTTCGTTTGTTCGTTGTACGTACGTACGTATGTATGTATGTGTACATAGGTATGTATAATGTATTGTGTATGTATGTATGTATGTATGTATGTATGTATGTATGTATGTATGTATGTATGTGGCGTAAACTTTACTAACCTTGCAACATATATGTCTTAAAGGAGGAAATCAAAACATGTAATATTTTATGGTGCATGTTAAATAAATACTCTTTAAACACACACACATATTAGCATTTGCACGACTCAGGTTAAAAATACCGCTGATGTTAGAAAAACAAAAGGATTTCGATGTAACGCAAAGACAACGAAGTGGGGGATCTTTGAAAAAATTCTGTATGAAGAATTATCTGAAATGTTTTCCATGGACGTTACGGCTTATTATCCTTCTAACATACAAAAATTAGATACAAATCTTAGTAACTTAATTAAGAAGGCTGTCGACATTGATCATTTTTTGATATAATCGAAGTTTGAAAAGGCATGCAAGAAATCGATGAATATGATTAAAAACAACCGTATTTATACGTCTGAAAACCATAAAACACTAAATAAAGGTAAAAAGCCCAAGTGCAATCCACCTTTTTTTTTTTATCTCGTTTTTATCGAATCTTGTTACGTCTTGGGTAATTTTTCCGGTCTTTTCGCAGCCAAGCAAAACAAGCCAATTTATATATTTTTAAACAATACAGGCGGACAGAGAAAAAAAAGGGAGAAGGAAAAACGACTTCTTCGAGCTTTCAGCGAGAAGTCATACTATTACGTGACAAGCAATATATACAAAAATTGGCGGTTTTCTTATTGCCATCTATTACGAAATTTTTTACAAAAAACGAAGATACTCATTATATTAAATTTTTATTCTGCTGTAACGTTATATTTTATTATACCACACACACACACATATATATATATGTATATATTATTAAATTGACCGGGAATTTCGATCAATTTAATACCAGTCTCTTTGCAATTTGGTTTAAATAGTAGTCCATGTACTACACCATTCTGCGAAATAACTGGCAACAATATATATACGTTCGTAAAGAGATTATATATTGTCCTTCGTAGCTCAGTGGGTAGAGCCTCCGCCCGGCAAGTGGAAGGTCGTGGGTTCAGGTCCCACCGAAGGCAGAAATATTTATTTTCTTTCGAACGTTTCACCATCTAATCACGCCATACCATCGGCGTTGGTATCACTACGCCAATAAACGTTGATTGATATTGTTGTTTGACTTTTCTATGTTGAAGTTTCGGGCTCGAGCGGACTCGGACAAATTTTTTCAAAATATTTTGGGCATCAAAAATTTTGCCCAAACTCATCTTTATCAGACGGTTGGGAAAGTGTTCTGATATATTTAAAATAAAATTTAGCGAGTCCTAAGTTGAATTTTTTTTTAAATCACTGTTGCATTGCAAAAAAAGACCCCTACCCCCCCGCAGCCCAAATTGCCCACTTCCGCTAGAAAATTAAAGTAAAACAGAATTGAGGGAAGACCGCGTGTTACTTTAGTTCTCTAGCGTTTGAAAATATTTATTACGAAATGTGAATGGAATAAAATACATAGATTTAAAACTCAGAGGAAGCAAGGGGCGTTATTTTTGTGTCAAAGTTTGTATTACTTCATGAGAAGGCGAGGCGCGGGTTGAAGACCCTGGTGTATCTATTGTTTCGAGTGCTAATTGTTTCAGTGAAGTGGAGCTCGTATTTTTTTTATCTATTTAGGATTGGACCTATTGGGTCCACATAAAAAATTTGAATTTCGATGTATGAAAGAAAATTTGGAAGGGGATATCTTGGACCTATTTGCAAGTTCAAGTCTCGGCAGTGACATAGCTATCTTGATATAATTGGCAGGGCCAATAAATATACTTTTTGACGTTGATTTATATCAGCGGTTCTTAACTTGCGCTCAGTAGAGCATTTACTGCTCCTCAACACCTTTTCTAGGGCTTCGCTTCTTCCAGTGTTAAAAAAAAGCTGCAGATTTGGTTTTGGAGTAAAGCCTGTGCTGCAAAAACGACGAATTAAAAGAAAGGCATCCAGTGGATAGATGGATGCCGCTGCATTTTACCTTCCCCAGTCAGATGTCCCATGTAATTGAAACATGAACGTTTATGTGGATTGTGTTTAAGACTTTTTTCTTCTAAAAGTCAACTTAAAAAAAGAAAGAAAAGGTACAGACATTATAACGCTGTAGGAGAAGCTTTAGCGCTGCTTAATAATTATCCCCGAGCGCCCATAAGTTGAATTATAATTCTAAGATATTATTACCCTTCACAGGGATAACACACAAAGCCACTGGACGTGCTTTTTTTAACTTGCCGTGGGGAAATTTCATAGGCAGAAATCTCCGACACCCAGGTTTGAACTCAAGCTAGAGTTTTTAAAATGGGAATAGGAAATTTCTACCTATAAAAATTCTCCACAAAAATTTTATAAAAACACACCCCAGTGGTTTTGTGTGTTGACCATTATTTGGCAATTGTGTTATCCCTGTGAAGGGTAATAATATCTTACAATATTATATATGGAAGAAAGAGACGTCATTCTTGTGCTTCGGTGGCCTACCGGTTAAGATATTCTGAATTTGATGGAGAAACCCTAGTTCGAATCTAGGCAGGGGCGATGTCCCTTTTCCTCCTATATTTTAAAAACTCTAGCTAACAGCGGATCTAGCAAGTGGCGGAAGGGGCACCTGCCCCCCCCACCATCAGGGTTAAATAAGAAAAAATGAATATTTTATGTGTTGTTTGTTAGCCCCCTCCCCCGTCAGGCTTAAATAGGAAAAAATAAAGACGATGAAGAATATGTTATGTGCTGTTTGTTACTGCAATAAACAAAAATCTTACACTGTACAAAGTCTCCAAGTCTTGGAGTAATGCGATCCAGACATTTTCCCATGAATCTATAAGCTTCTCTCCCTTCAAATTACATTTTCAGTAAATATTGCTTTAGGAGAATGTTTTTCATCGTTGAAGCGCCTTCAAACTTGGTTTCGAACGCAGATGCCAGAAGAGAGACTTATATATATATATTCACGGAGACGTGTATATTGATGTAAATAACAAATTTTTCAAAGAAACCAAGATGGCTTGATTTTACGCTATAGTTTTCTTTGAAAAAGTTGCTTGTTATAAAAAAAGTAAAATAATTTCAACGCTTTTGCAGTTTAAATTTAAACTTGTTCTATTAATTACATTGTAAATTATCGTTTTGGTTATTGTATATGTCTCCTTTACTAGCTTATCCTTCTGTCATACTTGACTATAATCTACCCTAAACCATATAGTTTAATTAAAGAAAAGCCCAACTTTAATTCATTGTCATAAATTAAATATTTTGGTGAGTATAAAGGAAGGCTAGTAATATAACATGTAGGGGCTGTCCATAAATGTCACTTTTTTCTAATATTTTTTACCCCCTCCCTCCCCTCTGTCACAAAATGTCACACTTTACCAATCACCCCCCCTCCCCATCACATAATGCATTACCTATAGGGAGCCCTGTTATCCCAGGAAAATGTAAGTGATTATTCGGCACGTTAGCATGACGTCATAATCTTGCGAACCTTCTACTTTCAGCTCTCATAGATGCAAACAACACGCACTGAGCTATATTACTCATAATATAGCTGTTGTAAAATAGCTAATTGTAATATAGCATAATGGCAGCATGAGGAATTACACCACTCGTTGGAATCGGCTTGAGGGATGCAACTCGTACACAGTCCCAAATAAGTTAGTGCATTTTTTTTTTTTAAGCCAAACTTGTCGAGTCAATTAAAAAAAAATTGTTTAAAAAATCTAAAAATATGTTTTAAAATTTGCAGTGTTTGTGATATCACACTTTTATCAACCCCTCCCCCTTGTCACAACTTTATGAACCCCCTCCCCCACCTTAGGCGTGACACAATTTATGGACAGCCCTTTACTTAAACTATTTAATAGTCCAAAACTACAATATTTCCCACTGAGGGCCCCTGAACCCCCCCAGTAATAATATCCTGGATCTGCCCTTGACTCTAGCTTGAACTTAAACATGAGCGTTGATTTCAACCTATGAATTATATTTATTAAAAATATTATCGTGAGAATTATCAAGGCATGCACAGAAAAGACTTCAACCAGATGTAACTTCGTTATATTAGACGAAAAGTAGGTATTTAATCTAACTGTTCAAATCTCCAGTTTAAAAAGCATTAAAATATTTCGTTTCTATTATTTCAGGACAAAAAAAATGTAAATCATATTTCTGTATATTAAAACAGAATCATTATTGAAAAATTTAATGGGATGGGGTAGGAAATCCTATATAATGTTTTCGTTATCCATCTATATTTCCTGATGTCTCAAGATCGTAGAAAATGTCATTGGAATGTGATTTTTGAATCTGGCCCCTGCACAGAATTAGAACATGGAGGTTTAAAAAATGAAAAATTTTCACATTTTTACTTTGAAGCTAATGTTTTCGGATGGAAGATATATTCCCACCCACCTTCCTGCATAGCCATCAACGCTAGTTGACTGGGACAAATTAGCCATTTGCAGTAGAATGTTTTCTGCAATTGTGTTAGCGTTTTTTTCAATGCAGTTGTTGAACATAGCTTCAGTTTGTTGAAGATTCATTTTTAGCAACATTTTGCTACAAAATGCAAATGATTTAAATATTTTGCAGTGAACTTTTTCATTAACGGATTTCAAAGGGTGGAGAAACAATATTAGTAAACAGAAAAAGACATTAATTGAAAGGTGTGTAATTCTATGAAGCATGTACAGGGGGCCACAATCTACCACCTTTGAAAGAAAACATAGAACCCACATTATTTGAAAGAAAGGTGGTAAAACCAATTTCAGATAATCCAGAAATTCGATTTTCAGTAAGAAGCAGCAGCAGCTACAGTATTAAAAAAACATATTTCATTATATATTACTAAACTAATATAGTTTGTGGTTTTACGGCTCAAGGTCTACAGTGGTCATGCTGCGCCGGGACCTACTGTTTTCCGAGGAATCCAAACCTCTGGACCTACAATTTTCCAAGGAATCCGAACCTCTTAAGGCCCAGGGAACCAAACCCAGACTACAGTGAGCAGTGCAATCTTTATGAGATCTCTGACTAAGCATTGTTTGCACTGTTGGGAGTTGAACCCAGATTAACGGTGACTAGGCGACCGTGTTGCATCACCGCAGGGCCAACTAATATAGTGATAATAAAAAACCATTATAAAGTGTATGTATACCTCAAGTGCTTTTTGGAAATAGTCCGGTATCTTTATATACATACTCTATATATAAATATCACTGCATATATTCTATACCAACCATTGCAATGCCTACTTACAAGCTGGAGTGAACTAAAAAAATATGAGAATTTTTTTTTTTAAAACATGTGAAAGAGTGCCTACTTAAAAAAAAGTAGTGTAGCAGGAGCCCTAATATTATGATAAATCGATTAAAAAATGTAATGGCTGCAAAAGAATCGATAAATCATATTAATTGTTTATGTCCATTTTTCTGGACAACAAAATGCATGACCTTAATCTCAAATTTATTACTTTTTCATGACAGCACTTATTTAGGGGTTCCGGATAATATTTAAATAGTCGTCAAAAATAAAGTACCGGAGCCGGTCTCCGGTAAGTATCTAATTTAAGCCCTGCAGTTAACCCAGATGTTGGCTAAGGGAAGTTCGGATTAACGGGAGTGTAGTGTGATTGTTAATTAGAACAACATGATCGAAAGAAATTTCTGTATATATTTTATCAGCTTTGCAGTTTTTGCTCCGTTTTTTAAGGGGTGCATTTTTGTTTTTTGGTAACAGTGCATATAATTGATAAACTGGAACAAACATCTTAATAAAAATAGTTTTATTTAAAAAATACTGCACGACAACTGAGATATTTCCCATAAAGTAAAAAATATCATTTAACCATGCATACATAGCTTATGACTTTTTGTTTACTTCAAACATCTTAATGTTTTCGTTGTCTCAAATTTTTATGCATTTTTTTTCAGAACAAATGTAAAAATTCCATATTTCTACACAACACTTAAAATTCAATATTTCATTAATTTGGTAATCAAAAAGAAATCACATGTCCTGCCTTTGAGGAATAAAATAATTAAATGTGAATTAATATTTTAATACATGAAAAAAAAAAATGATCACCTTTTAGTATTTAAATATCAGTGCTCTTAAGACAAAAAATTTCTTAATTTTCTTTAAATGTGATTATCAAGACGATATGAAGTTTTAAACCGGTTCACTGTATAAGGACTTGGTTTACAATTTCCACTTCAAAAGGGGGTAAAAAGTGAATGATGCCAATATACAAAAATAAATAATTTCCAGCTGGACAAAATATACATTTCCTTAAGTTTGTTTCAGTATCATAAACAAAAATGTATAAAAAAATGGCAGTGGTTGAGCAAAGTTTGATATATTTTGCCCCCCCCTCAGATGGGTTCCAAGTGTCGAGAGCCTTTTGTTGGTGTAGAGAATCCACTAGGATTCCATGGAACGTTTTTTAAGGCGTTGGTTGAGCTTTGATCACAGCAGAAACTCATCATCGATAGGTCATCATCACCCGAGGCTTTTAAAGACTGTAAGATACCATTGGTATCCTGTTGGTGTGGATACTTCTGGTTTAGTTTTGTAATTGCACAATCTTCTAAGAGCTCTGCAACGGGAGTTGTTCGGAAGTGCATGTAGCTAGATGTTTGTTGGCTGTTCATCATCGAATTCAGGCTTCCAGTCAGGTAGCCAGTATCCCGTTGGTTGGATGAAGAATCGGTGTAATTATTAGGAAAGGCAGGAAGATAACTATTTTCTTGTTGGATGACATTCTCTTGTTTAGACATGTCCCACGTAGTATTGCACGAGGATTCAATCTCAAATGTTGATGCCATTTCCAAACAGACAGATGGTGGATGGTCATCTAAAAAATAAATAAAAGAAAAGGTTGTATTCAGAATATTGATAATGTAGTGTATAGCTATTACCTAAATGATTTTCAAACATTTTATATCTCATGAAAACTTTTCTTACTATACAAACCATGCCCAGATATGAGACTCCTCCACAATTATTACTTAAGGGGGTATTATTTGTCACTGTCCAGACATAAACATACGCAATAAGTCAATATTGGAAAAAAGATGTAGAGTCACAGCATTTTTCAATGAAAATATACAAGTATCTGAAAATTTCATTATATGAAACTGTGGGTTAACGGAGGGTCTCTTGTATTGCATATTTTTCAAAGTATCACACATTTTTCAAAGTACTGCACATTTTTCCAAGATAAAAGCTGGCATTTGTCCATGGTGTTGCCACAACTACTATCCAATATTACGAACCAAAATCAAAATTTTTAGTCCACTGAAACATTCACGATTATTAAAGTGGGAAAAGAGCTATTCAATATTTGGCAAAGGGAAAAGAAAAATTCCAAACTATATCACCTACTCTACCATATTATCTATCAATACAGTTATATTGCCATCATATAGACTAGTGATGGTTAATTTTTTTTTTTTTGGAATGTGCCATCTTCTGTATTCCGTATCATAGCAAGCCACTAAAGCAGTTCTTTAGCCTACGGATTCCGAATGTCTTCTATGCCCCACACCCTAAGAAATATTTTATTAATGTTCACGTCCTTAACAAAAGTAATAGAGTGACTGCCATTAATAAAATTAGCAGTTTAATATAATCAAATCGCTAGGGAAAAAAAAACCAAGTTTGGGACACTTACGTTAAAAAATGCTCGCTAATTGCTTTAAAGGATTGTTTTATTTCGAATCATTTATAACATTGGGAACTCCTACTTTAGCAAAACAAATTAGACCTCAGGCTTAAATGTATATAAATCTTGCCAACCATTTTTCAGTTACATAAGGTTTACTCTCATTACATAGTTCTTAGAGTAAATTAGGATGAGTAGTGTATGATTGTGTAACAATGAAAATGTATTGTAAATTCATAATATTCACAAAATTTCAATGCAACTTTTGAACAAATAAGAGAAATCATATTCATTACTGGAAATGATTATTTCAACATAGGTTGGGCCAAATCTATCAAAATACCAGGTTTCCACCCCACTTTTATGTACTATGAGTTGGCCACCATGATGCAGATAATGGTTTTTTTGCTATCAATTCATACCAATCTCTCCAATGTGGGAATTTGGTAAAATTTGGTTTAAAGCTTAAAGAAAACCCACCTATTTTCATAATGGCTTCGGACTTGGCATCTTCTTGAGACAGTCTTGAAACTGTAATAAACCGACCATTGAATATTTTACAAAGGATGAAATACATTATTTATAAACTACAAGATTAGCATAAATGAATGACCAGATTTTAAAAATTGTTACGTATAATATAACCAACGATACATAAGAATGACAAAAAAAAAAAAGAATTCCAAATTTCTTTTTCTAACGATGTTCAATTGACAACAGCTCTTCCTTAGAATGCTGCAATTGAAATTAGAAATGGTAACAAGAGAGAAAAGTTTCTGAGTATTAGAGTATACAAGGTTTTTTCTGCATTTTTGTGAAGTATGCATTTCAAACCACACGACAACTGTGCAGCACACATCTTAACCAGCATGCTTTATAAACTACCTTTGCCAAAAACATTCAATGAAGTTAAAGAACGCATCAGTGTGGCATTAATAACTGTTTATAGTGAAAAACTGTAAAATATCTGGAACGAACTTGATTACAGATTAGATGTTGGTCACGTTATGAAAGGGACACCCATAGAATATTTGTAACAGAAAAAAAAGGGAAGGTTTTTCTTTATTTTCACGTATCACTGATTATATTATGCATAGTAGTTTTGAAAATATAAATTTGTAAAATCTGGTCATTTATGCTAACACTGAATATTTCAACTAGTTAACTGAATTTAAAATATGAAGGACCCACTTATAACAAGCCCAGATTTAGCAAGGCAAATATGAATTTTGTTTGGTATAATGAGAGTGTAATGCATTTTACCATGTTTGGCGCAGTATAGCCCAGATGCTCTTGCGCCATAAAAAATCCAAACAAGCACTTTTTTAGGAAACGGGACTTTTGAAGGTCCCGAATGTAAGGAATAAAGAAATGGTGAGATTTAAAAAAAAAAAATGAACTATTAAGGTAAACATGATGAAATGAATAATTTATTTTATCGAAAGTCAAGTGGTAATATAATACACTATTTATCAAATTTTAAGCACATTTAAAGCTGAATATTATAGTATGCATACCTTGCATGCATATACATTACCTATACAGACTTTATTTTCAAAAGTTTTGATTTTAAATTGTATTTAATGAGTGACTCTGTACAATGAGCACTTTTGTTGGTTCCAAGCTCCTTAGTTATATATGGATCCCACTGTACACATATACAACACATTATCACAATTACAAAATTTAGTCCCTTAAACCTAGAATCCAGTTACACCAATATTCTCATATCAGCCTTACACTGAGTATGTTTACAACCAGATGTACTGTCCAAGAAATTAACAGATTCAAATTCTACCTTCTGTTTACAAAAAACGCACGAACAAAGAGTAATATAAGAACACGCTTGTGTTGTTCAGAATAACTTTCAAAATATCTTATGAAATTAACCAATCGCTATATTACAATTTGGAAAACTGCCAAGTTTGTGAAACTTGTTCTCAATGTGATATAAAACACATAGCACATTACATCATAATAAGTTTCCTTGCCAAAGTTGGGATGTGCACAAACAACCCAAGTTTTTTCCTAAACCAATTGCAATTTGAATTTCTGCTAATGGGGGAGGAATCATGGAGCTGTTGCATAAACGGTTGTTTTAAAGAAGTGGGAAGTAAAACTGCACCAAGATAGGCTGTACTTTGCCATAGTACAAAAGTATCAATTTGGCATTTTCGCTTCAAGTTTTTCGAGGAATCCTGGTATTATTGGCTGTTGAAAAGATCCCCAGAAGTTATTAGACTATTTTAATTTGGAAAAGTCGACTAACCAAAATAGGATAAGGGTAGTAATCCGGGGACCTTTGTAATGTATAGTAACCATGTTTTCTTTTCGTGTTACCCATCGCAGGGCCTTTCCAACTCCCCCGTAAAGTAATCGATCTGCTTCGATTGACATTTTCGCTGAGGATCTCCTCAGCGGGAAAGAGTATGTGGTTAGTGTATGGTCTATCTTGAACACCCTACGAATGTATACATACTATAAAGGAATTTGAAATTATAAATGAACATGCTTACTGAAAGATTTTTTCCTAGGCTTTAGGCATATAGGAGAGATATTAGGTGATAACAGAGAAATTTGATTAGGTGACAGACTCCAGTTTCTAAGCGTGATAGGGCTTGATGAGAAATGATCCTGAAAAGAAAGTTTATTTTGATTAAAATTTCCTTTACTATTATAGCAGACTATGGTTAATTCTGGGGCCAAACCCCTGCATTGTCATTCAGAGAGGGTTTACTGTGTATACATATACAGTAAAACCTGCTTAAAGTAACCACCTTTGGGATTGGACTGCAATGGCAGGGTTCCCACTCAGATTAGATAAAAAATTCCCTGACTTCCCCAGCTTTTCCCCTGACTTTTTTTTTAGCAAAAATTCCCTGACTTTCCCAGCAAAATTCCCTGACCAATCAAAAAATTTCCAACTACATTTTGGTTGCGGGGAAAATGGCTTCACGTTCATAGGAGATTTAGCTATTTAAAATAAAAGTTAAGAAAGCTTTATCTGACTTTTTCAGGTTGACTAAAAAATCTTATTCCCTCCCGACTTTTAGGGACAATTTCAGGTTCTCTAGGTTGCATGGGATCCCTGAATGGTCACCATACACTACAGACTTCGTTATAAACGTGACTAAATAATCTCTACCAGTTCTCTCCTATAAAAAGTGGTCACTTCATCAGGTTCCACTGCATATGTTATATATTTGAAAAAAATTTACAAAAACGTCATACTCTGAAGGGAAATGTAGCATTCATCCAATCTACTAGGAAACTAAAAAAATTAGGGAATTAAAAACTGGCAATTCCAATTTCAACGATTTCTATGACATAATGAAAAACATACACAAATAATTTCTTTTAACTTATTTTATATTTTGGCACTTATAGGCTTTCATTATTAAACAAAAATAAATTGTGACTACCTCATGAAATACAGCTAATTAAAACGACTATTTACCCAAGGGATGTAAAAGAGATTGAATATGGTGTTATGACCATGCTACAAATTTTGTTGTCAACAAATTACATACAAATGGAAGAATTTTGTTCATAAAAATAATTTGATTGTAACGTTGATGACTTAATGATTTTTTTTTAAGTTTCCTCTTCTGTTTTAATAGACTGTACAATGAACAGAAGGAATTTAAAGAATTCCAAATTCCAGAAAAAATTCTTATTTTTTCAAAAAAGACAAAATTAGTAGTCGCTGTTTCCAAACAGGAACAAAGAAAAATGACAAAGTAGAATTATTTACAATTTCAGCAATATTAAATAAATCTTAGAGCTGACAGATTATAACTCATGGTCTTACAGTTATAATGTGCAATTTTATAAAAATAATCACTCAAATCTTTATTTGAAATAATGCATATGAGTTTCTAATTTTATGTCTTTTCCCATCAGCAGGTCAATAGCAAGAAACTCTTTATAGGGTGTCTACTCAAATTTTGTTTCAAACTTCTCTGACTTCACAAAGTTTTCTAGACCAGCAAATAAAAAAATTCCAGGTGTAGTGTTCCTGCAAACTTAGATACAGCAAACCATTTTTTTTTTATCAAATGAAGTTGCTGAACTACAATAAGTAAGAAATTAATTTATAACTACAATATCATTGTTTTTTAAATTCGAGTCATAATTGTAATGTTCTCCATCTACCTTGCATATTTTAACATTAAATGCCTCATTTTAATGATTCAGCCATCATAGAATCCAGATATTAAAAAAAAATTGTACAAACTTATAAAAACCATGAAATACTGCTGTAATTAGTTGAGGAAGGATAAATTAATAATAATAAGAAGACATGGTTCTGACTAAATTCAATTTCAAACTTCCTTGACTTTTCCAGACCAAATATTAATTCCCAGTAGTTAATTTTAGCAAACACCACATTACAATTTGCATAATGAAAACAAGCTTTCAGGTCATAAATTCTACTAACACAATTTCAAAAGGTGTTTTTAACTCAATTACAGTGAATTTACAAATATTAAAAATGCATTTCTTTACATTAAAAACTTGCATTAATTAAATATTTAAAACAACATTTCCATTCCACCATTCTTGAGATTACTATAAACGAGTTCAGTAATATAACAGCAAAGTTGATGCTCCATCTTTTATTCCATTTAAAAAGTATGTATGGCTATAGGCCAATATAAGGGAAAGTAGAAAGGGATGACCAAAATCCCTTATAGATTAGATAATTTGGCTAACGTACGTCCGTCCTCCCAAGATATATATAGGTTGGACTTAATTTATTTTATAAAATACGTTAATTCTTGTGAAAGAAAGTACTTTTTGGAGGAAGTTTAGTCAGAAGTATAAGTCTTCAAAATTTTTTGGTATACAATGTAGTGCAAAACGTTCAGTTCAGGAAAATTATTTTAATAAGCTATTTATTATAACATATTTCAACTTTCCCCCGATTTTTCCAGATCAGTAGACACCCTGTGGTCATTACACACACATGAAAGAAATAAGCAATGTTATTGTTTGTTGGGCCCTAATCTGTAATTAAAAAGTTTTGTGGGAAATAAAATTCATGTGAAATTATTTAGAAATATTCAGCAACTTTAAATATATTCTATAATTTAAAAAACTGCATCAATACTAAAAATAATGCCTATAATGAATGCAGTGAGATTGAGAATTTATTATGGTAGTTTTGTATCACGCATATGAGCCATAAGAAAAGTTTCTAAGTTCTGTTCCTTTGTACAGCTATATCTAATAATTTTTCATAAAAGAAAACCTGATATATATATACATCTTTTAAGTCCACACACATAATATAGTCATACAAAGGCATGCACTAAATATTAAATGCATATGCCCACTTTTAAATGATCATTTACAGACCAATAGGATAATTTTGAGATGGAAAACTTTCTATTTATATTGTGTCTTTTTTTTTATTTTTAATACGAAATAATGGAAATTTAGAAGGAATATCGACTGTGACCAATATCAGCTAAGTACATAGTCGATTCAAAAACTAAGGAAATAAGCTTATGCATGGGCATATTATTCCCTACAACATCATAATTTCCCCTCGAGGCCGGAGCAGTTGAAACTGTTTTGGTGCTATGATGTTAAATGGCACCTCATGCTCTCCTAACATCAGTTGTATGATGGCTATACTTATGGAAAATGGTCAAATGTTAAAGTGTATGAGTTTATTTTTGCATCTAAAAGGCACATCCACTGAAATTCATCGTCAAAAATGACCTAGAAACAGATATAGTATGGCATTACAACACCAGGCAACACTCGTGTAACATCATACATGATTTGTTATGGCACTACCACTGGGAGGTACTGAGTCATCTTCCCTACAGTTAAGCCCTAGCACTCAGTGATCTTCATCTATTCATATCACAGAGAGCAATCTGGGTGATAGGTGATTCATAACCAACAAAGATATTCAGCAAGCCATTATGTCATGGCTTTTAGGCATTTAACACTGACTTCTCTATGCTGGCATAGATATCTTGGTGTACCATTGAACCATATGTTTAGACAAACAGAGATTATATAGACAAATAATTTATATAAAGGTCTTCCGACTGTTTATAAATATATACAGGGGTGGGGAATTTCTGAAAAATTTAACCAGCCAAAAAGGCAACAAATCTTAAAGAGGTTTAAAATTCTAGGAAATTTACATGCCATGCCAGAAAACTTACTCACCATTGGCGAGCACAATTTCCCACCCCTGAATATATGTAGCAGTTGTTTATATTTATGCAATGAGAGGTCTAGTTACCTTACTTATTGAATCATCCTCATACTTTACGTACAGAGAGTAAACAGACATAGTAGAATCACCATATATCAAAATTGAAGGTTCCATTCTTTTTAAACAAAAAGTTTTTCCATGCTAATGGACTGGAAATCACCAAAACTTCAATATATGGAAGTTCCAGTATATCTTGAAGGTACCTCTTTCAGGGATCAATTTTTGAATAATTAGAAGCATAAATCATGTAAACTTACGGATGAAGGAGTTGGGCATACATGGGTGGCTTTAATTTCTGGAGTTGCACATCGTAAACAGCCATTATGAGTTTGGTTTTTGATTCTGAAACAAACAGGAACAAACACTAGTAAGTAATTGAAACTTATTTAAGCATTAATGCTTAAATGATCAAATTGGATTTGGCTTTGTCTACATTTCGGGGTCGTTAGGCCATTTTGGCACCCTCTGGCTTGGCACCAGTCGCACTGCCCTTTAGGAAGCGCTCCAGTATTACATAAGCCATATTTTGGCTATACCATAGCCCCCCCCATAAGCAAAAATTAACATTGGCTATCATAGGAAAATAAACACAATAGCACCCACCCAAAGATGCTTACGTAATACCTGAATGGTCCCGTATCAGTCACTGCCTAAAACAGACAAACACCACAAAAATCCATAGGAATTATCTTAGTTAACAACAGGCAAGTTCGTTATATCAAATTACACAATATGACTTGATTGCATTTTATGGCATAAGGGTTATTGGTCATATTTTTATGGAGCAAGGATAGTAAGGGTCATTCTGTACAAACATGGCACAAGGACATAAGATCATGCTACATCAGAATCTACGGTTTTCTGAAGAATCAAGTCCCAAAACATGGACTGGTAGGGCTCAGTGCAAGCGGTACTCCAATTGGGAGTTCCAAGATGGCAGATAAATGTGTTAACTCTATGTTATCATAACCAAATTACATGATGTAAAGACAAGTGTAAATATAATGCCAAAGTATAAATCATAAACAAACTTACAAAGCAGGACTTTCTAATTTATCTTCGTTAATAAACAATTTTCGTCGGAGAGATGATGTACTCAACCTGTCAACATCACTACTTGAACTAGAGGAAGAACTTGCTGAATCATCTTCATGGTATGTACAGAATTTTTCTACCATAAAGAGAGAAATGCTGTTAAGCAACTGATGCAAAACTAACGAACACTATAAATTAAATAGGATTACAAAATGCATACCATAGAACTCCTGTATGACAAAATTCTCTATATATTAAAGTTTTAATAAACCCTTTGATCTGAAGTCTCCATTCATTATAGAAAAACTTTCTATACGTCATTTCCTTTGATAGAACTTTCCGACTTCGATATATAGAGGTCTTATTCTACATTAGTTGCTGATATATGGAAATGTTTGTTTGTGGTTTTACAGCTCAAAGACTACAATGGTCATGCTGCGCCGGGACCTACTGTTTTCCGAGGAATCCGAACCTCTTAAGGCCTAGGGAACCAAACCCCGGACTACAGTCAGCAATGCAAGCTGATATATGGAAAAGCATTGCTTTATAGTTCAAAGATGTTATGTCAGGAAGTAAAATTTTTTGAAGAACCTGAACCTCCATTGCTTAGGTAATCAGACTGCAGATCAAGCGACAAAAATCGAAAGTACTGGGTTGCCAACAGGAATCATACTCGGATTTATACATGGTAGATGAACATGTCACCACAGGGGGCATACGAAAAAGCTTTTATGCGGTGAAATCTTCCTATAATTATATCTTTTCCTGGTCCCTTGGGTATTGTTATGGACAGGTTTCACCATGTATCCATAATATGCTACATCTGCTTATGTTCATAGGAACAACCTTACTAGAACTTAATGATACTGTACAAAATCTCATACAACTAATATTTTTAACTAGCTTGTATTTTACAATGCAGGGACAGCTAAGGTGATACTGCAGTTTCTGTATAAAGAATATGTATGTGTATGGAATAAAGACATCGAAGGGCTAAATAATTAATAAAATAATTAATGATAAAATTAATCTGAATGAAACTGATTTTACATATACTGTACTACAACAGCAGTTCTTTAACTTTCCTGACCCATGGACCCCTTTCAAAGATAACTCATTTTCGTTATCTCATAACTCATTCTCGCGGACCCCCAAGAATTAATCCAAAGTTTAAAGTCTGGAATTTGCACCATACATATTTATTTCTGGTGTGTCATCACTGATTTTCATCATTTAAGGCAGGGACATTAAATCTATGCACACATTTTAATTTTATTTGCATTTTATTGTAACAATTACATCCAATTAATCAAAAGTATATAAAACACAATTTTTGGATTAATATTTTAGCTGCCAAAGTTGATATGGTGTTCTGTTCACATGCGCCAAGATCCTATCAGCATTTTCATGCTTTTAAATTATTTTCTGTTTTACTTTTAAAATATAGATATAACGGATTACTTTTGGCAATAAATAAATTCACATGAGTATACTCTTAGTTGGCATATGAAATAATATTTTAGCTTCCTATGCCAATGACGAGTATTCTCGTAGTTGGCAGTGAATGTGTTAATAATGAATACTAACAAGAGATGACACCACACTACTTGTTAATCATTTCCCGTGAGAGGGATGATGCTGCATTTCACTGACAAGTCATGATATATCGGGCTTAATAGTAGAAACCTGAATCCTAAGTTCTGATTCTACATTTTCCAAACGATTTCTGTACTTATTTGTAAGATAAATCAGATAAGAGAATGATTTTTCGCATAAATAGGTTGTTACAAAAGGCATTAATACTTTCATGGTCTTTTTTGATAGTCCCAGAAATTCATTCTGTAAGTAAGCCCAAAAGTTTGCAAGTGTCATTTCTTTGAACTGCATTTTCAGAGCACTGTCCATTGTTACATAAATAAGCTAGTCGTCTTCTGCTTCTGTAAGCCCTTCTATTTCATGCACTCTAAATGAAAATGGATCTCTGATGCAATTTTTGCTTGCATCAGGCACAAGAAAATATTCTCTGAACGATTGCTGCAAGTGTTTCAAATGTTGTGCGAAGAGTGACTTGTCGTTCTCTGACAACTCTTCTTCCGTGGAATGAAGAAAATTCGAGAAGTTTGAAAAGGTTTCCTCATATTTTCTAGTCAGTATGCACTGACAATTTTCTTAAAAATTTTTTATAAGTAATACAAGGCTTTCCAAGAACGCAAACATCAAAAGGTTCAGAACAGCTGCGAAGGCTGCTTTTGTTTGTTCGCACTGTTGTGCAAAGTTAAGGCGAAAAGCAATCCGAGCTAAATAATCAAGCCCACCCCCCACTTCCCAAGCTCCAGCCTAGGCAGTTCTCGCCAAAACATGCGTAGTACTGTTGTGGAAACCGGAGATGCTTGCCATGTATACATTTTCGGCTTATCTACTTCAATTTCTGTTGCCTCAGTAAATGGGCACCGTAAATTTGTATAATTTTCGTTCCCTCATAATTTATTCTTAGCATTAAAGAGTAATTGCTCTTGTCTTATGTTAGTATT
>QLNU02014176.1:108702838-108721616 GCA_006491805.2 Dysdera silvatica | reverse complement strand
CCAAACTGGGCCTGACTCTTAAGCGAGGTATGCTGATAGGAGACAGAGAGCATACTTTAACCATCAGTAATGGTATTTTTACCAGTACTAGTGCTTTGCTATCTGAGCATAATGCTACAGGAACATGGCGACATTATTATCCATCCTAAATATATGAAGACTATCATGGATAAGAAAATGGAAACTGTTCATGTTTTTGTTACTAAAAAAAAAATCTAAAATTGTTTATCATTTTTGATAGCATTTGAAGCCCAAGTAATCCCATTCCCCACCTTTTACTTCAGTGACAATGTTCCAACATGCAAACTATGTTGTATGGTGGAACAGCATTTCAAAATGTGAAGGTTTCAGAAGAATAATGCAGCATTCGAATTTTCAGAACTAACAATAATGCTTTGTCTCGAC
Source organism: Dysdera silvatica (assembly GCA_006491805.2). Classification (NCBI taxonomy): domain Eukaryota; kingdom Metazoa; phylum Arthropoda; class Arachnida; order Araneae; family Dysderidae; genus Dysdera; species Dysdera silvatica. Next base: position 108,721,211 of record QLNU02014176.1, on the reverse strand, counting down.
TTGTCAGCTCAATCTCTATTGAAAGAATGTTTTCCAATTTTGGAATTATTCATTCTAAACTGTGAAATTAATTAAATCATTAGGAAAAATTTAAAACTTGTAATATGCTAGTTGCCGAATGCTGTATGGTTGCACCAAACTAGAATATTAAAATAAATTATGCAATCTTAATGAATAAAAATTCATGAAACCTTGTTTCCATTTATCTCAAAAAATTCACATTAATTTTGGTATTTGATTCATTTAGAACAGTAACTAGCATTTATTTTTCTACATTGTTATCGTATTTTTCGAGAAACGAAATTTAGAAAAATGAATTTGTATTGTAATAATATCTGCTACTAATAATGTGCAGATACTAATAACACAAGATGTAGGGTCCACTAATTTCAAATCAAATCCCTTTATCCTGAAATTTTGAGTTTTTAATGGTTTTAACTGGTTAAAACCAGGCTTAAACCATCGTTAGGTCAAAAACTAGTTTTGGCGTCAAATTGCCAATCCTGGTTTAAAATCGTTCCAGCTTAGCACCCATAAAAACCTTAATCAGGCACTGGGCCTGTAGCTTGTTTGTCTTTTATGATGCAAAGACAACTAAGGAAAGGCTGTACCAGGAGCTACAGTTTTCTGAGGGGATCCAAAAATCTTTTAATAGAAAATCAAAACTGGGGATTGCAAATCAACATTTAAAAAACACTGGATACCACATGTAGTTAAACCTGGATTATTTGCATAATAGGCTTAATCAGGTCCATAGTCAAACGCTCGTTACAAGGGGGCCTAAAATTTGTTAGTGATTTAATGTAGTTTATTAATATATTTAACACTAAATATCTGAGCAAACTAATATATTTATTATTAATGAATAAATTTCTTAACGTCAGGTAGAAACTTTGGTACTGTTAAACTTTGTTTTTTAATTTGAATTGAGGCTTTCGGTACTCATGCAGAAATAACATGATGGCACCCAATATCTACCGTAGAAATCTATTTTGACATGACCGGCCAAATAGGCTACGATGCGATACAATTCATGGCAGAAACCATGGAATTGTGCTGACTAAGGGGGCCTGATTACATTTTCAGGGGAACAAACACCTCTAGCCTCAGCATGGCTACGGCTTAATACAACTAGCAAACTTTGACTCCTATCCAATGTATAAAGAAAAATTCCGTAATGTTTCGAGAACTACTTTTCCTTTCGTGTGTCGAGAAAGTAAGAATGTCATGATATCGACATTCCTTCTCGATACTTTTCTTGATAAAGAGAACAATGGTTCTCGAATCATTACAGACTCTTTTCTTCTATGTTGGACCAATGATAAAGTTTACTGGTCATGGTAAATCCTGGTTAGTCATTGTATTTGTTTGTTAGGCTTAACACAAGACTAACGCAAGGCCAGGAGTGTAGCTTGTTTTATGTTTTTACTTCAGGTTGATCAAACAACAAGATGACAGAAGGCCAGTATAAATAGAGGTAGAGAAATTAAAATTCCCGGGTTAAATCACCGCAGAAGAATTAGTGGTAATCACTTTCAGATGATAGTATATGTGTAAGCGAATTTATAAATACCTTCTTTGGCAGGTGTAGGATCTTCAAATGAATTAGAAAATTGTGGAATTTTGCTCACTTCAATATGAGAACGACCTAAAAATGAAGACAGGACTTTACTCAAAAGCAAACTAGATGTAGGGATAATACCTGTATCAATCTCTTATAAAATATATGGGAACTGCTGCAAACTTACGACTGCTGGATGTAATATGTGGGGAAACAGTCATGCACCTCACAGTTGGCGTCCATGGAGAAGGTGCAATATGGTTTTTGGAAAAGAAAATATCGATAGCCTTCTGAGCTTTGACCTCTTTTTCTGAATCAACACTAAATAAAATAATCTATGAGTATAAATGCCAAATCTCTTTGCGCATTCTTTCATAAAACACACATTTTTATTTCATACAAACTACTAAGTGTATGACTAGCATTAAGAACAAGCACATTGGAGATGAAATATTTAGACAGGTGCCCACCGTTGCATAAAATGAGGATTAATCCTCATTTTATAGAAGAGAAATCGTGCAAGTTGGCAAGGTATGTAAAAACTTAGAAGATTGTGTGCAGTAATGGTAAAAACATTGGCAAATATGCTATAGTAAAATAAAATCTTTTAAATCAAATGAGTATGTTACCATAAAAGTTGCTGCGATGTTTCATCGATGTCCACTGGTTCCAAAGCAGCTAGTTGCTCAATTGACCAACGAAACGACACACCCTGATGGAATCACAAAAACTAATTTGCATAACTTAAAATGTTACACAATTCAAAACTGAATGCAAACAATTTAAAAAGCATGCCAGACATAATTTTATAAATTGTTATTGTTTGTGAGTCTTATGGCGAAAGGACAAGAAGGTTCAGTTTTACAAAGAATCTGACCACCCCCATTGCTTAGGAAACCAATCTCCAGATTTCAGTGAACAGTCAGTTGTTAAATGTTCTCCCTTTTTTTTTCTTCCGAGATGCAGTTGGGAGTCGAGCCTGGGAAAACAGCATGCTAGGCAATGAATTATCGTTGTAGGGCCTATTATTTTATGAAGAAAAATGAGGAAAATAATATTTTCAGGCTCTCCCAACCAGCATTAGGTAATATTTGAACATTAAATCTCCATCACAGGATAGTTGACTTTTTTTTTCAAATATTTTTAGTATTTTATTATTTTCTATATTATTTATCATCATATAGTTTCAGAGATTACTTTAACTTTAAAATTAGAATGTTTAATCATGTTAATACGATTTCATACAAAATAACTTCCTTAGTTTCATGAAAAATACTCACTGCTGGTCGGTTGGTTGTATCTTTATGGCACGGGGACAGCAAGGTTCATTCTGCACCAAACAAGGTGAGGTTATATACACAGTTTTAGAACGAATATTCACTGTTGCACAAGAACAACAAAGGTCATGCTGCGCTAGGACCTATAGTTTTCCGAGGAATCCAAATCTTTCAAGGCCTGGGAAACTAAACCTTGGGCAATAGTGAGCAGTTTGCCATTAAGTGTTTTATTCGGACACCATTGGGAATGGAACATGGGTTAGAGGTAAGTCAGGCAGACATGTTACTATGCAGGGTGATAAGATTATTAAATCATATTATTTTAAGAATTCCTCTCTTATAAAGTAAGATGTAATACACCTTTTTAGAATATCTTGTCAAAAAGCAATAGGAAAATTTCTTGAAAGTAACTTATGCAAACTATTCTATTACCATACTTTCCAATTATTTATCGAAAAGCAAGATTGTAATTTCTTTCCCAATTTATGTGGTTCTAATAGGAACTACAATTCAGAGAATTTTGGTGGGAGTGGGGGAGGGTTACTCAAAAGAGTGGAATATAGAAGTTACAGTCTATCCTCACTTAAAGGGGGAAAAAAAAGTTGAGGAGATAGCAAATCATTTAAAAGAGTGTAATAACACTCATAAGGGAGCTAGTTTGCTCATACATGGTTCTTGAAATTCTTAGTATTTCAACTTCTATTTCTTTTATCACGATATAAACTTTATATATATTGATATATGACAACAAAAAAATATCTATAAGACATAAAATAAAATGCACTATGTGCCAGTGAAAATGCAACACCAAGAAGGAGTGGGCAGAAAATTATGCAAGTTGCTGGGAGGGTAGATGCAGCTTATCGAGTTATGTAAATTATGTGAAATGTGCAGCTATCCCACCATGTTAAGTGCAATATAAGGGAAGGAATCTGGAGAAACAGCAATAGTTGTGCCGCTCTGTCAGAGAAATCATTTTGATTTTTTTTTGTAATCTTAGAGAAAATGTGTAGTAGCAGAGAATGACAGACTGCTGACAACCGAAACAATTCCAGCAAACAGACGATTTCACGAGGGGAATGGTGAACAGATTCAGAAGGACAGGTTGGTCAATAAGTTAAATCGCAGCAGACAGTCACCTACATGTATCCATAGTGCACTAGCAAAGGTGGTTGGAACAAGTGACTGTGGCATGTTTGAGGAGAGATGAGACGGCCAAAAAAAAATACACAAGTGGACTGATATCTGCCAGCAAGTGATGGTGGCTCCTCAGGCCACTCTCTATGCTCCCATATTGACCAGGACCATTATACGACGATTGATCACCGACGGCCTGCACTTATGGCACTCATTAAGAAGGCTGTCATTGACTCAACAGCACAGACGCCTTAATTTGCAATGGTGTTAGGATGCAGCCACATGGATGATAGAATGGCACAGGGTTATGTTCTCAGATGAGCAACGTTTCTGTTTTAGCAATAACAGTCGCCACGCACGAGTGTGGTAACAGGTTCAATCTGGCCACATTTCTAGAATGGCACACTGCACGACAACATGGCATCATGGTTTGGAATACCATCACCTATGATATCAGGTCACCTTTGGTCCATATTAAGAGCACTATGAGGGCCCAATGATACGTGTATGATGTGCTACAGCCAATTATACTACCCTTCCTTAAGGGGAAATGGCTAATGCTGTTTACTAGCAGGATAATGCTTGATCGCACACATCAGCCAACATGTCTTACAAGGTACCCACATACTTTCTTGACCACCAGTTTCAATCCCTAATCTCTTACCAATCGAACATGTCTGGGACATGAGTGGACCCTTTATGTGTGCTGCCATCATTCAGAAGACAAACTCTAGCAAATGGTTGACAGAGAATGGGCAGCCATCTCTCAGGACATTACCCACCCACAAATTGAGTCTGCACCAAGACCTGTTGCTGTCTGTATCGCCGCTTGCAGTGGTCCTACAACCTATTGATTAGATGGTGGTGTTGCTCAGTATAGGTGTATCATGTTGTAATATACATCACTTACAGTTTGCCGATTTTCATCACTTTCTGCCCACTCTTTGGTGCTGCATTTTCACTGTCAAATAGTGTGTTTTGAAGTGTTCTGCAACAAGCCTTCAACTGATCGAAAATGTTCTGCCTACGCCTATGAAAACATGCCCTCTGTCCCTGAAATTTTCACTTTCATACCATGAGGTCATAGTTCATGTATGGTGGTAGCCCACATAGTGGGTGAAAAAAAAAAAAAGACTATTACAATCTTTCTTCTTGCACATTTTGTCTTTATTATGTTCTTGAATAGAACTTGTGTTGGTTTCTTAAGATTGAAGTAAACCAGAAAACAAATATGAGAGTTTTTGACAAAAATATTGACTGGGCGTCTAAATAATATTAACAATTATAAAAAAAAGCACAGCAGGTTATTTTAGTATAATGGGGTTCTACTGCAGTATGTTTTAGATAAATAAGCTTTAAAAACAATATTTTGTCATGACCAAATTCTTTGGTTAAAACTTCGACACCCTTTAATACATTAATTTCATGTCATTAAAATGGTAAATTTTAGGTTTGTTGGTAATTTAAACATGACTAATTTAGCGACAACAAAGAACTTTAGAGAGAATGTCTCTTTCAATTTTTGCATAACAGATTTTGTCTATTATTAGACAAAATGTGAAGTAAAAAATGAACTTATTTGAGGATCTGTGATTTTAGTTTACTCGCTGATTGTTGTAACAGGGGTTTCATTTAAAAATACATTCCACTCTGCCTATACTCATTAATGTTTTTAAAAATCCAGTCATGGAAAGTATATTAAAAAAAGAAAAAAAAATCCTTCCTTTCTTCTTTAGAGGGAGGGACACATGGAAAAATTTTTATCACTTGTAGAGAATTGAAAGATACAATGCTTTGTTTTCCACATTTGAACACGGAAACTTTAAATACTTAAAACTGAAATACGCTTTGCAGTTGATATTATCACATGTTCTGTACATTGTACAAAATAAATATGATATTGCTGCAGCAAAGAATGTAATACAGTATGTCTTTCAACTCATTGACAAAAGACGAAATGTTTGAAATATCATGAGTTGATTTAAACTTTTTTGAATATGATAAAAAGGTTTGACAGCGGTATCCATTGAAAAGTGTTTTCCTTAGAAAACCCTGTGATGACAGTTTTGTAATCATCCTACACATTGATTAAGGCATCAAAATGATTTCCCTCAGATTACTTCCTTGATGCGAATATTAAAAGGTGTTAAAGAATTTTGCACACTTCCATTATTTGAAAGTACTTAAATTCCAGCCTGTGCAAAGGGTCCCGGGACCCAGTCAAACAATCATTACTTTCATGTGATCTATCATCCTTAACTGCATGTATTGGCCATTGACAGCAAGGCCAACTAATGCATTCTTCGATAAAATAAACAATCCAAACTTCTACACCATATGTATAATCCTGTCAGTTAATCTAAGCAAAGGATGAATCACATTCTTCGTAAGAATGTCCTAGGTTGCTCTTGTATGGTCACGCTTGTTTTCTCCTATAAGTTAGTAAAAAATTTCTTTACCTCATGATTGCTATATACCAGGGTTCAAACTTAACATGTGCACATGAATTTCATCCGTGCACATAAATTTTTAACTTGGGTGCTCTGTATGCACCTAACTATTCAAAATTATGGCTATTTACATTTACTTTCCAAAAACAGTGACCTATGGAATAATTTTATATAATTTTCTCAATGTATCTGCATTTATGTTGATTTTTTTTGTTTTGTTTATTACAAACAAATATTCAATTATTTTGAAAAGTTGAATTTTTTTTTAGCTTTCACGCTTTAATATAATTGCTACACTTATATCTTACCTGTTTTTAATGTTGAGCTTTACTTTCTACTCTGCTAGCTACTTGTACAGCTAACTAGTATTTAGTGCACCTAAATCTCAAGACTTGAGTGCACTTGTGCACCTGATTTAAAAAGTTAATTTTGACCCCTGATATGCACTGCATTCTACTTTTTAGCACATTTTACTTTGGGATTAGTAAGTCAATACTCAATCAACCAATCTTGGGATGGGGCAAAAGGCCTTGGAAAGTAAGAAACTGCAGAATACGTTAGAAATGAAATATAAAGAGAGGAGGAAGTTAAAAATTTTACGAGGTTCTTTTAATGTTAGCAGTCCCCTTAAGGTCATCTGAAATTGTCATGGGCTTTTAAGCATGAAAGCGCATCATGAAATCTATCCATTTATTGGAATGCAAACCAAACTTAAAGACATTAAACTTAGCATCTTACCATCGTCCACATAGTATACAAGTACAGAATTTAAAGGGGGCCTATAACCATTGTTAAACATAAAAATAATTTTATTTATTCGTTACACACATATATATAGCACAGCATGAAGCTGTTTGCATTTTGTAGCAGGTTCCAGGAAAACATGGCATTATAACAAACCTAGGACCTGATATGGGAACGTTTAAGCTTATTTACTCAATTATAATCCTCATATTGTTATGGACAGGGCTGCCGGCTTCTGGGCAATAGGACTGGTACCTCCGAATTGGCAAGGACTTTTGCCTTTCAAAAGTCCAAGGTCCTTTGAGCGGACCCAGTCCCTGGTTATGGACAATTACCATTTATACTAAAGTAACAACTGTCAACATCACATTGAAGAATGAATAGCATAAATTACCTCTTGCGATTTTTTTCTTGTTACTGTGAACACAGACGGTGAAAATGACGACATGCTGAGACTATCCACTTCAATATCAAAGGGATTGACACTTGGAGTAACAATGCTCTTTCTTGTTGGCGTTGAGACCCATTGAATTTCCTTACCTTTAGTTTTTTCATGTATAGTTTGGAGCGGTGAATTAAAGACTCCTTGAAACCTAAACTGGCCTTTCTTATCTGGTGTGTATCGCTTAGATTTTTGACTAGAGCAATTAGCATTATCTCCGTTATTTTGTCGTATTACGATAGGAGAGTTAACTGATTTTTCACTAGAAACTAGGCACGAACTGTTCATCCCTTGATAATCATTAACAATTTCTTCGTCATTTGTCTTCATGTTCTATAAGGAAATCAAATTAAAAACATGTTCATCATCTGATGCATATGATAAATATATTTATCCATGCATAGTTAGAGCCATAACATTATAATAAAATAACAAAAACACAGTGTTAGTATTAAAAAAAATTATATATATATATATTTGATACACTCGAACTTGGCTGGTCAGGAAAGCTCACAGTATAAAGTCCATCGTAAGTGCTCATCTAACCAAAAACAGACAATGATCCACACTGTTTAACTTTGATAACTAAATAAAAACAGGAGTTTCCAGCTTGGCATGACCAATTCTCCACCCAAGGGGAAAGGAAGCACCCCTCCACAAGGTACACACTGATTTTATTTCTACTAATGCATGTTTTTCTGATTTAGTAATTTGCGGTGCCAGGATTATCTGATGCTTTTAGTAAATGGGGGGGGGGCACCACTCCACAAGGCACTCATTGATTTCAGAAAAATATTGGTTCAAAAAAACTTCGGAGTCATTGCACGAGACATCACCCACTTATCTCACTTTCCGCTAAAAATCACTAAAAATTGCACTAGATGAATTTTTGACGTAAATCACTTTACGTTAGAAACCGCTAAAAATTGCACTAGATGGATTTGTAACGCAACAGAGTTACTAGCCCGTAGCGGGAAAGCAGATCGGCCGAAGAGTAATCCTCCTGCGCAAGTTTGTAGACTTCGCCAAAATTGGTATCAGTGTTTCCCCACAATAATATGTACTTGGCTAGAAAACTAACATCTGACCAGAAGAGAAAATAGCTCAGAGAAGATATTTTAGATGAGGTACTTGGGAGGAGATATTTTAGAAGAGGTACTTTGGAGATAGTATTTTTGAAAAGGTATTCTAGGGGACGATTTTTAGGAAAGGTATTTTAAAAGAGGTATTTTAGAAAAGGTATTTTAAAGGAGGTTTTCTAGAAGAGGTATTGTAGAGGAGGTATTTTATTAGATCTAGCTAATATTTTAGAAAATCTAGCTTTTTTTTTAACAGATCTAGCTAATTTATATTGTTTCAGTATTACTGGAACAAAGTCTGGTGTCACATACACATGTATCATGCAGTGATAACTGGTTTGAGTTCAGTAATTGCTTCATGTTGCTCTCTGGTTTGGTTGTGTTCCTTGTAGTGAAAATCTCTGAGCATTTTATTTTTTTTATGGATTACGTATGCAAGGTAAGATACGTGTGAATTTAAGACGGAAAAAAGAAAGAAAAGAGGAGGACGAAAATTGCACCCCCCCCCACATGAACAACTTTTTATGATTTGTAGGAAGAAAAGGATGAAAATTAAAAAAAACTGGCGTAAACATGGTGGCTAATCACCTTGTGCTGATTGCCAATTTTTGAAAACACAGACTAGATTTAGGGGGTAACATTTCATGCAGTAGCACCAAAATTTCCCTAAACGACCTTTCAACTATAGCAGAGAACATCCATGCCCATTGCCATTTGCTTCTGGCAATGTTGGAAAAAATTGGCGATAGGGGTGTGTTATGCATTTTCACCATTTTTTGTAATGCAGTAGTCTACGGCTTTTCCTACATCATAAAGTAAATTAGTTAGATATAAAAATAACCATGGAGCATAACGAATCCCAAAAAATGCTCCTATAAATTATGACAATATAATTCGCATTTTTTGCACTTTATCATAATATTGATCAATAGTGTTAGTACCCTTTAGTAGCAAAATCAAATTTTAAAACATCCCACTTTCACCTTTAAAAAAATACTTTTCAAATATAGCTTAGATAGGTACTTACCCAAGAAGCAGATTATATATTTCATAATTGATTTTATTCAATACTAAACCACGAGAAGCACTTTTAGGAAAGCAAGTTTATGCAAAAATGTTTAGAAGTTAAAAAGCACCCAAATAATAATAATAATAAGTATACAGCAGTGGATTAGGAAAATGAGAGTGGCTCTTGTTCCTCTTATTTTACATCAAGGCACATTTTTTTTTAAAATCGAATCAAATGCGAGATCTCTTTTTTTTTAAAGCTACGTGAACCCCCTTCCCATAATTTTTTAATTGTTACGTCCCTGACATGCAGGTAGAAATTAAAAGAATAAAATGAAAACCAACCTATTACTGAAACGTAAAATAGTTTGATGAAGTTCTAAATTAAAATAAAAAAAATGACGCCAATTTAAACTACCTTTCTAAGAGATTACACCCTACAGAAAAAAGTAAAATTTTACGCTAACAGAAACATTTTCAAATTCCGGGATACGTCAGAAACTGGCCAATGAGAAGTGTCTGATTGCTGGTCTTCTTCCCGGGGAAAGATATTTTTTGTTAGTTTGTTTTTAAATCTTTAAAAAAAAATATATATATATCCTTTAAGTATTTCTTTACCTTATCATTTTGAAAGTAACATACCGCCTTGAATTTTCACTTATATTCTTTTGATTTTTATTTTAGAAGTATATAATACAGTCAGAGGCGTGGAAATTAAAATTATGGAATAGGGGCAGATAAGCAGCTTTAAAAAGGATTAAAAAATTCCGCATTGAAGAGCAGAATTTATATTCAATGAGAGAGCTTGCGACCTGTGATCACCCAATTTCTACGCCACTGACCACAGTTTAATGAAAGCAGTTGGTAATGAAAATAAAAAAATGTGTACTGAGCCATATTACGGCCATATACCGGCTCTTAAATAAGTAACGGATATTATCATCTTTGTATATTAACTGTTTTACTTAGTATTTATTTGCACACTAAGCAAAATTGTCTAACGTTACAGTGATTAAGAATTGGGCTTAAGGCCCCCATTGAATATCAAAACATATTCTTTTTTCTAAGGCCGCTTCATATGAACTTTTTTAAAGCCCCTTGAACCCTTCTCATAAATAGCTCCTCCCTCTATGAATTGTGAATTACAACATTACTGTGATGTTATTATGAAACATAGATAACTCAGCAATAGAGAGATAGGGGGGGGGGAGGAGGAATAGACATTCATATAAAATGCTGCTAGATTTTTGATGAAGCAATTACTTTTCATAAAATTTATATAATAATATTTTAAATTTATGATCCGAATGATTTGAATAATTTTATTAGAATGGTGGTCGCCAAAATTAATGGTTTGTAAGGCACCTACAACGGATTGTGATTAACGGAACCTATGGCTGTAATGACGCAAAGTAAATGTAAATTTTACCACGTACGTTTGGCAGTAAAACCTTTATTTACATAATGTTTACTGTACAAAATTCCACGTGAAGGAATAATTCCCTTCAGTGGGAAATTTCTCCCTCTTTCCAATCTATGCATGTAAAGGCAGAGAGCTATGCCAGATTTCCTTACAAACCTTTGAAAAAGGGAAATTTTCTGAGAAAAGGGAATATTGCTAGATTTTTTGTTTGTTGATATTGGTATGTTAAAGGTCAAAGGCCAACTGCCTGGGAATGTGGATGTGAACTGTGTTAAAGAACTTTCGAAAAAGAATTTTGAAATGTGTGCCAGAATTTTTGAAGTTTTCAAATATTTTATGTGCTATTCGTTCTAACATTCCATTGAATGGAAGAAATAGTAAATGAATAAACAAACAGATACATTCCTTCCTAGAATATAATTTACTGGTTTTATAACCAATTTAAAATAATTAACTATGCGGTCAAGTAAACATTGAAATTGGTAAGTGGTTTTTCTTTTCTTTTTTTAAAATTCGACCTGCACTGGCGTAACTGCTTAACCGTTCTTGGAAAACCAAATGAAAGCTAGGGGTGCATTGTGGATTGTGGGTGGGGCTATATTGTCCCTCTCCCCATATCCAAATGCTAGTTATGCAAATGTGCGGTTATATGTTTTGACGAAATTTTAAAACGTAGATTTTAATGTGTAAAATATTGTAGAACTAAACAAATCGTGCTAAAAATTTAAGAATTGGGTGATTTTCTCTTAGGGAAATGTTTTTCACATTTTTAAAATGCATTTTATAAATTTTATTGTTGAATTTTTGGAAGTGAGGGCTGTCTACCATCATTGGTGCCCATATGAGTAGTTCTAGAGTTACCTCTTTCAAGGCTGTCAAATGTTTTAGTAATAAACCTACAAGATACAAAAATAATTGATATTGCTTGACAATTAGTAATGAGCTAAAAAGTACCTTATTTTAAAATGTGACTGTAAAACTTTTGAAAGTAAATGCATAGCAGAATCGGGCGAATCAAATTTTTAAACAGCTAGGGGGGCTTGAACCCCCCTTGCCTCCTTACATGGACACCCATATCTGTTACTAACCCCCATAAGAAAGACACCAAAGCAAAGGGTTTTAACCTTTCTTTCTCTCCGGCAAGTTATGGCTTTGCATTACTAATCCTTCTGTGTCCTTTGTTAAATGTTTCCCACTGTGTCTTTATTATTGTATGTCACTGTTCTTTAATGATATTTTTTTTTAAATGTGTTCCCAGTATTTTTCACTTATTTTTATGTTCATAAAAAAGTGTAAAACATTTTATTTTTAAATGCAATAAATATGCTTATCTATGTTATAAATGTACTTATGAAAAAGTTTTATAAGTTTAAAATAAGCAAGATTGATAAGAAATTGGTTCTTAAAAGAAAATTTTGCTTATGCTCTAAAAAAACTGGAAGGACTCGTTGTCTCTTTCCTTCCCCCCCAATTAAGCCTATGCTTGTACCATCCAGATGAATGGAAAATACATGATGGGTCAGAACTGTCAAATGAGGTCAAAGCTAGTGGTATAGGAAAGGGGGGGTACTCAGCCCCCCCCCCATTGGATATCAAAATACATTATTTTCTCTAGGATAGCACCACACAATCTTCTCTAAAGCCACTTGAGTGTCCCCCTCCCCATGAATTTTCAATTGTTATGCTCCTGATCAAGTGATAAATAGGTATGCTAATAATTTAATTAGATGTTAAAACCCATTAAACTTATTATTAGTAAATTAATGGAAAGTAAATGTGTGTAAAGTAAGATTTATTTTAATATGAACAATGCTGAATTTCACTATTTTTATATATAATTTTTCTTTTACAATTTCTCGAATTTGCTGTCAAATTATATGTATATATATGTATTTTTTAAATCATGTGTTTACTATGGTGAAGAGTGTGTGAGTTGTTGTTGCATTAATTTTTTGTTAATCCTTAACATTTTATTCTTGAGTTGTGCGGAACATTGTTAAAATGAAAAAAGAACTGTTTATTAATCAGTTCCCCCCTCTTGTTTTGAGAGTAAGTTTTCCACTAGTTACTCAATTGCAAAACGATGTGAAGAGAACTGTTTGAATGTGACTCTAGAATGAAATATTAAGAGTTAGCACAAGTAAGCAATGCAGAAATACAAAGTCAAAATCTTGTAGTAAAGTTTTATCTGATGTAATCATACAAATTATAGTACTTTAAGATTGACTGCCTTCTATAAATGTGTTAATTTTGAATGTAGGCCTTAATACAACTATTTTAACAATATGAAATTTAACTTCATCAGCTCTTGAGATAAGTTAACTTTCGACCCTTTGGTGTTAACTTTCAAAATGACTACGTAAAAAAATACCACTTAATACATGTTTTTAAATAATTGACATTTTCACAATTTTTCAATATTTCAAAATATTTAAATATTTTTAGTTGTACTACTGCACTTAAAGCTGACACGTTCACCTATCATGCAGAAAACCCAGGTTTGATTCCCACTGTACTGGCCATGCCATTTTGTCTTACAATCCATGTTCAGTAATTTGATTTGCTAGGTAACAGAGCATGCCTATATTTAGGGACCTTCCCTCAAAACTAAATTTTTAATGGGACTTGGCTACAGCCTTGCATGCTGTAAAATTTTTTGACCCCCCCCCCCCGAAATTAAATCCTGGCTATAGTCTTGCAACAGAGGCTTTACAACCCCAAAATCCCACCCTGGCTATGCCTATGGTGCAGTATCATCTTTAGAAAAATCCTATCCAAATCTACCTAGAGATTACTAAAAAGCTTGTTTGTGTTGTAACGTGATTTTGGCTATCCTTGTTTTATATTTGTGGTTTTATGGCTCAAGGACTACAATGGTCATGCTGCACCGGGACCTACTGTTTTCTGAGGAATCCGAACCTCTTAAGGCCTAGGAAACCAAACCCCGGACTACAGTGAGCAGTGCGATCTTTGAGACCTAATGTAAGTAAGCGTTCTTTACACTATTGGGAGTCGAACCTGTGTTAACGGTGCTAGACAAATGCGTTACCACACTGCACCACAGGGCCAGCTCTTGTGTGATAGCGTGCAAGCTAAGAGCAACAAATGTTCTTTTGCTGTCCTATGCTATTTTCATTCAGCCACAGTTTTTAAAAAGTCCCGAATAGATTTCGGCACTTATATAAGAGGGCTTCAGATGCTTGGGATTCATCTTTTCTAGTGGCCGAAACTGAAGCATCGCTTTATTTTTTGAATACCATCCACATTTTAGTCTTTTTGCTATTTAGCTCTCTGAATTCTCTGTCTCTTTACAAGAAATGCAATTTAAATCTTGGATGCAGAAGGCTTACTGCTGAAATACATCATCCACATTGCATTGTTAAAATTTACAGACTTTGAAAGAGTCGCATGTCTCATCACTTACGCACAAAAGATTGGCAATTGTGTTATCCCTGCGGAGGGTAATAATACCTTAACACCTTTACATACGGAGAAAGAGAGCGTTATTACCTGTCCTCATTCGTCTAGCGGTCCAAGACACTCCGGGCTAAACGGAGGGACCCTGGTTCGAATCCAGGATGGGGAAAGCGTCTCTTTTTCTCCAAAACGAATAAAGCTCTAGTTTGAGCCGTAATTAAAACGTGGGTGGCAAAAATTATTGTATAATAAATTCCCCCACGAAATACTCACAAAAATCTCTCCCCGGTGGCTTTGTGTGTTGACCATTATTTGGCAATTGTGTTATTCCTGTGAAGGGTAATAATATCTTCCATGGTATACAAACTAATGACAAGATTTAATCATCACGAAAGTAACAAAAACATCATCTGCGAAGTAAAATTAAATAAAATATAAATAACAGAAAAATTAATTGTTTTAAACTTTTAACAGATTGTAACATAGGAATATGTATATAAGATTAAGTGAATTTCGAGATGAATTCACTGTCACTGTCTTATAAATGTACAGTGGTAAAAAAAAAAAAATCCGATCACCCGACTTTTCTTGAAGTACAGTATTGAACGTAGAACAAAAATTTCAATGCCACTTTATTTAGAATGGCTAATTCTATAAAAGTACGGTAATGAAAAATTGGGGGGGGGGGGTCTTCATATTAATTTAACATCAACTTTAAAATTTCCAATGGAAACAATGTCAACACCTACTTTTTATTTCATAGAACACTTCTCTGTAACCAAGTTATATTAAATTTTAGCTCTGTGATGCAAAAATAATTAGAATCATTCGTTACTTGTTTCAAAAGATATCGCTTAAAAAGTGGATAGTAAATTTAACATTAGGAGATGCGAAATTCAAATATTTATAACTCAGCAACCATTCATTCAGAAGTTATAAAATTTGGAATATTCATATAATTTTATGTATAAAATTTAAAAATAAATTAAAAGGTGGGTGTTACCATTGGAAATTATAAAGTTGACGTTAAATTAAATATGAAGACGGCCCCCAAATATTTTTCATTACCATATTTTTATAGAATTAGCCATTGTAGATAAAGTGGCGTTGAAATTTTTGTTTAACGTTCAATAATTCTCGGGAAAGTCGAGTGGTCGGATTTTTTTTTTTGACCACTGTTCCTCTTTTCCCAATAATCTCAATCTTGAGGTATAGAGGTGAAATTTCATGTCCAGATTCCGACATTTCCTCTGCATTTCTCGATGACTTCAATGAATTCTTTCTCTGTCTGGTAGTATTACTAGGTTTTACAAATAGCCTTGAATCAAATATCTCCCACAAAATTTAATCGTATTTAAACCTGGTGAACTATTTTTTGACCGTTCAAGAACATTGGTATCGTTCGCGTCGAACAACAATTTTGTTGACTGAGAACTGAATAAGGACTTTGCCTTGTGTGAAAAGCTGCTTCTCGATATGAGTGATGTATTTGACAACGAAATTTCTCTCAATCTACCTTGATAATTCTCTGCCTTCATTTTTGTATCAATGAACGTGATAGGCATGGTTTCACCGGCCTCAAACGCACCCCACCAGTAACACTTCCACAAGCCCCCTTTCACAAAGAAAAGTTCTTAAAACTAAAATTTTCTATGAAAATTTGTCATCAAACGTATTATATGCAGAAAATTCGCGTTTGAATCCAAATAGTAGCGAGCTCCACTCTTTTTTTTTTACCGATTCGCAGGTAGAGGTTTGGCTTCTTAAGGAGTCACAGGACCTTTAAATTCTCCAAAATAGAGAAATTTATCTACCTCCAATACGTTTTCCTACCATTACAGTATCACTACATTTTATTGCTCTGTTTATAATTTTGTACTTTATCAATTGTCATCAAAACAAATTAAATGGACAAGATTTATTAAGAAAGTGTACTAGCTGAAAGTGTATGAAAATAAGTACAAGTGAAAAAGTAAGTACCAAATAAGAAAATATAGACATGATAAAGCTTGCAGAAGTCGTAAAATTTATATTATGTATACTGTTTGCAATGAAAGTAAATGTTACAAGATTGCGATCACTGGAAAAATTCGATTAAAAAGCAAAATAATCCATGGAACTCGTTGAAAAACATCAAATACACGTGGATATAGAGTTTTTATCTTTCCACACTAGAGCTCCCTATTACGTTTACACTATCGTTGAGGTATCGAGATTGTCACTAGGACATTGATAAAATCACTGAAATAAAAATGGAAATTTATTTTTAATTAAAAGAAAATACCAAAAATCCTACAAAGATCTGTTAAAAGCTTACGTTTTTTAAGTGTTAAAAACTTTCGATTTTTTTTGTGTTAAAAACTTTCGATTTTTTTTTTTACATGCCATGTATGTGGCAAAAAAAATACGTGCCCCGGGCATGTCGAGCAATAGATTTTTCCGGCCCTGTCAGCAAATATAAAATTTTTTTTTGATCAACAATAACAAACCATCTATTACGTATACATAATGTGACCAAAAATAATTTTAAATGTCAAATATTTTTCTTAATTTTACAAAATATTAAATATGATTTACGAATTGAATATTGCGTGGCAACAGACCGCACAGAATTGTAACTTAAATTTTGCTGCTACAGTGTTGCTCATGGGCTCAAATTGTTCACAGATATTGGGTACTCATACCCTACCTTAAAATAAAAATATTTATAAAAATTACGAATATTACTTTTTTTCCCTTAAATATGTTTTTTTACGCGCCTTTTGTATGAGACTATTTTGTATATATATTTAACATGTGAATAAAAATTGCAAAAAGCAGGTACAAATTGTAAATTACTATATAATAGTTTTCTGGAAAATTTTATTCAATTATAATAACCGGTTGGCAAGTTATCATGCGCGTAATCTCAATTAAAAAAAAAAAAGAAGAAAAAAACCGTTCTCGGAAAATCTACTTTAAAGTTTTACGAGCACTTACAATTTCATAAAATGTGGTATTGTTTTTTTCACCACTGCGAATCTAATAATGAACGGATTTTTCTGCGGTTTGTTTCAAGATACTTATAATAGTTAAAAAAATTTGTTGAAGTGATAAAAAAAATAATGTTTTGAAAGTTTGCAAAGTGCTATGACCCCAGTCCACTGACAAAAGTTTGGATTTCCCGGTGGAACTGGGCACAGAATGATACTTGCTATGTGTGTGTGTATGAGTAGGTTGGAATTACAAAGGCGGCGCTGTAATGACAGTGATCCATGCTGTCCTTGGGTCATAAAAAAAAAATCTTCAATGCAATTGAATATTAGAACGTTGAAAATGTATTCAATAACATTGAAGACTTTTTCTTTCAGGGTTTTTTTTTCTTTTTTATAAAGATTTCTTCATTGGTGAATGAAGAATAACATTTGAATTTAAGCGGAATAGTCCTGTCTGGGATAACTGGCCCGGCTCCGGTGGCTACCTTCCAAATTCTCTCCTGCCCAAATCCAGTAGGCGGATTAGGAAAACGACATGCATACCCGTCAAAACTTGAATGAATACTAACAAAAGAGAAAAAGCGCCCCCTGGCATTTCGTGCCTTTCGGGTTACCATGACAACTAAAATTGAAAAGTGAGAATTAAACACAATTGACATTTCTTCATGTAGCTATTATTGATTCCACCAGAATATAGTGGCAACAATCATTTTTTATTGGTTTTAACACAAACAAGCAAGTGAAAGAAAATCACTTAAGGTCAATATTTAAATTTAGCGGGGTTCAATTAACACCAATTCGCGACCCTCTGATTCGCTACCCTCTAATTGGCGACTTTCTAAATGGAGGCCCTCTAATTT
>QLNU02014176.1:108664629-108690012 GCA_006491805.2 Dysdera silvatica | reverse complement strand
GCACCCGTCAAATTGACGGATTTTTGATCATGGCTTTCATTGTAACTTTTGACTTAGTTAATGTAAATAAAAGAATATAATTTAACAAAAACATTTAATATAATAATTCATTAATTATTAATAAAAAAAAACAGTTTCTATTTGCATTTAAAGTATAGCACATTTGATATGTATGAAATAACTATGAGGCACATATTTTACAAGTACATGTTATCTTAGATGAACACTTGCCACAAACATATTTGTTGCATACATTGCAGGTATAAATCGCTCTGTTTTTGTTGCACAATCGAATTTGGCAAGATTTGCGTTCATAAGGACTTTTTTTTTAGTTTTCTGGAGTACAATCCATTTCTTTCCATTCTTGTTTTTGGGAGGAGGCTTCTTTTCTGCAGCACCTATATTCACTGGAGAGAGTTCTTCGGATAATTGAAATAAAAATTGTTTTCTAGTTATATTTTCATCACAAGTCTCTTTATATAAAATCCACGCATTGATTGCTACCAAGTCCAAAATATTATAAAATACCTGCAAAGAGTCATCTTCACTCCCTGAATCTTCACTTTCTTCAATATCTCATACTTCAATTTCATCTTCAGCTTCTTCAGAGTCTGAAAAATCAGTTTTATTTTCCACGCAAGATATGTCCAAATTATTATTACTTGAATTAGTGTCCGAACAGTCTTCATTTATACTAGTGAGTTCTTTGAATTCTTCGAATAATTTTTTGCTTCCTGGAAATCGTTTCATTGTTGCCTAGAATTTACAAAAAATAAATTTAAATTTTTTATAAAAATATGTTCATACTATTTTCCGAGATTGGACTTTTCACAGATTACACTTTGCACAGATTGCACTTTTCACCAAGAACTTTATCACGTTAGAAGTACAACTGATAATGATTGCGTCCTGATTACATTTACCAGTTAGACCGTTCATTTCTAAACTGAATCGTAATCGGAGCAAAATAGATCCCGTTATAACGGCTGCCGAACACTTTGGATCATTCAACTTTGAAATTGCCAAAGTCGTCATTTTGACGGGTCTTGGTATAAATAGGTATAGGTCATACTGATTATGGAAATTAAAGTGGGTGAGTGGAAATTGAATAGGAATATTTAACTATTCTTATATTTCATTAAAAGTCGTGTCATAAAATTCTAGAACAATACATAAATTATATCAAATTTTTAAGCATGAAATTTGAAAACCGTCAAAATGACGGTCTTGGTAGTTCTAGTGTTAAACGCGTCAGTTACCCAACTGTTGTTTGATGTAGAGATCCAGTTCCGACGTCTGTCAAGGACGAATTTGGAGCAATTGCACGGCGCAATGAAATGCCCAACTTGTGATGCCTACTAACCCAAGGAAACCGATAAAGACTGAGACGCATATTTTGGGATGATAATTTTAGACTTTCATCTCTCTATTTATGACAGATAACACCGATTGTTATGCGCACGTCAATATTTTCTTGGATTGAACCTTGTCATTTGCATCAATTTAAACGTATGTGTTGTCATAGGTTGAAAATTTCGTTTTGGTGTCAAGAGTAATCTCTTACGTTTCGATTAGATAATTTGTGTGTCGTAATCGGATACATCGTAAGAAATTTTAGTTACGGGTGGAGGAAGATACCTGATTTCGTTTGCAACCTTTTTAGAAAGGTTGCTGCAAAATGTGTTATTGGGTAAGTGTTGTTTTACGAGTGTCTATGGATCTGGAAAAGTCAGAGAAATTGGAAATACAAAGGCGTAAGTCAGGGAAATTTGAAATTCATTGTTATAATAAATAGCTTATTAAAATAATTTTCCTGCAATACCTTTTGGACCACATTGCATACTGAAAATTTTGAAAAACTTATGCTTTTGACTAACTTTTTCCAAAAATTACCCTTTTGCACCAAAACTAATATAATTTATATAAAGTTATGTAGCCCATATATTTTCCAGGAGAAAGTGTGTGCCAAATACGTAACTGCAACCTGGGGGGAAAAAAAAAACGTTTTTAGCTAAATTTTCTAATCTGTAAGAGATTTTGATCATGCCAATTTCCTTTCTCTTATATATAGTCATACATACTTTAAATGGAATAGAAGATGAAGCATCAGCTTTGTGATTACATAGTTAAACTCTTTTATAATGAACTCAAAAAGGGCCGGATGAAAGTGTTGTTGTAAATATTTAATTAATAGAAGTTTTTAGTGTAAAGAAATGCATTTTTTAATAGTTTTTATATTTGTAAATTCACTGTAATTAAGTTATAAATGGCTTTAGGGTTTGAGTTAGTGAATTTTATAGCCTTGAGACTTGTTTTTATTACGCAGATTTTAATGCGTTATATGTTGCTTATTGTAACTAGTGACTGGAAATCGATTAAGATTTGGTCTGAAAAACCTCGAAAAGTCAGGGAAGTTCGAAACAAAATTTAGGTGGACACCCTGATTTTGCCTTTTCCGATGACATGATAATATTAATATATTGTAATAAACTCGCAGTTTACTGAACAGGATTTTCATAATATCACAACGGGTTATTTATTTTTTTATAATTCTTTTACTTCATAAATATCCCCACATTAGAAAACGTTACGAATGTGGATTCCACAATTCCATCCAAATTCGTAGGCGCAGAAAGATCCCTGTTGTGTTTGCACCATAAAATCTACCAGTCAGTTTGTATATTAAATTTGCATTTGAATGACCAAAATAACACTTCCTTTTATAGATGTTAGTATAAGAAAAGATGACAATCCATTGGTGTATCTTTCACCATATTTGAAATCCTACCACTCCAAAGATGAAAAAAATTGTCGCTTTCTCTGTATACAATAAAGTCCCCCAACAACGACGTTCTAATCAAGGACTATTTCTAATTTACGACGCATTTTACCGTCGATATTTTTACAGACTTTTTCTTCCCATCCCTTGAAAATCATTTCTTAGAGAGTTTACTGCATTGTGTGACATGATAGCATTTTAGTATATCTATTTCTCCCATTAAGGGCTTTGATCTCAAGGTTTACTTTTAGTCTGTTCTGGACTCAGTCGTCTGTTATTTTCTAATATCTAACCATTTCTGTGATTAAACGTATGCTCCTATTTCCTCAAAAGTTTTGTCTCCATAAAGTTGCATTTCTTAACTAATCCCTGAGAATTTTTGTATAGTATTTTACGTTTTAGTCTCAAAAAATGAAAAATTTGATTGAAATTCACCGTCCTTATCTTTCCATTTCTATCTGTCGACCCTCTCGGCTAGATCATGCTGAATGCTTTTGATTTACTGCTAAGGCAGCCATATTAGTTAAGGGCTGGATTTTTGAACGAATTCCAGGTTCGAGTCCAGAAGAACTTGAATGACTGTAACTTGATTCTTAAGCAAGTGTGTTAAGCTAGCTGTATATCTTAGATATTTCTGCAAACAGTTTAAAGATTAAAAAATGTCGAGAATTATAAGAATCTTAAGAATTGCGGAGATTTTAAAAATCTTAAAATTCAAAATCATTAAGAATCTCAAGAATTTTCATTGCCTTTAGAATTCTGCCTCATAAATTTGCATCCCTTGAAAAATATTAGTTTGTGCTCTCCATTGGGTTGATACACTACTCGACCATTGCACCTATTAAGACGGTACTGTGGGACTTCTAAAATGTCTTCAATAAGTACAACTTAAAATTACGATCACGTGATACAGTGGCAACAAAATGGCGGATATGCGCCAGCTCTCATTTTTAGGAGCCTTAGTTCGAAGGAAGGGTTATTATGCTACTCTCCACATCTGTGACGAAACGTACCCTTACTTTGAATACCGAGCTGCCATTGCGTGGAGCCGACTGTTTCCGAGGAAACTTTCTTGTAAACTTGAAAACAACTTTCTTGTAAGTAAACTTGAAACAACTTTCTTGTAAGTAAACTTGAAACAACTTTCTTGTAAGTAAACTTGAAACAACTTTCTTGTAAGTAAACCTGAAACAACTTTCTTGTAAGTAAACTTGAAACAACTTTCTTGTAAGTAAACTTGGAAACAACTTTCTTGTAAGTAAACTTGAAACCAACCTTCTTGGCAAATCTGAAACCACCCTTCTTGTAAGTAAATCTGAAACCACCCTTCAAATTGAAACCACCCTAAGTAAATCTGAAACCACCCTTCTTGTAAGTAAATCTGAAACCACCCTTCTTGTAAGTAAATCTGAAACCACCCTTCTTGTAAGTAAATCTGAAACCACCCTTCAGGCAAATCTGAAACCAACCTTCTTCAAATCTGAAACCAACCTTCTGTAAGTAAATCTGAAACCAACCTTCTTGTAAGTAAATCTGAAACCAACCTTCTTGTAAGTAAATCTCGAAACCACCCTTCTTGTAAGTAAATCTGAAACCACCTTCTTGTAAGTAAATCTGAAACCACCCTTCTTGTAAGTAAATCTGAAAACAACTTTCTTGTAAGTAAACTTGAAACCAACCTTCTTGTAAGTAAACGTGAAAACAACTTTCTTGTAAGTAAACTTGAAAACAACCTTTCTGATTCGGCTACAGTTTTTTTAATTCGGCTAGAACTTTTAGGTGCAAGTTAGCCGAAAAGCTACAAAAATCTCTTTGGCAGCTTGCTTACTAGATGTAATCCCATTGGCCTTCGCTAGTATTTCTCAACCTTTGTGATACCGTGGTTAAGTAAATTCTTGTTGTGTAAGACGAGGCCTCAATTCCAACTAGTTTACTCGCAAATCCCTTTACAATTTTTTTCAGTTTCGTCAACGTAAGTATTAATAATTAATTACGTATGATTATAAATAAAGTGTATTAGTACACTTACATGCACGATGTGTCATGCTAATGAATATAAATAAAATCGCATTTAAAGTAGTTATCAAACACTGGGCTAATAGGATCTTGTAACATAGTGTAATTTCCTCAGGCCAACAGTATTAATTTGTGCTAATCTTCGCTAACATGTTGAGCGATTTCAATGTCGTGAAAAATACTTAGAAAGTTAAAATGACAAATTCCAAGGGAACATTTCGCGGCCCCGTATAATTAATGGCAGGTGCTCGGGATGTTTTTTCCACTAATGTGTGGCGCCTTGTGGACGCCATTGTGAATGAATACATTGTTTTGTTTCCGGAGATATCTAGTGAACTGTGATTGGCGCAAAACCTTGTTGTCCTTGCGCCATAAAAATATAACCAACCAACTTGGTAGATTGTGTCTTCATGATTATGATCTTATATACACTTCTACATTTTTAGGAGAGCGACACCCATTTAAAATGCCTCAAAATACGAATCTGTGCAGTGGCGCACCCATAATATTCCCAAGGGGGACAAGGGTGCAAGGAATTTTTGGTGGAAAAAATGGCCTGGGGTCATATCAGTTACGGTGTTTTTTTTAATTCATCTGTCATTATTGAATTACTAATAATTCTACAATGCAAGATACTTAAATAGTTAGAAATAGTAGTAGGTTTTGTGCACGCAATTTTACGATGGCCAGCCCTTGTCTTCCAAAAAAAAATCACTGTTTTAGTAATAGGTTTAAAAATAAGCCTATGGTGCAAAACTTGCTTTTGCTTGCCCTCTGTCCAATACTTGATCTACGGAAGCCTTTTTTCCTTTTGCGACCTTTAAAAACTCATCGGCTTTGTGAACTGAATCCTTATGATAGAGAAAAGTTCTATGTTGGCTGAACTTCTTCAATGGCATTTTCTTCCAATTATTAAATTCTTTTGAAACAAGTTGATGTGTGGATTGTGTCAATCTTAAACAGACTTAATGAGGTGAAAAGAGAACACACAAAATTTGCTATAGGCGCTGTCTTCTACCTTTGGGTAAGCTAAACAATTATGCTTACTCAGTTCAGAAGAGCAGAACTTCCGACTGTGGTGAGATTTTCCTTGACTTTATACAGCACTTGTGACGGTCGTGGGAAAATTTCAATTTTCATATGGTTCCCAAAGATTTTTTAGCACTGTTATCCTATTTTCATCGGTGAGGTTAGATTTCTTGACATAATTAAAAATATCTTCAGTCAGAATTTCTATTTCAACTGTTTTGGTCTACCTTTATCTTCTGGTAAGCGTTTGAAGACAGCCCCAACCCACTGCTGTTGCTTTCCTCAACAGCAGTCTCATCAATGTCACAAGAGTTCAGGGAAACGTCGTTGGGACCGTCACAACTTTCAGTTTTACTGCTTTTAAAAAATAATTTCAGTGTCTGTTGGCTTAATTTTTCGCTTTGTTAGTCCAAGGAGGGGGAGGTGGGCCCCTCGGCCCCCTACGTGGGTGCGCCAGTGAATCTGTGGGACAAATTACACGCTTGGAGGTCACTTGTCCACCGTCCATACACCTTCGGGAAGCAATATACTTGCACCCAAGCCGGAGCTATTACAATTAACTCTATGGATTTAGTTTTCATTGAGTATGACTATTTAGTTTTATTAACCCCGAGAATTTTGTTTTCACCGACTATCGAAATTTAGCACTTCTGTGTAATTAGCGGGTTTCAATAGATATTGAACCCGCTATTGCTTTCAGTTTCTCTGTCCTTAATAAAAAGAGTAAGGTAAAGGTCCTCCGTAAATATCTATTATTAACGTTGAAAACCTACCGAGTTACTTGAGAATTAGAGAAAGTTGCGATTTAGAGAATGGCGAATTGGAGGTAGTGGCAGATTAACATGTGGCGAATTAGAGAGTTGCGAATTAATGTTAATTGAAACCCGCTAAATTTAAATATCGACCTTAGGCGATTTTCTTTCACTCATTTTTATATATATACTTCGTTTTCTTGATTTCTATTTTTGTTCTTTCCTTCCGATGGTAATTTTTTCATTTGTTTGGTTGTGAGGAGAAAAGTGATGAAGCCATAGAAAACAGATTTTCTGAGTTCTTCAAATGAGAAGTAACCAAGTTTCATGTGTGTCAAAAGAACTGCACTTATACTGATGCATGAGTGCCAAGAAACGGTGGCAGAGATAACCAGAGTGGTTATTCGTTCCCTGCAAACAAAAATGCCCTGTACGTGAAATTCAGTTGCTCCTAATGGTTCCTATCTGTTAGTGACAAAAAAAAGGAAGATTCGTGGGTTTGTTTGGTTTTTTCGAGTTTATGATAGTTTGTTCGTCATACGCACTTTCTATTTCAACCTTCACTTTGACCCTCACTTCGTCCTTAAAAGTGAGAAGACGATGTGTGTGCCACATGTGGTGAACCATTTAAATGTGTTAAATGTTTTAACCGTCTGTATCAATTTTAACCAACAACGTTCATTAGCTTTTAACCAAAATAATTTTACCCTTTGTGACATTTTATGCAATTCTTTTAATCATGAAATCATTTTTAATTTTTTATCGGGTATTGACTTTTTCAATCGCATCTGATTTTATTTTATCGTTCTGTTATATGATTAATCCCGTAACTGCCGAGGAAAACTTACGAGATTCGCTCCCCAGTGCCACCAGTTTTCGCACAGGCGAGCGTAGTGATCTCATAAAAGATCGCACTGCTCACTGTAGTCCGGGGTTTGGTTCCCTAGGCCATAAGAGGTTCGGATTCCTCGGAAAACAGTAGGTCCCGGCGCAGCATGACCACTGTAGTCTTTGAGCCGTAAAACCAAAAAGAAAGCGAGCGTAGTGATGCGGTGTACTGAGGGGAAAGCAGAGGCACGGTTTGCAATTGAAAAACTGTTTACTTTTACAAAAAAATTATATTAAAAAAAATAACTATGTTTATATATATATATTATATTAAAAGTAACACCGAAACAATTGTAAAATGTTTCTCCTGCTCAAATTAAACTGCGTTTGTGTGTAATTTGTTTTAAATATCAATTGAAGTTATTTCCAACCACATTCATGATCACTTCAAGGGGTCGGGCCCGGTGACGAAAATACTACCTGACTATTCGAAATGATATATCATCCCTAATGTCATTTCCTTGTCAATTTATATAGGAAACTTCAAAAGTGGACCGACGCCAGTCGTTCACAGTACCACTTGAAGAGTAGAAACGTCGGAATTATACATATGTCACCGTCATACGATACACATATGAAACGTGACATTTTTATTCGAAGGGGTGGGGGCATGATGAACAATTGAGACGACCCACTTTTAAAGTCTGCTATGCCAATTTGTAAATAGTAAGGTTGTCATTTCTTCAAATTTTTTTTATGTCGTAAAACCGGCCTTGATAATATTTTACGAGTGTTTGTTAAATCAGATTCAAGCCCGTCTATAACGATGTCTTTTTCCGGTCGCTGAAATAGAGTTATAGAGACAGGTTTCATTGTTTATCAACTGGTCTGACTAAAACTCGTGTTAGATCTTTTTCACACATCTGTTTGACACTGATCTTTTCTTTCTTGCTATCAGCTGTTTTCTTATCTCAATTACCCATTACTTCTGAGCTCATGTGTTTACTCATTATTCTTTGATGTCAAGCCAAGAATTTCCATTGTCTTCTGTTCTTGGTATAATTTTCTTGAAATATGTCCAAGCCATTGTTCTACTTTTGCACGTATTTCATTTTATGCAGTGATGACGTCATTGACGACGTCCGATTTTGTTGCGTAAATAAGCCTTACGACGGCATATTTTCAATTTTAAATATTCATCGTTTTTTATTTTAAAAATTACTATATAAAGTAGCAAGTTTTTTGGTCATATTGATTATATAAAAAGCAGTGTTAAGATCGCAGAAAGCAGTATTGAGACCAAAGACTACAGAAAGCAGTATTGAGACCAAAGACTACAGAAAGCAGTATTGAGATGGAAGACTACGGAAAGAAAGCAGTATTGCGATCGAAGAAGACTACAGAAAGCAGTATTGCGATCGAAGAAGACTACAGAAAGCAGTATTGCGATCGAAGAAGACTACCGAAAGCAGTATTGAGACCGAAGAAGACTACCGAAAGCAGTATTGAGACCGAAGAAGACTACCGAAAGCAGTATTGCGATCGAAGAAGACTACAGAAAGCAGTATTGAGACCGAAGACTACAGAAAGCAGTATTGAGATCGAGGACTACGGAAAGCAGCATTGGTGAATCGAAGATTACCGAAACCAGTATTGAGCGCCGAGCTTTGACAGCATATTACCTAGAGATGTCTGAAGACCTTGGTGGTACGGTGTTTGTGAGGAGCTTTTTTTTTTTTTCAAGACTTCAATCGCGAAGTTTATGAAGACGTAAATCTGTCTACGTCGTTTGAGGAATTCTGGTGCAGCTAATAACTCACAGCACAAACTGCGCAATCGTAACTTCGGATATACAATTCAGCACACTTTCTTGGGCCATGGGAAGTTCGAATTCCGTGGAAAAATGTAGTTCCACTGTCTTACGGTTGCGTAGTGGTAATACATTTAACTATCGTGCAATTAATTAGCTCTATTTTCTTATTCTACTTGCAATGGTATCGTAGAACGAGCGCTGTGTTTCTACCCACCGTAGACCGGGGTTTGTTATTTTAGCGACAGAGATCCAAATTCCTCGGAAATCTGTAGCTTACAGTGCAACATCACCTTTACTATCTTTGAGCCATAGAAACATAAGCAATTAAACACACAAAGAAAAAGCCTTTCAGCTGCAAGGCTCTGTCATATTTAGCTCGTGTGATGTATTGGAATCTGATCGGTACAATAGCGACCCTTCGCCCTATGTGTGCTCCCTCAGTTTCATTCGTATCGCTGTACACCTTTCTTTTTTTTTTTTCTTCTTTCTTCCCCATGAGCATTTTATTAAATTCCGCAACAACTGTACAAGAATTTGAGTATCATCAATTCATATCGCATGCTTTCGGCGCACGGTCGCTAGCGGCATGTAACCTTCCTGCCATCAAGGGAACTCAGGGACAAAGGCTGTTCTTACCTTCTTTTGGAAATGTGTGCTCTCCTCGTATCGTCAGCAGTTTTCAAGTCATCCAAACAACGAATTTAAACTGGACTTTAATTTAGTTTACACAAAATTAAAGGTTTTCAAAATAAGTTGAGATGTAGCAAACTTTTACATTGTGCTTTAGGTTTCTTCTTTTTTAATCGCAAAAGAATGCTATTTCATATAGCACAGTTATGCTAATTTCTACTATGATTGTAAAATATTTTTTTATAATATAATTGCGGTTTTTCCCCTAAAGAAAAATTGCGATATTACGTTTAATAAAGGTGTCACTTCTTATCCTTCCTATCACTTATTAACTGATTAAAAATAAATAGAACAAATCACTGAACTCTTATTTAGTAGATCTTTTTTCTTTTTACAAGTGAGAAGGACAGTTACAATCGTAAATCTTTAGCTACGTATTTATCGCAATTTCCCAAATGAGGCCTAAACGTCTTCATGAATATTATTATAGCAATATATAACGATCTTACAAACTGCATTATTCGATTATATTTCTAAAGAAATACGGCGCGTATCAACGATGTAAGATATTTATGCATCTTTTTACTGAAATACGATCTTCCGTTGTAAGTTTAAATATAAATTATTTATGTTTGATAACTCTGTGGGGAGAATCTTGTTACAGGCTGTTACTTTCTGTTCTCCTTCATTCTTAACGTGGTCAGTGTACCAGTAAGATATCATCAACGTCCTTGTATGCAGTTCATATATAAACTCACTATACAAATTTCCACGTGTGTTTTGTTGAATAAATTATTTCAATTTCGTATCTCATACCATCGATTTGTATCTCGAGTTTCCAGTTCCGTAACTTGTGAATATCCATTTATCCATGGCCATTTGCGTCTCCAGACCTCGAGCCATTTTTCAACTTGTAAAATATTCATCTTTTTAAAAAAGTTACGAGTCGCCAGATTACTAATTTATTTTTGTAGATAAATCAGAACTTGTAACACGAAAATTTACAAAATATTTGTTTTTTATTCACCACGTAGCGGGCTATACGGACAGAAGTCCTTGTATAAAATTGTATAAGCTGATCATTGATAGACTACTTTGCTGCTAAGCGTTGCCCGGGGTGCGCTGTTAGGAGGCGAGCCCATCACTACATCCACCTAATACTAATACTTTATAAATGCAATTTATCATTAAACTAATTGTTGAAGTCCCGAGATAATAGTACTGAAAAATGATGCAAAACTCTTGCGTAAAGACCTTCAGTAGATTATATACGAGCGGTGAAATATGCAATATAGCCCAATAATGGCGCAGTATAGCCCAGATGCTCTTGCGCCATAAAAAATCTAAACAAACAAATTAAAGGAATTGTAATACAAATAAAAAGTATAGGCGAAACGCCAAATACTAAGAGTTCCCATGTACAAGGAATTGTCAGGGAATTTGAAATTATCCCTGAAAATTAGGGAGAAACGGGATTTTTTGGTCAAATGAGGAATAGGCCAGGGGAAAACTATTCCGACTTTCGTTCTGGATAGTTAAATTTTGCGAGAGCCTGAAGCTGTTTTTCTTGAAACCGTAGTTCAATCAAAAATTTTGTTGGCAGTTAGTTAGGGAATTTTGTCCGGAAAATGAGGGAAAAACCTGGAAAAGTCAGGGAATTTTTTGCTCCAAGGTGCGTGGAAATCCTCGAAGTCCAAATCAGAACTCGAGAATTAGGTCATTGCATGGAGTTTTAGCTTGCATTGCTACTGTGTACTATCTACTATATAATAGTATACAGGTGTGGTTATATTGTGTATTATTGCATATTATGTATCTGCACTCATTGTAATCTCGCCGTAATAGACAGTGGCCGTACTAATATTTCCAACCATTTACGGCTCTAATTTCTAGAACCACTGCTCTTGAGCTTAATAAGTCGAATCTCATTCCTGGTAAATTCGGTTGTATATAAATGTTTCGTAGTTTTCGCTTTAAGCCATCGAGCTTACAAGTCCCGTTGGATTGTCGGGCTGATACATAGACGTACGTAGAAAGTTCACAAGGGGGTTAATAGGTTCAAAGGTGGGGGGTTTACAGAGCTACAACTCATATATTCCTATGTTAAATATACAAAATTTCATTGCAATGGGGGGGTTACAACCCCCATCAACACCCCCTGCGTACGCCCGTGGATTGGTAAATCCCGTTAAGCCTTTGATATTGACCAAGGTCCCCGTATAGTTTTGAACATAAGAAATGGAAACCAGTGAAACAAATCCAATCGTCTATATCATGGTTCGAAATTAGCGGGTGCGCTATGCACATGAAATTTTATCCGTGCACGTAAACTTTTAATTTGGGTGCACTGTGTGCACCTAACTATTCCAAACTATGGCTACTTACTTTTTTTTTTCAAGAACAGTGACATACGGAATAATTTTATATAATTTTCTCAATGTATCTGCATTTGCTTTGAATTTTTTTTTATTACATACGAATGTTCAATTATTTTGAAAAGTTGCACTTTTTTACCTTACATGCTTAAATATAATTATTTCACTTACATTTTACCCGTTTTTAAGGTTGAGGTTTACTTTCTATTCCGTTCGTTACTTGTACACTTAACTAGTATTTAATGCACCTAAGTTACAAGACTTTGGTGCACTTGTGCACCTGATTTAAAAAGTTAATTTCGACCCCTGGTCTGTATAGGGTTACATGTAAAAGAAACTACCGATAACAATGGAAATTGAAATGCAAAATGTTTATGCAGCTTCATTGATTTTCGTCTAAAGGTGGCGAATCGGAGGCATGCAAGCAAATTTTTTGGGCACACAGGGAATTAAAATCGTACATCCGTTCTTATCACACATGTATTCTTATGTATGTATTATGTATGTGTATCTCTATGTGTGTGTTCTTATCACACATCAGATTAGAGGCGTAAGGAGAGGAAGACCAACATGTAAGGGTTTTTTCAAGGGGGGGCACCCCACATGTAGGCCAAAAAAACTTAGAATGTTTCTGAATAGGGCCAAGCAAACTGGCAATAATAATAGGATCTACAACCTCGACGTCCCCAAGATTAAAAGCAAAAGAATCAATAGCCGCGAATGAAAAGCAATAAATCCAATTACTTGCACGCATCTCCTCTCAGTCTTCAAAACCATTCACTTATAGATGCCAAATAATGAACAGAAACGCCACAATGTATACCAGCTATACTATAGTTTTTCCAAACATCAGTAAGTTAGTTGCCAAGTCAGGGACTAAATATTTAAACACTTGTTAACAAGTTTTTACACTTTTGAAAGTGAGATGTTGATGATCTTTACCTTTTAGTTGGCATTAGGCCGTCAGTTTTATAAGTAAAAATGTTCTGTGAAATTCATGAAGTCTTCAACCGAAGGTTATTTATAGTTCGTTCGCCAAAAGTTGACCGATGGTACCTTTAGAAATAACGAGAGCTGACGTCACAAACGGGTTGGTTCATTACAACAGAGGGGAAGGCGTCATTTCAGAACTGGTTGTTCGCGTACGTTTGTCTGCGCCAAACTAGTGAGCGTTTGTCCGGCTTCCCCTCTACTGTAATAGCATCCTCCTCTCTTCTGTACTGAACTAGCCCGTTTGTGACGTCAGCTCCCGTGAATTCTAATGGTACCATTGGTCAACTTCTTGCGAACGAACTATAGGTAAGAAATTCATACACACAGTTATAGCCAGGATGAGTTCACATTTGTTTCGGTGGAAGAAACTCATCTATAACTGTGACTGACTGTGAATTTCTCATCCAAATAAGTTTCGCACAGTGCATTTTGCCTATACCAGTACTGACTAAAGCTTCTTTACTTTCATGTTAACCCAATGCTTTACCTGTCATATAATGTATCAATAGAAATATAATACAATAACTTGTTTTGCTTTCGCATAGAAGCCTCTTCTCCGAAATTCTTGAATAGAAATGGGTGTTCGTTTACTAAGCTCCCACGCAAACGCCCACTGTTGTTGTTTTTTTCATGATCAAAGGCCGCGGATTTTCTTATAATCTACTGATGAATGAGGATTATATTTGCTATTTCCACGAAAACTTTCAATTCTGTCCGTGTTTTCATTTTTTAGTTTCTGTATTATGATTACGTTTTTCTGTGGTTGGAACTGTAGTATTTTTATGGTTGGAACGGTAGTATTTTATGGTTGGAACGGTAGTATTTTATGGTTGGAAATGTAGTATTTTTATGGTTGGAACGGTAGTATTTTTATGGTTAGCACCGTAGTATTTTTATGGTTGGAAGTGTAGTACTTTTGTAGTTGGGAATGTATTTTATGGTTAGAACTGTAGTTTTTTTTCTAATTAGCACTATAGTATTTTTATGGTTAGAACTGTAGTATTTTTACTATTGTGGGTGGCGTCTTCTCTGGTTGGGAATAACTTTCCTTAAAAATATCGTCTTCATAATCAGCTCTATGGCTGCTGCGCTGATTATTTACTTCATAATTTCTAAAACACAGTTTAAAGTTATTATCTGTTTAGCTTGCTTTATAAACAACTCACGAACTCTAAGAAAACTATGGCTGCTCTGTAATAAAAAATCCTCTTGTTGTGGAAAAATAATAATTTCTTTATTTCTTTGTGTGTTAATTGCGTGTCCGATTTCATAGCCATCGAGCACTTTCTTCAAGGTACATCTTGCTGGTTTTTTTTCCCTTACTTCAAGGTATACGTATAGAAAGAAATTCCTAAAATTTTGTATTTCTGGGTAGCTTTCTAAAAAAAAAATAAGATAAATAAAAAAAAAGGGCTTTAAATATAAAAATTACAATATAACTTAAATTACGTGGACGGAAAATAAATAAAATTTTATCCTGCAACGAAAAATTTTTTTTTCCATTTATAGGTAGAAATCAACGTTATGATCGTTACGCTTGTGACGTTGATTTCTACTTATAGTGTGTCGCGAAAGTTATTTAGTGTAAAAAAAAAATTACAATATAAATATATATATATATATATATATATGTGGGAAATAGTAGATAATGTAAATATAAATGAAGATGTAGAAAATCAAGCAAATAGATTGGTGAGAAATGAAAACAAATAAAAAACAATAGTAAGCAGTAAAATAAAAATACAAACAAGTTTATCAATGAAGAGCGCGCATGAAGCAGCAGCAATCAATATGATAAAAATATATAAATAGGAAATAGTAGATAATGTAAATATAAATCAAAATGTAGAAAATCAAGCGAGTAAATGTCAGTAAAGTAAATGTATTTATGCAAGTAAATGTATTTATTTATATTTATATAATTTTCATTTACTTGCTTGATTTTCTACATTTTGATTTATATATATATTTACATTATCTACTATTTCCTATTTATATATAATATATACACACACACACACCTGCTTTTTGAATATATAAATTCAAAATATCTCATATTTATTTAATAAGTTAAAATGAAAATTACAAAAAATACCTTTTTTGAGAATTTTATTAAATACGGGCTTGAATGAAGGAACTGATGTCACGAATAGTTAATTTCATTTTTCGATTACGACTACGATTTTAAATACACATAAAAAAAACATGATTACAATTGCAAAGTGTAATTACGATTACCTGCACGCAGTCAGAACTAATTTTCAAAGTGCAGTCCGACGTAATATTCATGAGATATTGACAATCAGTTGGTGTCCGGCAGGTTGCTTTCCAGGTATCGGCAAATGGATTCATGCCTGTATCCTGCTTTTGGGGGGGTGGGGGGATCTTAGAGACCGGTTCCCCCAGAAACTAAATTTTTAATGGGATTTTGCTACTGTCTTGCGTACTGTGATTGTATCGTGCATGTTGTAAAATTTTTTAAACCCCTCCCGAAATTAAGTCTTGGCTCCGATCTTGAATGGATTTATTATCGAGTTATATTCCTTCAGTGTTAGATCTCGGGCCGTTGGATGATTTTTTAATATGTGTAAAATATGATATTAAGATAATGTAGTAATCATAATGTAAAATAATTTTCCAAAAATTAGCATCCATCATCCGTGTATTTTTTTCTGGACAGATGGGTTATTTTTTCTGAAAATGTCCTTTCATTTCTAATGCTTTTGAGGAGTGTAATTTGGGAAACTCTGATTTATAGAGTCATTAAATAAATTATAAATTTAAAATACGCTTTTGATTTTTTTTTTTTTTTAAGAGGCAAAATTTGAACCGTGAGTAAACGTTTGAGACAGGTATTTTTTGTAATTTTCAATTCTAATTGATTTATTAAATAAATATCAGAGGTTTTGAATTTATATATGCAAGCGGCATGTGTTCAATACTAAAATGATGGAAGTATTTAATATTTTTTTATAGTATTTAGTATTTAATATTGTATTTTTTTCTTAAAAGCTGAATAACTTTTGAGACACATTTTATAAATCTTATCTGCTTAATACTACGTCACATTATCCTGCAAAGTTTTCCATTGTTTGCCCATGGCTTTTGCAGTACCTTCGAGGTTCCGTGTTCTACCTATTATTATTTTGGCTACTTTTTCTACATTTGTTTCCTGAGCCGGGCAACGCCACTGAATTGTCAATGTAACAAAAAGTATTGTGCGTTCGCGCAGACCTGACGCCTGATAACCGTTACCAGACGGGTTGTTCCATTGCAGCTTAGGGAAGGGCGTCTTGCCGAAACTGGTTTTTCATGTGGGAAAAACCAGTTCCTCCAAGACGCCCTTCCCTAAACTGCAATGGAACAACCCGTCTGCTAACGGTATCGGGCGACAACTGAGCGCGAACGCACTATAGGTCCAGAATTTTCTTAATTTTTATTAGTTGGTTGCCGTCATGTGGATCACTGCCAAGTGGTGGCGAATCACTCACTCACTGGTACTGCCCTTTGACCACGGCTTTGTCTGCTCTCATCGAAAGCATTATTATTCGTCAATACTTTTTCCTGCAGTAATTAATGTAGTAAAACCCTTCAGTAGCGGACACTCGTCTCAAAGAAACTTCTCCCCGTAAAAAGAGGTATTTTATTGGGAAGGAATTTCTTTCCCCGAGGAATTTTTATCTGACCGTTAAAACGAGGCGATCGTATCTGAGGGATGTTCTGTAAGAGGAGGTTCTGTTGTGTTGCATACAGCAATGGTTCTCAAATTGTGCTCCTCGGGTAATATTTTGGGGCTCCGTAAAGAACATTGGCATAAAATATTCAGTAAAATAATAATCAGGAAAATCGTGGCTTCTTAACTAAATTTATTAATCTAGTTTATTAGTTCCAAAATGAGGTGTTTTAAAAAAGATCTGGAAATTTGTCGGTATTCTGAATTGAAAGGTATTTTTTATGTGTACTTTTATAAAATCTTCCTTAGACGCACTGACGGATCCAGCGAGAGGCGGAGGAGGCGATCGCCCCCTCCGTCAAGGTTAGATAGGAAAAAAAACCTAGAATATTCTTCTTCGTCTTTATTTATTTATGTGTTTGTTACAACTGTAATAAGTCTTACACCAAAGTCTCTAAGTCTTGGAGAAATGCGATCCAGACGTTTTTCCACGAATCTTCAAGCTACTCGTCTTTCAAACTACGTTTTCAGTAAGTCTTGCTTCAGCAGAACGTAGTTTTTTATCCTTGAAGCGCCGTCAAACTTGGCTTCGAACGCGGATGACAGAAGAGACTTTTAATACACACCCACAGAGACATTCATATTGATGTAAATAAAGTGATTGACAAATTTTCAAAGAAACCAAGATGGCTTGATTTCGCACTATAAACTTCAAATTTTTTAAAAAGTCGCTTATTATAAAAAAAGTAAAATAATTACAATGTTTTTATAGTTTAAATTTAAACTTGTTCTATTAATTACATTGTAAATTATCGTTTTTGGTTATTGTATATGTCTCCTTTACTAGGTTATCCTTCTGTCATACTTGACTATAATCTGCCCTAAACCATATAGTTTAATTAAAGAAAAGCCCAGCTTTAATTCATTGTCGTAAATTAAATATTTTGGTGAGTATAAAGCAGGGTTGTCCAACCTTTTTGGGTAGCGGGCCACTTAAAGAATTTTCACGGATCTTATAAGCCAGCGGTTTCTTTAAAAAAACAACTAACATTTAACAGCCTCTCTTATCTCTGGTTATTTCTTTGTGCACTTCCGATATAGAAAGGGTTCACATATGTTGCTCAAACGATTTTTCCATATTTTTGAAAAAAATTTAAAATTTTTGTTTGAGAATTTTTTTTATTTCAAACAGTTGTAGGCAGGCCGTATGTTGGACAACCCTGATATAAAGGAAGGCTAGTAATATAACAACATTTACTAAAACTAAAAATTTTTCCGGTGGGGGGGCCCCCGAACCCCCCACCACGTAAGAGCATCCTGGATCCGCCATTGCTTAAACGCGATGCATTTTAGGGTGAACTGCAGCACAATCCATAGATAGTGAACGTGAAGAAGCGCAAGTATGGCGAAAGCTACTTGTCATTTGGATTCATGTACAATGATAATTGCCCTCGATGTGTCATTTGTTTCAAGGTACTTACAAATGGTTCCATGTTCCCTACTAAACTGCGTCGGCATATTGAAACCGTACATCCTGACTACAAAGATAAGAAAACGTGTTTCTTCAAAAAAAAAGACACGATCTTGGGCAACAAAAATGCATGCATTTGCATTCCAGAACTGTTAACAAAAAAGCGATTGATGCATCGTACTTTGTAAGCTATCATGTAGCACTTGCAGAAGATGTTCACAAAATTGCCGGAACTCTTATCAAGCCCTGCGTAATTTATGGCGTAAAATTCATGTTAGATGAAAAATCATCGAAACTGGTTTCCTCAGTGCCTCTGTCAAACGATACCATAAGTTAGTGGATTAAAGTTATGGTGATGAACGTAAAGACTGAGCTGACGTGCCTTCTTAAAACGGTGGAATTTGTCCTTCAAATGGATAAATCCACCGATGTTTCTAGACTGGCAGTGCTACTTGTATTCGTCCGGTGTGAACACGAGGTGTCAGTTAAGGAAGACCTTTTGTGCGAGTCCCTACTAAGTAATACCACAGGGGCTGAAATATTTGAAATACTGGATGATTTCTTTGCAAAAAATAAAATACCGTGGAAAAATTGCGTCAATATTTGCATGGATGGTGCTAAAGCTATGGTAAGAACAACTACTGGTGCTACTGCACGAAACAAAGGATTTGCCACCAATTGTACCGTGATGTTAATCGATGTAAATCAATGATGTTAATCTTGGTCTTCAAGGAAAGAATACAACACTGTTCGTTGCCAATGACAAAGTCACTACATTCAAAAGAAAGCTGAAGTTTTGGGCACAACCTATCAAAGACCGCAACCTCGATTGTTTCCCGATATTAAAACACTTCTGTGACGATGACATGGACGAAAATGAGCTTCCTGATCATATTTTTGATGAAATCGACGAACATCTGAAAGACTTGCTTCGTTCAGTTATGGATTATTTCCCAGAGGAGCAAGGAGAATAATTAAAAAGTGATGAGTAGGTTAAAAATCTGTTTGCCATCACCAAAAACCATAATGCCCGACATCCCAATAGTACGAATCGTAATTGACTTCTCTGATTCTGCCCACAAAATTGCATTTGCTGAAAAATTACTTCAAGAATTCTGGTACAGTGTAGCATGTTAGTAACTAAAATTGTCCCAAAATGCGATTTCATTATTACTGCCATTTGTGACAACCTATTATGCAAATTAGGGTTTTCAGCTTATGTTGCAACAAAAACTAAATATCGTAATAGACTGAATGTTAAGCCTAAAATAAGGCTGCAGCAATCAAACCAGATATAAAAGATTTTTATGAAAACAGGAGTCAATACCATCCCATTAAGGGAGGACGTTACATCCCTTAAACAAATTCCTTCTGCACAAAAGTTTACTTTCAGTATTTTTACATTTATATGTAATATGCATAATCATAACTTCATAAAAATTTCTTAAAATAAGACTAAAAATTAAAAAAAAACTGTGATCTTTTTCCCCACCAACTAATCCAAAGAGGATAAGCATTTTATTAGCGTATTTCCTCCTACCACCGTTTAAAGGTCGCTCCAGTATTATTTAAATTTAAGCATATATTTTAGGATGTTTTACCCTTCTCCATAAAGCAAAAAAAAAAAAAAAAAAAAAACCTGACCCATCCCCATGCTTTACGTGAGGTTTTGTTCTCTGATTTTCATTTGCTGCTGTAAATACAAATTTTAGAGTAATTTAAAAATTGGTATAGGTTTTAATTATGAATTAATTAGTGCATTTCTGTTAAGGCAGTTGTCACTTGGTAACAAGTCTCACTGTACTCGTATTATTTTCGATGTCTTACTTCGTAAGACATAAAAAATAATTCGTGAATTATGCTTACGTAAGCATAGTCCCCCCCCCCACCCCCCGTTGTCCCAAAAATAAAAAACAAGCAAAGTTCAAACCCCCATCCCTCCTAAGTTGCTTACGTA
Organism: Dysdera silvatica; assembly: GCA_006491805.2. Classification (NCBI taxonomy): domain Eukaryota; kingdom Metazoa; phylum Arthropoda; class Arachnida; order Araneae; family Dysderidae; genus Dysdera; species Dysdera silvatica. The sequence continues at coordinate 108,669,696 of QLNU02014176.1, read as the reverse complement.
ATAGTTTAACGCCCCCTTGTATAAATAATTATATATAATTATTAATATAAGGGTCATATATTTATAAATTAACACTAGGGTCATATATTTATAAATTAACACTAGGGTCATATATTTATAAATTAATACGAGGGTCATATATTTGTAAATTAATACAAGGATCATATATTTATACAGATTATGCATACATGTAAAAGAGTGAAAAGAAATTCGATAAAAGCAGATCCTTTTGTAAAAATCAATGTTGAGCACACACAAATTGAAAAAAGGTATTGTGACCAAAATAATCACATGAAATATCCCTCAGGTTAAAGCCATTTCACTAAAAACGAACGAACGCCGCTGATGAAGATTTGTGCAAACACACAAAACATCTAAAATAGTTAAGGTTCGTTTCAGGTAATTGGGATGTCGTTGTTCTTCCTAAGCCCATCACAATTATCACGACGGTGATCGGCAGTTGACTTTGAATGGTTTAACAAGCTTCGGTTCCAACCAAGAGATTGCAAGATCGAATCCGGCCTGAAATGCTTTTTTCTTCTTTCCGACACTCGCTGTAAAAAAACTGTCCCCTGAGGCTCCGTGCGTTTAACCATCCGTGGTCAATGTCGTGATAGTTGTTCTAACCTTTGGAACAGCACAATAATAATATTCCAGTTTGTAATATATGGATCAAGGAGGTTTGGTATAAGCCACGAATTGTAGGTGCTGATATTTACATTTAATTTCTGTGGAAACTTGTAAGTTTAGCCACAGAATTCGTATTTTATTTTGTTTATTTATATTTTATTTATTTTTAAAGAGAGACTTATAGACCATTCATTCATTCGGAGGAACATGGTAGTTATAACCCCCAGCCGCCCCGCCCCCCATCATTTATCAACTTTGTTTAAGATAAAACACACATTCGCATTTTATCAAGGGCTATAGGTAGTTAATTCTACGTTTTGAATATGTTTTTTATATCAAGATATATGCAATGGGGCCATATTTCATCGTTATAAAGCAATGTCTTTGCCCATTAAATTATTACAAATACGAAACGGGATTTTATCAATTATTTTACGTTAAAACATATAATAGAACCTGCCTAAAGCGATCATCTTTGGGACTGAACTGCAATAGTCGCCTTAGACAGGTGGTCACTGTACACGACTGACTTTGGTATGGGTAAGACTAAGTCCCTACCAGTTCTCTCTTATAAGACATAGTAACTTTATTCAGGTGGTCAGTTTACCAAGGTGGTCACTTTAACAGGTTCCATTGTATAATGTGTGTGTGTGTGTGTGTATATATATATATATATATATATATATATGAAAACTGCCTAAGGCGGAAACTTGCTCAAAACGGAATTTCTTTGCAATCCCTTCAAAAGTCAATGGTAGTTAACATTAGCTAAAACGGAAACCGTCCCGTCAAAGAGAAAAACCTGCATAAAACGGAAAATCGCTGGCAGAAAGAAAATTTTCTCAGCAGAAAAAGGAAAGAGGGTTGTAATACAATGCAAATAGCAAAGTGGGGGATGACGAATAAAAGGCATTTTACAGATATAGAATGCCCTTGTCCACATAGGCGTAGCCAGGGGACGATTTTGGGGGTTGTAACCCCCATCGTAATGAAATTTTGTATATTTAATATAGGAATATATGAGTTATAGCTCTGTAACCCTTCTCATTAAGCCTACAACCCCCCCTTATGAACTTTCTGCCTACGCTTGTCTGACCACAATTTTGCACACCACCAACCCACCATAGGCATACCCAGAAAGTTCATAAGGGGAGGGTTACAGGCTTACAATTGGGGTAACTTGAACCACCACTATACACAATTTCATCGCACTGGGATTACAGCGCCGCCCCCGGCGGCCACCCTTCCCAATGAAACCCTTGCAAAAAGAAGAAGAAGAAGAATTTCATCGCAATGGGGGTTACAATCATAATCGACCCCTCTTGCGTATGCCAGTGCCACCCACTTCTTAAATAAAAACGTTCATTATTAACCAGAACGAAAAGTCACTCATATCCACTTTATCAATTCATGGATAAACCCACCGCAAGGGAGAGTATCTTTATACAAGGGAATCATTATCTTTACAAGGGAGGTACTTTATCGTTACAATTTAAGCTTACATAATAGACTTTTTGTATGGAATAGGCATGTATAGTTTGCATGAAATTTTGCATCATATTGATCGTAACTACTAAAACCACAAAATAGTGCAAAAATTAAAATTAATAAAAATAAAATGCAGTGATAAAATAAATATTTTTATCAAAAGGAAAATATAATCTTAAAGTTCGCAAGATAAGACAAATAAAAACAATTAGCATATCCAGTCATCTCTCACCACTGAATTTAACTATGTATGTATTTATTTTGCATGTAACCTCCATAAGGCGGAAACCTGCATACTACGGAATTTTTTCCGGTCCCGTGAGTTTCTGCCTGAGACAGGTTTCACTGTACTGTGTGTGTGTAATCTTTTGGGATAAATTCGAAATGAAAATACAGTAATTTCTTCCAATAACGATTTTCAAGGTGGGGGGGAAAAACGTCGTAAAAAAACAGCAAAGGCGTAAATGGGGATGCTTGTAATTCTACGAAGCCTTTGTCAGAATCGTAAAATACCGACGTTAATCGGAAATTACCGTTAATTAATACGGCGTTAATGAGAGATTACTGTGTTTGTTTTCAATTTCAAAAGATGTGTTGCTTTTCTCGAGAGTGAGATGACGCGAATTACCGCCAACGTAAGATCCCTGTCAAATTATGTTAGCTGTCCCGCGCATTCACAAGTAGTCGTCGTTTTCCCTGCATACGTACAGGCGCATGCGCAGAGGCCTAAGATGGCGGCTAGTGGTCTTGGGATGCTATGGAGCGGGAACAGGCAGGGCTTTCTTGAGCACAACAAGGTCCCGCGCTCTCCCCACTCCATCTCGGTTTTCTCCTGGTAACAACAGGTTTCCTAGCGACGCGACGCTCCTATATGCTGGTCTGTCACCGTTAATCCCATCATAGGAAACTGCAGGATTAACGAAGGATTGATCCGGTTCCGTACCGTTCATTGGATTAAAGGGGTCGAGATTATAAGTGAAGTACCCGTGTCCGACTCCTCGCAGGTGAGTGGAAGATCGCTAAATTCGTTTTGTTGGGAGATGGTCTCTTCTCAACTTACCGTGTTCTCGATACCTGGATGGTTTTTCTCCGTCGAAGATCAGAATAATCTGTTGACATTTCGGGTTTTCAGTATCCATATTTTGGTCCATTTTCGTTCAAAATATAACGTAGCTGGTTGGTTTTAAGAACTTGTTTATAGCTTTACTTTTTTACAGCAGTATTTCTCCCGTTAACGTATTGTATGTTCTCAAAAATCTGTTGACTATCATTTTTAATTTTATGTTTAAAATCATAACTATATATATACCTTGCAGATATAATGAGAACGTCATGTGAAATAACATTGAAATACAATAGCTACATTAACTTTATCCAGGTAGAAATGCGATAAATCTATTTACAAAGTTTATTACAAATTATCTACTTGGGCAATCTATTTACAAAGTTTATTACAAATTATCTACCTGGGCAACAATAGGGAAAAGACCAAGGGGTCTGATGGAGCCGATGCTACCCAAAGTAAGGAGGTGATATTGGGGAAAAAAAATATGTGATCTGAAAGATAAATAATAGAAAATTAAGAGGTCTCACGACCCTTAGAGCTTCAAAAATTCGATTTTGGGGGTTATTTATTTATTTTTTTACGAAGAAACGAACATTTCTGAACGTTTTGGTACTCAGTTTGTTAAGATATACCAATTTTTTTACGAAGATATGAAAGTTTAGGTGATGCGCAATACTTAAATGTCCAATTAAAAGAGGCGTTTTAAATGGCGACTATCATCGGATTACAACTGAAAAACTTAGTGCTACGTCAGGTTTAGAGGCACGGAGGACAAAACGAAAGACAAGTAAAAGCTGATAACGAGGCACTTAAAGACTAGGAAGGTACATCATTTGCTGCTGATGTGTTTTGAATAAAGGAAAACATTTTTAATTAAAAAAATCTATAATTAAAACTTTAAACGTGTTTTTCTCAAAACGAAATTTTGGGACTTGCGCGCAACATAAAGAAAGAACTACTTGTTCAATTAGTATAAAATTTTTCACAAATATTGTGTGGACCCAACTGCACATTCTTAACTTAAGTAATCAACATCTGAGCATTATTTATGAAAATAAAATTTTATGTATAAAAATTGATACGTTCAAATTGCAACAAACATTTTCTATTAAAAAATATTTCTATTTAATATTTTTTAAAGATCCTAGAACAAAACAAATCTATGTATATAACTATTATTTTGCTATAGAAATTTATTAGTTTTGGCGAAAATAGTTTTTTTAATCATGCGCGCAAAACTTACATGAATTGAAAAAAGTGTAAATACTTAACATTAAAAAGGTTTTAAATTAATGAATGATATATAATAATATATTCATAAAGTTGTAGTTCATATAATATATATTCTTTGAGATATAATATTATAGTATAATTTCTGTATGCCAAGATCAGTTGTAAGTGTTCTACAGAGGTTTGAATTTCCCTTCAAAATAGTCAGTTTTTGCTTGCTTAACAGTCGTGATACCCCTTAAATAATAAACAATAATTTGAGAAGATTTAATGAAAAATAAAAATAGTCCAAGAAGTCAGGAGAAATGAGTTACTTAGGATAAATTCATGTAGGAGAAAATAAGACTCGTCTGATAATGAGTCGATGGTAAGTGATCATGGAGAAATAGTAAACACATGTTCAGGTAGAAAGTGTAGTTACAGCATCGTGAATATTTTTGTGTGATTCGAGTGTTATATATAACGTTACTCGATGTAACCATTTATTAAAAAGTGTTCTTTTATATAAGCATTAGTATGCATATTTTATAAATTAGTATACTCAGTCAGTGACTGTTATTTTTAAGCTTTTAAAGGAATTTAATATTTAACGAATAAGATAATATTAAAATTAAAGACTTTCACAAATCAGTGATAAATATAAAAACGTACAT
>QLNU02014176.1:108641294-108657886 GCA_006491805.2 Dysdera silvatica | reverse complement strand
AGAATCACTGGTGTACGCAGGGGGAGTTTATGGGGGATGTATCCCCCATTGCAATGAAATTTTGTGTATTTAGAATAGGATTATGTATTGTAGCTTTAATCCCCATTGAGCCTATACCCCCCTCGCAAAAAATTCCCAAGGGTACCCTGCAGAGAGAGCGGTTCGGAAATATAGATATCTAAACTAAATATTAAAGTTCTCGTTCTAACCACTTTTAACGTTGAAAACGTTTTTACTGAGCTTAAACTCCATAAAATTTGTTACATTTTTTCGTCACGAAGTAACTAACCTGACGGGATAAATTCGTCACCTATAGATATATAAAATAAAGTTTTCAATCTTAATTTATTTTCAGTTTAATTGAAATTTTTTATTTACTTATTTTAATTCTTAACCATCTCCTTATGTAAAATGATTGTATAGCAAATGAGTTGAATGGTTCATAACAGTGATTATTGTTAAATTGTCATAAAGCAATTCTTTATAAATGCGGAAAATACTCTTTTGAATATTAGAATAGTCAGTGCTTTACATTGGTGTTTGCATTTTAAAGGACAGCAATGATCATACTGCGTCGAACCTGCAGCTTTCCGAGGAATTCACCTCTGTCATCCAGGGGCGTGCTGGCCCATTTAGTCTCGGGGACCCGTGCTGGTACGCCCTCCTTTCACGGCACCTCCAACCGGCCTGGATGTAAAATTTTGTAGTAGTTGCTAAAACAATTGTTTTTGTTTACCCCTATCCATATTTTAAAGTGCATAATTTTAGGTTTTATTAAGGTTTAGTAAGAAAAAATTGTGTTTTACGCCCCCATATCTCCGGTAGATGGCGCTCCCGTACCGGTCTATCCAATTCTCTCTTGAGCACCCAACATGCCCCTGCTGTCACCTATAGACTCAAACTCGGACGTCAGGTCAGGTCAGGTCAGTGGAAAAAACTGACAACCGGTTGGTAACATCTAAAATGGAACCCTGATTTTGTATGTGGTAGGAAAGCGCGTTATCACCGCATGCCTCCCTTGCATTGTGATAATACTTTGATGCTATGAGAATTACAATGGCATACCCCAACCCATTGATACTTCAAGCCTTATCTTTTTACGTTATTCACGTGTGAAGGTACGTGAAAGGTTGCAGAGGTGACGTAAACGTTGTTTGTGAACAAAGTGCAGTTTGCGTCTCTCGCAGTCAGCACCCAGTAGAAAAATAGCCGATTTTGTTTTTTTTGTAACCGGCGTCTATGTACGAATTATTTCATTGGCGCTGCTTGTAATCAACATCTGAGAAGTCACGTGGTTTACATTCCTTATAATCGGCGTGTAGGAACAGAACACACAGTATTCGTTGTTTGTAAGCGCCGGTGGAAAGCAATCAATCAATCATTCGGTATGCGCTCGCTCTTCTGTGTTCCGCAACTTGGAGCAGTATGTGTTGCATTATTGGTGCTGGTCAAGTAATTTGTTTCTATTAGAAATGGTTTTTGGTTTTTTTTAAATGTTATTTTCAGAAAGAATGAAGTAGTACTGTGATATCTGCAGATAAATTCTATTTAGGGTGGTATACGAAGACTGGGTTGGCATAACCTTCATAGTCTTTGTGTTCTAAAACAAAAAGAGAAAGATCATTATAGAGGATGCTCGCTAGGAATGTGTCGGTCTTTCCGGACCGGATCATTTGAACTAGATCCTTGTAATGATAGGCTATTTAAAAGGAACTTTTGGACCGATTTCAAACTTTTAAATATCATCTGATTTTATTACATCGTTCGTTTTTATTGTATTTAATGCACTTTTTACCGTTGTGTAATAATTCTCATCTAATTCCCTTTTATAAAGACGTACGTATAACTTAACCCGCCGTTGTTCTGCGCAGAATGTCTGTTTCTTTGCTGTCCTTGCGCCACTGGCACACTGGCTGATGGGTGCTGTAACACCCCATTGCGATGAAATTTTGCATTTATACGTATGAATATATGGAATTGTGGCTCTGTAACCCCCCCCGAGCCTGTTTCCCTCCTTATGAACTTTCTATGTACGCGTGTCTTGCTTCATTAATTCAACCTGCTAACCAATCGAACTTCTACAAATCCGTAATGATTCAATACTGGTTACTCGGTCATTCAGGAATTGATCTTGTCTAAAACACTGGCACTTCTAACACTCGTGTAAAACGAACTTGCAACAGTTTTGAAATCTGCAGTCATAACAATCCTATCCTTACATAAAAAACAGGGAAAGCTAAGGGCTGGAAAGTACATTCAAGTTGTACTTTAAGATGTATTGGAAAAGCATGAGTCATTGGTAGAATGGTGCTGTAGAACGCGCACCTTCTGCCCACCGTAGTCCGAGGTTTGGTTTCTTTAGACAGGAAATTTGGATTTCTCTGAAAATTGTAGGTTCCATTGCAGCATAAAAAAAAAATATATATATATATATTGTCGAACGTCTACTCCTTCTTGGATTTCATTCTGCTTACATACTTTTTTATATCATGCTTAATTGGAGGTGGGACAGTAGTTCACTGAGTCAATTCACTGAATCATTCTTCACTTCCATTCAGTGGCGATCTGAATCTTTTAGTGAATCATTCGGTGGCAATCCAAATCTTTTAGTGAATCATTCTGTTGCGATCTGAATCTTCTAGTGAATCATTCAGTGTGCAATTTATTCCATCTGTGTGTAATCCTCCAAGTATGTATGTAAGTCTTGTAATGAAGTGCGAGTATGGTAGATAGAGATCCTTTTTTTTTTTTAATCTAATTGTTACTTTATTTTTATTTATTTCCAGGTATAATCAATGTTCCTCCAATATCTTTTTCCATATAAAATTTCCTGAACATAAACCTAAATATGTTGGTTAAAGAATATCGTATACCATTACCACTTACTGTCGAGGAGTATCGTGTAGCACAACTGTACATGATAGCCGTAAGTATTTGGTTTTGACTTCAAAAGTTTTTAGAATGCTTTTTTGAAAAATGTTTTATTGAACAATGAGTTTGAACTTCCTGCAAATACGAAATTAGAAATCTTCAACGTGGAATGAAATTGTTATCTTCTAGAAAAAAAGTAGAGAAGAAACTAAGGGTGCGGGGAGTGGTGTTGAAATTATAGTAAATGAACCTTATACTGATGGTCCTGGTGGAGACGGACAGTATACGCACAAGATCTATCACATTGGAAGCCATCTCCCAGGTGAAATATTTTTTTATTTGGGAAGTATTTTGTTTTCGATGTATTTTATTTACTTTATTTGTAAAATATATATTTTTTTTTTTGCAAGGTATTTTATTTAGGAAGTGTTTTTCCAATGTATTTTATTTAGGAAGTGTTTTTCCAGTGTATTTTACTTGTGAAGTATTTTGTTTTTAAGGTGTTTTATTTACTTTATTTGTGAAATATTCATTTATTTGTGAAGTGTGTTTCCAATGTATTCTATTTGTGTGAGACGTGTGTTATTTTATTTGTGAAATATTTTAGTTTACTTAACAATTCGAAATCTGTTAATTTCTATGACCCTGTGACTAGATACACCTTGTAATTTTTAGGATGGTTTAAAGCCTTGCTTCCGAAATCAGCGTTAACTGTAGAAGAGGAAGCTTGGAATGCGTACCCGTACACAAAAACCCGTTACACCTGTCCGTTTGTGGAAAAATTCTTCTTGGAAATCGAAACAAAATACTTCAATGATTCTGGGCAACAGGAAAATGTTTTCAACCTATCTAATAATGAATTGCGGAGCAGACTTGTTGGTGAGCTTTGAACCTCCCCTAATATTTATACTGTAATTCCAATATTCTCATCATTTTGAAGGTATAGGATCGTTCAAGTATTACGTAAGCAATATTTTGGCCATTTCAACCCCTCCCCCATAAGTAAAAATTAACATTGGTCTTATTTTCCTATGTTAGCCAATGGCACCTCCCCCAAGGTGCTTACATAATACTTGAACGCTTTTTGAAAAAACCCTTGTATTAAACAAAATTCCAAATGTTTGTATTGCGTGATTTTTAGACGATGCCGTTCATTTTATTGTGTGTTGGTAATTTCAAAAATCCGTACACATGGAAAGTTTTATTGTAGATAATCATGGATTATGGAACGACAGCTTTTTCATGGTAAAAAAAAATATTGGGAGATTATTGAGTGTGATGCTTGGAAACATTTTAAAACTAGATTAAATGAATTTCCTGTCTAAAATATACATTAGATCACTACAGTCGAACCTTGTTAAGATAAACACCAAGGATAACAGAAAATCTGTTCGTATTAACCGTAATTCGTCCTATCCAGAAAGGATTGTATGCTGTACAATCTCTAATGAGACTTCAGAAAACGGTTTGTATTAAAAAGTAATTCATCTTCAATGTGTTCATCTTAACAAGGTTTGGCTTCATTTGTTTACTTGCAGTTTTGCAAAATTATTTAATACTTACTAATGTATTTAGTTTTAATATACGTTTTCAATCGAAGGTCTAAATATTATATACTTAAAATTTTTTGGTATATGGGTTGAAGAGATCTGTTTAGAATTAGCGAAAATTAAATTTTGTTTCAAATATTCACCAATGTTAGGTTTACGCAATAGCAACTAAATGCATGTTGTAGAATACAAGCATATTTAGGAGATATTGAACGCTCCGTCTCAGACCAACACTGTAAAATGGTGATAAATTACTGGCAAAGAAAAGAATGATTTCTCAGTGCCTGGTGAGGGTCGAACTCACTACTTTTTGTTAACCAGTCAAGTGATTTTTCCCATTCGTTTGCAGGCAGTGGTGCAACGATGCCAATGCAGTCGCATTGGGGCTCTTGCCCTTGGAGACCTTTGGAAGTTGAGGTTCCTTTAGATAGCATAATTGTGGGATCCTGATAATCCAAATCAACATACATTTCATTCTCGCAATGAATATATGTATTTCATGTGTATTATATGTATCTATAATATATAATACTACATATAATACATAAATTTAAGAAGAAATATGAATAAAATATGGAACTGAATGAAAACGTGCAATAAAAACATACAAAAATATATTAAGATAAGAGACACAAAAACTATTTCTGTATATTTTCTTCTGTTAAAAGAAGAAAGAGAACTAGGGCCATAGGGTGGTGCAGATTAAGCCTGTGGGGTGGGGGCCTTCTACCAGCGATTGCATTGGGGTCCAAATTCTATAGCTACGCCGCTGTCTACAGGCATCGATTAATCTCCCCTCGTTATGGATAAGTTTGCCATTAATCACAATTAACTATAAAACGAGTTGCAAGATTTTTTTTTCTCCCCTTGTATATAAAAGTGATATTAAAATATGCAGTTACTGATTACAAATTGAATATCCATATCATGACTTGAATGGAATAGCCATATTATAATTTGAGTGGCGTAACCATACCATGATTTAAGGAGAATAGCCATATCATGATTTGTGGGGGGAATAAGCATATCATGAGTGGAGTGGAGTGAAATGGTCATCTTTTTTATCTGTTGCTGAAGATCTTTTGATAGAAAATTAGCATTTCAGATGTAAATTCAGTCAACATTTTTTCCAACACTATATTTATTTGCTGTTTCAGATCTCATTGATGTGGTGAAAGACCAGCTGTATGGATCTGACTATATAAAAGAAGAAGACCCAACTTTTTATGTATCAGATAAAACAGAAAGAGGTCCATTAACAGAATCGTGGATTGAGGATTATTGGCATGAGTGTCGGGACCAAGAAATGCCTTTGCCCAACGGAAAAGCTATCATGTGTGCTTACAAATTGTGTAGAGTCGAGTTCCGTTATTGGGGCATGCAAACTAAAATCGAGAAATTCATTCATGATGTGGGTAAGTATCTTTCAGAAAAGCAGTTTTTTTGGTGACGGTAAAATAATTGTAAAAAAAAAGCATATGTAGTTAATTACCATACAAATTTTATCTGCTACCTGTGAAATGTATCCTGATAATGTGTAGGTGAGGTGGATGAAGCAACGTCCCGTATAACATTTCTCAGAAAATAATAGCGGATACTGTGTTGGAATCAGCAATAACAACATTATGGGTTAATCTTTTGTGTGTGTTTTTTGCCGAAGTTGGCATTTTTTTATTGCCTGTATGATCAAATCTGTAACCTCACAGTACTGCCAGGTTTTAGTTCAAGTCACATCCTGGTGGTTTATAAGCGTGTCATGGTCCATTGATCACTTTTCATTATCTGTCTTATCCCAGATGATCCAGTAAACAGTCTTAGCATATAAAACTCCAAATACAATCTATGTAATATATATGTGTGTTGTATAACATACATGGTGATATGTTCTTTGTCCTATTCGTTATGGGGTACATGGGTGCCGAAAGCTAACATGGGGTATCCAGGCTCACTTCTACCAGCCCCATGACCCCCTCCCTGGGCTTGGCAACCCACAGCTTAGGTTCTTGCCAGTGCAGGCCCCTCGACTTCATTTGGGCTCCCAGGCTGCAGCTCCTACTGTCCCCCCCACCATTTGGCTCTGGGGGTACATTCTTCATAGCCCTGCAGTGATAACACATTCATCTAGTGTGCTATTATCGCTGGTTTGACTTCTAACAGTGCTCCCCACCCCCTCAATAAAAAAGAAAACTACTTATTAATTGCTCAGTGCAAAACCAGGAATCAGTTTTCTAAGCATAAAAGGTTCGAATTCCTCAAGAAATTGTAGATTTTAGTCAGCATAACCCTTGCTGTCTTTGCACCAGAAAACTAACAGTGTCCTTCAATATTACATTTCATATCAGAATAGTTTATGATCATCTTTAAAATATGAAAAATTTAAAGCAGTGCTTCATATCTCAGAGTTATTTAACATGAATTTTGTTGTCTTAGCATTACGGAAAACGATGTTACGAGCTCATCGACAAGCCTGGGCATGGCAAGATGAATGGTATGGACTAACCATGGAAGACATCAGGAGACTGGAACGAGAAACCCAGGAAGCCCTTGCCAAGAAAATGTCATCAGAAAATGCTGATGACAACACTCTTGATGAACCTGGTATCATGACACCACAGTCTGCCATTCACCCCAGCCCTTCAGGCCTTTCAGGACAAGAGGTGGATTTGACAGCTATTGACAAGGATAAAGACAACGAGATGTGTATTACTGCAGTGGAATTGAGGACAAATTTGTCACGAAGTAGGAGTGCTTCTCCCCACAGACCCACCCGGATCCGAAATTTGTCTATAGCTCATGTAACAAGCGAATATTGTGGAGACAACACTGCTGATGGGAGGCAGAAGCTGTGGTCGCGGAGCGGTTCTCGAACAGCGTTATGTTCACCAAGTGAGTGAGAATCGCCTTCACACTTTTTTTTTACAGTTTTGCTGATATAAATGAAGGGAAATCTTTGTATTTTTAGGGTACAATATGTTTGTAAAAAAATAATAAAAAAATTTTTTACCGACTCGAATCTATAAATTTTTCAATGAAGTGAAAAAAAAAATGTTGAAGTTTTTCCTGTTCTTTTTACTCTCACCTATTGCCATGAAGGAAGTTCAAATGTAAGACTCTGCATTTTAGAAAACCAAGCTCACAAGACATATCGTTGCCATTTAATAAAAAATATAAAAAAGAATATCAGATGTCGATAACAACAATAGTGATTAATAATTACACCACCGTTAATAAGAACATCATCTAATAATCATTGAATCATAACTCATTATCACCTAATACTTATGATTATGATCGGATTGGTTTAATAATATCTGATGATAATCATTTACTCATCATACAATAAAGTGTTGTGACATAACACCAATTTTATGTTGATTTTTATGTGTTTGCCTCATTAAAAAAAAAAAAACTTGTAGTCCTTTTAACGTCGAAAATGTTCTTATTGAACCCATATTCGTAAAATTTTCAATGAAATTGGAAAAAAAGATAAAGGTTAAAAATCTACCTTTTCTCTTCTTTTTACTTTTGCCTGTTGCCATGGAGAAAGTACAAATATAAAATTCTGTGTTTTAGAAAATCAAGTGCATAAAACATAGCATTGGCACTCACTTCAGTAATAATAAGTAGCAGCAGTGGCAATAATGACAGTAATAATAATATAAAATAATCGCTATTAATAATACTAGAATCATGTAAAAAAATTCTGCACCATAACATAATGAAAGTAAGGTAACATAATGCCAATTTCTTATTAATTTTTATAAATTTACCTCTATAGAAATATGTTCAATAGTTTTAAAAAAAAGTTCAGAATACTTAGGTGATTAAATTTGAATTCAAATTTTGTAATCTTGGATGCTTGCAAGCACATTGCGATTTAAAGATATCACTAAGGCTTAACCCATTAAATGTTCTGGAGATGGGAAAATAAATTTTAAATGTAACTGTAGTTTTAACATTTGCAGAAATAATGGGGGGGGATCGGAAATAAAGGAATGCAAATAACGAAAAGTTTTTAATTGTTGTTTTTAAGAAAATGGTGTTAAAAGTTATTGAAAAAATAACTCCACATGCTTCCATTACGTAACTTAGATAAAACAGATTTTTGAAATGGTAAATGCAGTGCTAGTTTCATCTTAAAGTAATTTCATAATTCTCTTAAATATGTCAACTTTGAGAACTTTTCTTCAAAAACAGTTTTATCATTTACACCCTTTTCCCTTTTAGCCTTTTCGATTATATTTTTCTCATTATAATAATACGACAGCAATATAACAAATATAAACATTTCCATTTTTCTTTCTATTAGTGGCAGAGTTATATTTGCATTAAGGTTAGTTTGCACAATGCAGAGTTTTTGTATTTCAAGCTATAAGTGGCAACCCTGAGTAAGGAGGGGAGGGCGATGTTCTGAAATAGTTGGACCTAGGGCAGAAAGGAAGGTGTTGAATTTCTCCTTTTGAAGGTGATATGATCCCTTAAGGGGGTTGTATTTTCTTTTTAAGGGGAAGTATTTTTTAAGGGAGGTAATGGGGTATTAACTTGTAAGTTTGGCTGAAATTTTAACAACTCTGCTACTTCACAGCTGGAAGTTTAAATTAATAATAGTGCTTGGATAGATAACCTTTAATCTATTGAGAAAACATTCCTGATCGAGAGTACATTGAAATGGGATTATTCTGCAACAACTATCACCTTGATCCAAATTGCATTTATGTAAACATCAGTTCAAATTGATATTGCCTGGTGCTGATATAATCATTTAATAGATATGTATGGATTCCACACAAAGAAAATAGCGATAAGGGAATTTTTTTGTCTATCCAAGTCACCTTACAATTTATAGAATTTTAAGAATTTACCTTAGTCTTTTAATAAGAAGTGTTGCCTTCTACATAAGGAGCTGTCCATAAATGTCACACTTTTTTTTTTAATATTTTTGACTCCTCCCTCCCCTCTGTCAGACGTCACATAATGCATCACCTAAATGGAGCCCTGTTATCTCAGGAAAATATAAGTGATTATTCGGCATGTTAGCATGACGTCATAATCTTGCGAACCTTCTACTTTCAGCTCTCATAGATGCAAACAACACGCACTGAGCTATATTACTCATAATATAGCTGTTGTAAAGTAACTGGTTGTAATACAGCTCAGTGGCAGCATGCGGAATTGCTTCTCTCAATCTGATTCCAATCAGTGGTGTAAGTCGTACACAGTACCATAGAACCGAAGTTATATGAGTTAGTGCATTTTATTTTATTTCTTTAAGCCAACACTTGGCGAGTCAATTAAAAAAAATTGTTTAAAAAAATCTAAAAATATATTTTAAAATTTTCAGTGTTTGTGATGTCACAGTTTTAGTAACTCCCCACTCATGATTGTCACAAAGTGTCAATTTTTTGAACTCCCTTCCCCCCCCTTTAGGCATGACATCATTTATGGACAGCCCCTATGAAACTTAGAGAAGATGCCAAATGCGTAGTTTTGAGAGAATTCTCTTCCTTGTATCAAAACCATACCAAAACTGAACATTATTGTCATACAAAAAAAATATTTTTTTTTTCTGATTACCAATAAATTATGTGAATAGAATATTTTATTTGAAATAAAGGTTGCGTGCACTTCTTGGACATGTTTAGAATTAAGATGCTTTTAAGGTTAAACTGTAGTTACCAATACTTCTGTTGCCAAATATACACCAATTCTAGACTACCATTAAGCCAAGCTTAAGTTTTAGCCACCCAGAAAATGACAAAAAGAAAATAACACTGCTGGTTGGAAAGAGAGTAAATGTTAGGATGGATAAAGCATAGGAATGTCATATTAGACAGGTTATTACAATTGGCAACGTTTCCCTTAGAATACTAAAATATCTCGAAGGGCTCAAAAACTGTAAAACAGTTTGTATGGTTAAGTCACTATTTTATTTATTTTTTGTAGGTGGTAGCTCTAACGCCAGCTTCGACCTTCACATTGCGAACTGGAGAATGGAGAGCATTGTTCGAGATTCAGGATCAAGTTCTGATGAGGAGTTCTTCGATGCTGAAGGTTAAATATATTTCTTAACAATGTTTTTTTTTTGTCTGTTACAATTTATTTCAATGCATTATTTGTATGGACCTGTGTGTAGGATTTTAAAAAAGGCGGGGAAGTGGAGGATGATGAAAAAAAGAATGGTTTTGATAGAAATAAAATTTTCTCTCATAGAGTCACAGCTAGTAATATTGCTCAAATGGCCCTCAATCCCTTTCCCCACCTTGTGCATAGTTATTGTATTTGAAATATTATTACAGTGAAACTCCTCTTAACAGACACTCCTCAGATATGGTCACCCCGCTTTTACAGTCAGATAAAAATTCCCCGGCAGAAACTGCTTTGCAGTAATGTATTTCAAACCCTACATAGCAGTTACTCTCAGATACGGATGCAGACACTGTTTTCATGATTCATTCCATCAGACTTGAACCCCTCTATGGACCAAATACAAACTTCGATGGACAAAATTCGTGCAAACAAAATATGAATTTCGAGCTTCATAGCATTTCTCACAACAAGAAACTAAGGATAAACAGGATAAGAGCTAAAGTTGTTGCTGTCGTTGATTGTTCAAGAGAGTTTAGGAAAGTTGTCCACTGCTGCGGCTCTGTTTTCCCAGAAAAGGGGGAACTAGAAGGTGAGATAATAAGAGCTACGGAGAATTTTCCCTCTCATTAACAAAGAGTGGACTTGACAAGGAGTTGACTCGGATTCCTGATTCAGACATCCTGATTCAAATAACCAATGCTTGACAAAGACTTTAATAATAAATCATATAGTGCTGCACAAAACTAATGAACAATTATCAATATAAACTACAACAATTTATATTTATTATTATTGTTTACTCGACTAACACATAAGTTCTGTAAGATATAACGATGGAAAAGGAGTGAATTTAATCCAGCAATTAAAAATACATTTCGGAGGAGGAGGAGGACTTATTAGTAAAACCTACCAAACAGCTATTGATCAATTTTTTCCAATGTAAATAAATTTTAATATTTAAGGTTTTGTTGTAAATTTACTTGTTATATTCAACAAATGCTTATGTTCGTTATTTTAAACTTGTCTTATGTGCTCAAAAGTACATATTTCAAAATGAAGTATTTAAATGATTGAAATGTAATATTTCAGCTACTTCAGAATGACTCCCTCTTTTACGGACAAATTTTTCTGTCCTGCAAGTGTGACTGCTGATTAGTGGTTTCACTGTATGAAAATGTTGACAATTTTGCCTTAGAATAATTTTGAATCGCCATTCTTCATAGCTAAACTTAGGCTCAGTTTATAGCCATTTTTATGGCTGTAATGGTTTTTTACAACAATGTGGTGAAAGATCATAACCTAATTTTATATATTATGTCATTAGCGACAAGTTATCAACTGATTTATTTTAACCTTTTAATAGAAACTGTGCGTGAAGCCTTAACTCTAGCACGATGGAGCTCGGTTGATATGATAGCTGATGACGACGAGAAAGAACAAAGTGCACCAGAAAGTGCTGATGCATCTGAAGGTAGGACACACGAATTTTTAACGGTACATCCTACAAAGTAAGGCAAAAGTTTTCTGAATCATCGAAAATGAAAAATTTATTCTGAAGTCGGGCATGCATTGTGGTATAATTAGAAGCAAATATTTTTACAGTAAATACACATTTAACAGAACAGGAATGATGTTATCTTAAAATTAAATATTTCCTTATTTTTAACTCTGAAATTATTTATTTTAAATGAAGTCTTGTTTGACGCAATTTAGATTACCATTGGTATTATTTTACGTTGGGTTTATCATGGAGCTTCTTTGACAGCATTAGGTCTGTTGAGTCATATTTTTTTTGTAACTGTGTGTACAACCCCACCTTGTCTGTTGCAGAATGACTCTTGTACCATAAAAAGACATCTAACCATATTTTTCTTTTTCACTGCATTCATGCTAAGCCCTAAGGGGGGAAAAAAAACTTCATGCAAATGGACATTCATTAAGAGGGTTATGGATAAGACAGTTTGGATTCCTTGGAAAACTGTAGATCCACAGCCCTACAGTGGCATAGTAGGAACGCATTTGTCTATCATGCAATTAACCTGGGTTCCATTCTCAATGATATCGTAGAATGCGTGCCATTTTTTTCCACCATAATTCGGAATCTTGTTTCCTTGGCAGCAGAAGTTGGGATTCCTTGGAAGACTGCAGGTCCCAGCGCAGTATGACCTTTGCATTTTGATGGCGTAAGGACAGCAAACATTTCAGAGGTCGCCGGATCAGATCAATTTGAGACTTTTTTTTTTTTTTGATGTGGCAAAAACTCAGTTTGAACTAAAAAAACTTTCTTGTCTGAATTAATTTACCTTCATTGATTTTCCCAGCAAACCTCCACTCCAGCGCACCTATATAACATATCTTTGGTTTTGTTTAAAACTATTCCTCTATTTCTTAAATTTTGTGTTTTTTGAAGTGCAAATTAAACAGACTCGTGTAAAATGTAGATTAACAGAATTAAAATGAGAGAAATTATGTTTTAAAATGGGAATTAAGCAGACTATATTTTGTAATGAAATGCAATTTGATCATTTCCACAGACAGCATATTCTCCACATGCTACATCAAGAAAATGCAAGCGGAACATGCTATCCATGCCCAGAGTGTTTCTTCATGTGCGAGTGCCCGAGGTAGCTTAGACACCTCACTGCCACCGACTCCAACGGCCTCTCCTGCTCATCATCCCTGCACGACAACTGTTCTTGCCTTTGTTTTGCACGCTGGTAGTGTCCTCGACTCGGGAGTTGAAGCTACATTAAGCAAGAAAGCAGATGTTAATACTTTTCGCAGTGCCTTCGAAACTGTTATGCGGCAGCATTACCCATCATTATTGGGCCATTTGGCCATTCGTCTCATTAGTTGCCCTTCCATATGTTCGGATGCTCTGGCTATTCTCTCGAAGTAAGCACTTTTTTATAATGTCTGGGTCATACATAAACTTGACACAACAACGATGTAAATGCTGATCATTTCAAATGAGTTGCAAGGTTGAGAAGTAACGAAGCAACACTTTTTTTTTAAGGTATTCTTTTTCTTCTTCTTTGCAAAAGTAACTACGGTTTGAGCTTGATAAATGTGGGTGACAAATACCATCCATCATTAAGTTTGCCACAAAAAATTATGAAAAGCTTACCACATTCAAGTTTATGTGTTGATCAGTATTAGGTAGTTGTGCTATTCCTGCAAAGGATAATAATATCCCATGGGCTTTAATTACGAAGAGAAAGGGCATCTTTCCCATATTTCAGTACTCTAGCAATGTGGCACTTTGGTTCATACGTAGAAGTTCTAGGCCAAGCTGGTGTCTTTTTTTGTTTTTACAAAAACAGCTCTTTTTTTTAAGCTTGGTAACTATAAATGCAAAACATTATCCACCTGCGAAAGAAATAATAGCATTGTTGATTGTATAAGATCTGCTATAGTGTTTAAAAAAAATTATTTCTTATAATTAATATTTGTATTAAATCTGTATGGTCTTATGGATAAATTAATTCAGTCATATTCTAATTGAATTTTGTGAAGGAAATAATAGTATTGTTGATCGTATAAGATCTGATATAGTGTTGTAAAAAAAAATTTTGTAGTTAATATTTGTCTTAAATCAGTATGATCTTAAGGATAAAATGATTCAGTTGTATTCTAATTGAATTTGAATTCTAACATAGTTGTATTAAGTTTCATACTCTGAAGTGCTGGAATAACTGACACTGGCAAGATGTCTTTCTATTGATTACTGCTGTAATACTATGAGGCATGGACTCTTCAAGCCTCTGAAGTAACTATGTGGGTGATGCCCCCATATACATCATACCTCCCAAATAATGGCCTACAATTCATTAGTAATCACCTATGGTGAAATATTACCATTGATAGTGACTTAAACCTCATCACATGGAAATTTGATATTGGATCTTAATCTACTGAACCATTAGACTAATTCATGATTCCCAACTCAGAGGACTGCTTCTTTTTCTAGCCATGGTTTGGTGACTACAGACCTTTGCAGTGACATTTTGTCCTTCTGGAAAAGCCTGCTCTCGTCTGAATATGCCTTGCGGTGGCGCAGTGTGGTAACGCGTTCGCCTAGTGCGCCGTTAATCCGGGTTCGACTCCCAATAGTGTACAAAGAACGCTTACTCAGAGATCTCATAAAAGATCGCACTGCTCACTGTAGTCCGGGGTTTGGTTTCCTCGGAAATTAGTAGGTCTTGGCTCAGTATGACCATTGTAGTCCTTCAGCCTTAAAAACCACAAAGAAATCATCTGAATATGTATAATATGAACAGATACAAATATCCAAAGAGATGGTTATGTAGCTTCCACTGATCAATGATTTGTATCTGTGATCCTAGTTTATCCAACTGAAAATGCACACACTTCATAAAAGGAGCACTGTCGCAGGGAAAAGAAGTCGCTGTCTAGGTTCTACTAGCATTTTAGTGTGTATATTATGTTTATTATAGTTTAGAAATGTGAATAGAGCTTTTATTTGGGTAATTTTAATCACACAATAATAATTGAATCATCAGAAGCAGTTTTTGTAAGACCCCTGTGTACTAGCCATACAATGGTGTAGAAGTAATGCGTTTGGTTGCCATTCAGAAAATCCTGGTTTGAACTTTACCATTACTGAGTACTTACTGGTTTGTCTACTAATCTCAGTCTATATTCCGTTGTTTGATTCCCTATGTGACAGATATTTGGATCCCCCAGAAAACTAGATCCTTGTTCAGCGTTATCTTTTAGCTCTCCTCCTAGTGTAAAACACAAATAACATCGTATGACTTGGCTTCTCAATGATTGCAGTTATGGATAGTGAGGACTTGTGGCCGAGTTCGATTCCCAATGAACTTGATTGTACAAAATTATCATTGTTTATCTAATTTTATTTCTGTAAAACAGCTTACCAGTTTTATAACCAAACGTATATGGCCCTACGTGCTCTTAGTGCAGATTTAATTCCAACCGTACCATAGGACATGTGCTTTTTTCTACCCATCGTAGTCTAGGGGTTAATTCCTTAAGCAACAAGGGTTCAGACCATAGGCGTAGCCAGGTTGTGGTTTTGGGGGTTGTAACCCCCATTGCAATAAAAAAATTTATATTTAACATAATATATGAATTGTAGCTCTGTAACCCCTCATTGAGCCTATAACTCCCTTATGAATTTTCTGCCTAAGCCTGTGGTTTAGACAACTAGATCTCAGCACTGCATGACTTAAGCTGTTAAAAAAAATCTGCTTTCTTCTTTATATAGAACCATGTTTTAGTAATTTAAAACGTAGCTTTACTGCTAATATTTTGTTTTGGCATGATTGTCCCATGTTAACTCATCTGGGAAGACTCCTCGTATTTTGTAGTTGAAGCCACATACCATGCTTCTCAACAATCACAACTATTAAAGAGAGAAGAAAGTAGAGATGTAGTCTATGAAATTTAAGTTATTTAAAAGAATATAATTTGTGTAATTCCAGTCTCAGTCCGTACAGTTTCCAATCATCTCCATCAGCCGTAGAAGCCATCAGCCGATCTTATGATTCCATTCCTCTTGGAGCCTTGGCCCTTTTCGCCATCTCTTCTCCTGAATACCAAGAATGCGTTTCTAGTGCAATAAATTCTGTGAACCAAGCTTACAAAGATTTTCTTTACTCAGATGAAGGTGCAGGATTCAACGGGCAGGTAATGATAGATTTTGGCAGCCTATTTCAGCGATGGCGAACCTTTTCAACCCAATGTGTAAATAAATTAAAAAAAAAAGCTTCCTGTTTTGACTAATATTTGACATCCCTGCAAAATGTTACAATACGTTTCAAAGCCTTAAATACGAAGAAAAGCAGCATTTCAGTGACCTGGTAGTATAACTGGTTACGGCACTTTTGTTCAAGTGGAGGGTCCTTAGTTTGCGTTCTGGTTGAGGCAGTCTCTCTTTTTCTTCTCAATAAGTACAGCTTTTGCTTGAATGTAAACGTGGGTACAGAAAAATAATGTCTGTCTCAATCCCCAATGAAAATCACAAAAAGCATTCCCCATGGCTTTATGAATTCATCGACATTTAGCAATTGTGTTACCCCTATGAAGGGTCACAATCAG
>QLNU02014176.1:108618006-108638876 GCA_006491805.2 Dysdera silvatica | reverse complement strand
ATGACAAAGGTGGGTGTGTCTCAGAAATGGCCCCAAAAAACATGACATTTATGGATGGCCCCTAATGATGAGTTTCGGGTGGGAGGGTGTATACCGTTTGCACCCCCTCCCCTCAATGCCCCTCAATCCAACTAAAATAAATAGTACATAATTTGATATTTGGTATTTAATGATAACGGCAACTTTAAAACATACTCTTCTATTTTTTCTCCACACGGTCACCAGTCGCGAACCCAGGGGAGTGCATTACATGGATATATCCCTATCCCCTGCAAATTAAAAAAAACTTAATACGAGCTGGCCACAGCTGCCTGTCAACAGCCGTGGCCACCCCGCACACGTTTGGGTCTAACCCCTATTTGAAATAATTCAAACAGTTTTTATGTCCCAACCACTGGACTTTCAAGGCAGGACTTATGAAAGTTGACATTACTTTTTTTAATGGCATGAATGCCTGCATCTGGAATAGGGCTTTTGAAGTTGAAGCTGCGCCCCCTCCCCCAGCCAATACCTTCCGTGGTCCGCCCTCTAGGCTTTTGAAAAAGAATTTTCGGCAGGGAGGGAAAAGGATATTCAAAAGTAACGGCGATAAGCTGCCAATTCTAACGAACTCTTGCATGTGGATCAGTCTAGACGCTTAAGGATACTGAAAATTTAACTTTTGTTCATGGTAACACGGTCAAGATAGCTTCCATAATGTAGCCAGGTTGAGTTTGCCGAGACTATAACTTAGCCGGTTTCTCACATGTCCCCTAATATTGTGTTGCCCCTTCCAAGTAAATACCAGTATCCTTTTACAGATTATTGATTTCATCTTGCATTATTTCATAATATCTTTTGAAACCTATTATTAATGTTTTCATTTATTGTATCTTTTCAGCTCCCCCAATGAGACCATTATGTAGCCAAGTATATAATTTGTTTCATCCTACCAACCCTTGTGCTTCCCGCATTGAGCCCTTGTTGAGTGCTCGCTTTGCTCAGCTTTCCCCTATTAATGTTCCCAGATACCAAAAATATCCTTTGGGTGATGGCCAACCAATCCATCTCTGTAAGTAACATGTTTCTCTTTTTCTTCGCCAACACTTTGTCAAAATGTTTCGACTGTATTCCGCATGTATTGTATTATAAGTTTATTAAAATTGCATTGTTCAATTGACTTCCAATAGTGGAATACATCCAAACATATCCCCATCTTTTTATGGAGAACCAACTGAACAGCAACAGTAGTAATCCAGGTACACTAATGGGCAGACGAACCAGTGAAGCGAGCATTACGAGCACTATGTCTGGAATGGTTGAAATGGTTCCTATAGCAACAGTCAATTCAAGTAAGTTTACAATACTGAGATAATTTAAATGTCTCTCAATGCCGTTTTCTGAGTCGTGGACAAGTTCTGCATGCCTTTATAAGCTTGTGCAATTTGCCAACAACTTTGAGTTGGGGTATTTTCAGCCCATTGGCCCACATTGTCTATTACCTGAGCACGAATTTGATTATGTGGCTTAGTATATAGTTTCAGAATGGGAAAATCTTCTAGTGCATGCTTTGTCTTCAAGGCTCCATTCCCACTTTTACGTAACTGAAACGAAAACTTTCCTATGCTTTCAGACATTGTCCCTTCATTTTCCACAGCACAAATTTCCCTCACTGCAGCAGTCAACTGCTTTTATTACGAGGTGGCTTGTTTAATGGCCGCCACCACCTTGCAACTTTTTGTTAGTAACTCTAAACAGGTTACTTAATGCGCGTTATTACCTTGATAGTCCTTTCTAGGGACCATATTGTTTCCTACTTACCCAGGTTCTAAATACAATTTAATGCCCGGCCATTTTTACCATTCTCAGAACTGACGCAATTGAGTCCAACATGTAACAGAACTCAACAAGTAATTATCAAGTTTCCTGATCATTATTTTATTATCATTAGATATAGCATATGCGGTATAAACATTTAGACATATGGATCCACCAAATGTACTCAGGGAGTGGCTAGGAAAAAGGTCTCTTAAGGAGTTAAACTTATATTATCATATGGTGCACCGGTTAAATAAATAAAATTAACATAAGGGACGTCCCATAAAAAGAATAATTCTTAGGGCAATTTTACACCACAGAAAATTTAAACATCTGGGTTTTCCTCCAGATGGAATGTGATTCCGATTGTATGTTGTTTATTATTATTGATTGTATATTGATGGATGAATTAGTCCTAGCCTCGCTGACTTCAGCATGTGGATTCTAGGTAACGGATGTCGAATATAAACAAGATACTTCTCATGGGTTCATCGTCCACGCCGATCACATAGGCATCTTTTGGTGGTTTATTTCTTACAGATCGCTGCAAAAATACATCTCCATCATGTTTGTATTAAGTATACACTGCCTTTTCAAGGACAACCCAATCTGCACGTCTGTTCACTCCAGTGTTTACTTTTCAAGAGAACATGCTGTCATCTTTTTCCCCGACATCCAGAGAGTTCAACAGATAGAGAGATTGATTGATTGATTTTATCATCAGCTGTTGAATCGAAATTGGAGAAAACCTCAATAATTTAGATGATAGACTTCCGAATGTTGAACATGCTCAATCTATCTTCGAAGATGGAATGGATTGTAACGATCAAAATTATAAAAGACCTAATCTGGTTATCTATGGGCTTTTGACGACCGAGGATGAGATTGTGATTAAACGGTTATTGAGTTTCTGAACGCCAAGTTTAGCCTGTCACTGATGCGGACAGATATTTCAAATATTTTTTAGACTAGGGGGGGGTGTGGCTTGTCATCTGGAGGGCACCGTGAGACAAGAAATCGACCTATTGTCATCAAGTTTGTGAGGCTGTCTACTATAGACCGTATATTTAGAGAAAAGATGTTGTTAAAAGGCATTGGTATCACCCTCGCTGAGGACCTCACGTACAGAAGACGTTATTTAACAAGTTGTTTACACCGAGCAGGCCTGACTTGGTGGTCTACTAATGGAACTATTGTAGTTGATGAGCCTGATGGTAAAAGATATTTCCGGACCATCTCTGGTTTTTGGACGTTCTTGGATGGAATTGGTGGCCAGCGAGATGTTGCTCCCTCCTCTGACTGATACTGTCGGAAGATGCATTCTTTCCCATTGATTACTCTACGTGTGTAGGTATGGTGATTTTTAATATGCTTTTTTTTGGTGTTGGCTGGGATAATTTTAATTTAACTTAACCTAATTGGTTTTGATTTAATCTGGTTCGATTTGATTTGAACCAACTTTATTTGATTTAGTCAAATTCATTTCATAAGTAAATTTTTGGGTCATTTAAAAAAATTTTTAAATTATTTTTAAGGTTTTTAAAAGGGATTTTAAAATCTTAATTTTCAATATTTCTTTCTCAACCCCTTTACTTTTTCTTTTCAATAACTTTTTCGTTCATTATGGTCTCTCTCGAACTATTTTCCCTTCTTTTCCTCAACATTAGGAGTATTTGAATAAGAAAGCAGAACTTCAATTATTAATTGACTCATGCAAATATAGACCTAAGATTATTTGCCTTGCAGAGACATGGAATCCGGACTCTGAGAGTATAGACATTGGTCATGATTATCAAGTAATTGCAATGGGTCGTCCATTGGGAAAGAGAGGGGGAGGAGTTGCGATTTACTACTCATCTTCTATGTCTTGTTCTTCTGTCCTTGATTTTTGTTCCATTAATAACTGCTGTGAAATGATTTGCCTTGCCTTTGATATCTACAATATTGCCCTCATCTACAGACCTCCTTCAGGTGATTTGCCTGGGTTTTTTAGTAAGTTTGAGACCTTATAAACTACGCAACATGCAACCGAGTTAATTTAATCTGTGTAGGAGACTTTAATATTGATTTGCTTTCTCATACTGCTAATGCAGTTAAACTTAAAACACTAACTGAATCTTATTTGTTTGAAAATATTATTGATTTCACAACTCATATTTCAATTTTTCACAAACGTTAATCGACTTACATTTTCTTAACTTCTCCGTTAACTTAGCTTGTCCACCTCGGCCTCTTTTAAATTCAATCAGTGATCACCTGCCTATACTCATTCCACATCCTCAAACACCTTCCTGCTATCCTCATGGTTTATTACATTATGGCGCATTCCATATTTTTTCACAAACTTGTCTAGAAAACTTTTATAATCAACTTCATTTTGCTGATTTTTCGGCATCATTTTCTGATGATGATCCAGAATCCTCATATAACTCTTTTTATCGTACATTATTTGCAATTTACGGTAAATCATTTTCACTTAAAGAGCATTCTACCAACAAAAAAGAAATGTTGGATGACCAACTCCATTTGAAGAAAAATATCAAGAACTGACTCTTTCATAAATTTATTTCATCTCATAACGCTACTGACACAATCCTTCTTCAAATACAGAAATAAACTAAAGAAATTCTTTTGCCAAGCGAAGATATTATGCAGGTATTTGTGAATCTGGTGATATAAAGGGAATGTGGAATGTTCTCGGGATGCTTGTTGGTAGAAGACTTAAGTCCCAGTTACCCATCTCTGAGCTGCAGGTGGAGGGCATGTCACATGTTAACCCTCTCGATATTAGCAATTCCCTTAATCAATATTTTACTAAGACATTTAAAAATATTAGTTCATCATTTATGCCAGACACATCTGAGTTCCAAAGATACCTTCGTAATCCTAATTCTTCTATGTGTTTCGCGAGATTTTCAACTGATGAGATTAATGCTTCATTAACATGCATGAAACAGAAATGCTCTCTTGGAAGTCATGGCCTCCATCCTAAACCCATAGTTTTTGTAGCTGATATTATTATCATCCCCCGCCTTACTCAGATTTTTAATCTGTTTCTACTAAAATCCAAGATTCCCTCACAATTTAAATTAACCAAAGTCATCCCTGTTTTTAAAAAGGGTAACCGTAAAGACACTTCGATCTATCATCCTATTTCAATTGTTTCTGTTTTCCCTAAACTCTTTGAGACATTGTAAATTTAAAAGATTGTCATCTTTTGTTTTTAAATACCATCTTATTCACCCATCTCAATTTGGTTTTCTGGAGAAAAAGTCCACAGAGCTGTCACTTCTACACTTTCTTGATTCAATTCGAAGAGATCTTATTGTTCATTTGTTTTCAATGGCTGTTTTCTTGGATATTTCTAAAGCCTTTTATACCATATATAATGACATTTTTCTCTATAAAAACTATTTTGGTATCAAAGGCCATAGTCTTGATTTATTTATGAACTTTTTAACAAATCGAAAACAATCTGTCTGTTGCAATGGTATTAATTCTGCTATTGTTTCTAATCCATTGGGAATTCCCCAGGAATCTACATTGGGTCTTCTTTTATTTTTAATCTACATTAATGATATTTTTCAGACATTTACTATGGGAATCCCTACTATATTTGCAGATGATACTTGTTTTACCTTTTCCCACTCTTCCCTTGGTAATTTAATTGAAAATGTACAAACTCAAACTTCTCTTGTTTTTAGCTGGTTTTCTTCCAAAAAACTTAGTCAATGCCTCCAAGACACACTGTATACACAAGACATACTATTCCATAATAAGCGTCTACCCTTTCCCTGTTCTTCTATCACTCTTGGCAATCATTCTGTTTCATTTTCCACTACTCATAAAGTTTTAGGCATAATATTACACTATAAGCTCTCTTGGACTGCGCAATGTGATGCAGTAATGTCAAAAATAGCTCGAGCTTTGGGTATTCTTAGAACTCAATTCTTCCTTCCATTACAAGCCATTAGAGCAATATACTTTTCCTTTATTCACTCTCATTTAACGTTAGACATTAACGTTATTAAACATTAGATAATGAAATCTATACTTACAACAAATTCTGATAATCTCTGGTCTTTTTTTTTTTTTTTATCATACCTTTTTCTAAACTTTATCAACTAAGAATAAAAATATTAAAGTTTCGCCGAATTAACTTTTGCTTCTACAACTATATTATCCATCTTTACCCCATTCTGTACGCTATCCATCTCGAGCAGTTGGACCATATTTCCCGTTACGGGCCGCTTCAAATTATTTATTCAATCATATAGAATCAATGGCTCTAAGAATGTGGATCTCCTTCCAGAGGAACTTAAAACCATTCAAGGAGAGCGTCTGTCCAAGATCAATCTTAGTAAATATCTGTTATCATCGAGTTCTCTCTTTTTGTCTACTCTTAATTTATTTTAAATTTTATGTCATTAATTTTTAGGGCTGACTGGGGTTCTTCAAGCTGGAACTTGCTAGCTTTTTTTCCAGTCATCCCTCAGGTATATTTTATTAGTTTAAATTTTATGTACCACATATAAAGAACTGCGACATCTTAATATACCCGAAAAATAAATCGTATTGTATATATGTGCCAATTAGACAATAAAGGTTTCCTGTAATGCATGTTTATGTGCACGATGTAATATGCACCCAGTAATTGTGTGTTATAGGATGCCTTTTCAAAATGGAAGTGATTATTAACCCCTTAATGCACCAATTAAAAATTCAAAAATGTTCGTTTTTCCACCAATTTTTCTTTTCTCTAGTTTCTTAAAATAATAAAAGAACATTAACAAATCTTGAAAAAACGAAAAAGCTGGGAATCACATTTGGCAACTTTTTTTGGGTGAGAGGAAATAAGCACAACACTGTCCAACGAGTGTATTCGGTTGTAGTTATATAGAAAACCAAAACTGAAAGTCTCACGAGTTAACTCGGGCACGTGGAAAAAAATTGTTTTCTTAACGCACTCACCCGAGTTAACTTGTGTTTAAGAAGTTAAATTACCTTAACAATAATAACAATATGTAATGAGCAGATCTGGAGCATATGGTTTGTTATGCCTAAATATGCATATTACTTATGTGTCTTGTCCCAATTTTATATTCCTTTTCAGTAACCCAGAAGTGGTGGGGGGCTAAGAGGTTGGACTATGCACTGTATTGCCCCGAAGGACTTGCCAATTTTCCTACGAATGCTTTGCCCCATCTTTTTCATGCAAGTTATTGGGAATCATCAGATGTCATTGCTTTCATTCTCCGAAATGTAAGCCATATTATAGTTATACATATGCGTTGTGATTTACTATGCTATAACTCTATTATACATTTCGTCTTCTTTTATTATCAAGTAAATGTATGTTTTATGTTATGCTAAAACCAAGCCATTAACCTGTTTGGAGGCAATGTTAATTGTAGTTTGCTATTCACATGTTTCAATTTTTAAAATTCGCAATGTTTCATTTCAATTTATGTGCATACTTAAATTTTGCCTGAAGGGTATAAAATATTATCCAATTTATGGAAGCAGCAATTTCTTTTCCATAATGCTTACCACTTGCCAATTTAGTGTATTAAACAACAAATGTAGTGGTATGGGAAGGAAACACTTAAAGTAAATGGCTCTGTTTGTTATAACAAACACTAAAATAAAGAGAAAAAAGTAGAAAGTGTATTGAAACATATTTAAGTTAATAGAGGAAGAGGAGTCTGTCTTAGGAGCAGAAAACTGATGGCTGTGTAATGTTGCCTGAGCACCATCAGTGTTCTTGGTGAGTTCGCACTCTTTTCTACGGCGTTTAGATAATTAATGTTAATGCTAAAATAGAAGGGGGGATCTCCCGGGTTCCAGTTTAATACTATACTGCCCCCAGAATTATATACAAGGGGGTACAACCAGGAAAATTCCAATTGAATAATGTTGTTGGACTATAGTTTCTTGTGGATTCAGTCCTCTTTTCCCCCTTTTTTCATAAGCCAAAGGGATGCAAGTGCACCCTATCGGGGCACCCATGGTACTGCGCTTTGGTGGTGGTGCAGTGCGGTAACATGTTCGCCTAGTGCACCGTTAACCTGGATGTGGGACCTCCCAACTGTGCAAAGAACACTTATTCAGAGATCTCGTAAAGATTGCACTGCTCATTGTAGTCCGGGGTTTGGTACCCTAGGCCTTAAGAGGTTCGGATTCCTTGGTAGGCAGTAGGTCCCAGTGCGTCATAACCATTGTAGTCCTTGAGCCGTAAAACCACAAACAAACAATACTATACTCTGCCGATCTTGCCTGTTGAATAATGTGTGTAGAAACTCTGTTATTACTATGTGTTATGTTTGTTTAATAAACAATTAAAATCCATAATTCTGGTTTTGTGTTAAGATTTTGTAGTGTTCTAATTCATGGTTATAACATTACTTGCTTAGGGCTCATAATGTATACATGCCAGCTGTAATTTCTACGGCCAAATTAATTAATATTTAATGTGTAATGCCCCTTATAGCACCTCGTTATAAAAAATGTCAAGATCAAAATTGAAACTTTTGAAATTAGACTTGTTGAAAAATAGAGAGAATGAATGAATGAACTGAGACAAGATCTCTAATCTGGCAGCCTTAAACAAATCCAAATCGTAAAGGAATATAACCAGAATAATAAAGTTGAACCTGCTTATATATAACTTTTTCCCTCGAACTTCATAATATTCATTAACTAATATGGATATATAAAATATTTTCGCCACTCCTGCCAGCTTCGTTATAAGCAGGTTTGACCAGAAGAAAAGTAGCATATAGTGTGTATATATGAGAAGTGAAAAGCACACGAAATACCTCAGTTACTGTTAGAGAAAGAAAGAGAGAACCATCATAAGAAAGAGACCCAGAGGCTGCAAAAAGAAAGGATGGTTGAACTCGACTAAGTACAGAAAAAATTATCTTTGAGTGAAGAGAGGTAACTGTGGTCTGCCAATTTCCGAATCGGAGAAACCACATGAAGAGGAACAGTGTCTTGAATCAATTCTTTCTGAGTAAAGGCTTCAATATTCTTTGTGGTTGAGTTTACAACTGAGAAACAAAATAAGCTCGTGTACATGGTACTAATATGAATACATTTTTAAAGTCTATAATCTTGTTTCTCATTTTGATGAAAAATAACCTTTGCTGACTTTGTACCATGCAAAATCTGACCAACTTATTTCTCGTTTCTCTCTTAGCTTATGCGATCGGATTCCCTAACTCTGCAGGGTGACGCTGAAAAGGAAGCTGCTGCATTCATTCCAACACAACCTAGAGAGAAGTGGCTGAAAAAGCGCACTTCGGTAAAACTCAAGGTAAGTGGATTTTTCACACTTTTAGTTTTAACTAATCTGTCTTAACTATTTAATTCACAATTTCAGTGGCTTTATTAGCATATTATTCATTGGTAATCTTATTACAAATAATTGTGATAGAAACTGAATTGTTCTCATTTTCTCTGAGACTGAACTTTTAGGTATATTTTAAATAAATGTGAATGTGTTTTCATCCCCATATAGGTAGTCATACAGTTTCACTGTGATATCTATTGTTTATTACCATTTATTGCCTTTTTTTTTTGTAAATGTGAGTATGGAATGACCATTTATGATTGACTCCAGTGACCCTGTAATCCATTGGCACACGCAAGGGGACGTTGATGGGTTGTAACCCCCCATTGCAATGAAATTTTGTATATTTAACATAGGAATATGTGAGTTGTAGCTCTGTAACCCCCGCCCCCTCATTGGGCCCATAACCCCCTCCTTATGAACTTTCTGCATACGCCCATGCTGTAATCTGACGGCCCTCTAGTTTGAGCCTGTATTGTTATCCTTTACATCTCTTATAAATCAAATGAAAATTATTTTAGCTTAGGTAAAAAAAAGGGTAGATGTACTGTGAAAAAATATTCTTTATTCTTAAAAGGAAACATTTAATAGAACTCGCATTGATTAGTGTTTTTGCTTTTGAGCACTGACTCTTCCTTACTTTAAGTATTACTCTTCCTTACTTTAAGTATTACTCTTCCTTACTTTAAGTATTACTCTTCCTTACTTTGGGCATTTATGCTTCATTATTTTGAGCATCTATTCTTTATTAAATTTGCCCCTTGATGGTGGAAAAGAAGTTCTTTGGTGCATCCTTTGAAATTACCTTTTCATTCACAAACTCTTCAGCTTCACAATATTTTTGCTAGATGGCGTTATATACGCATATTTGGAACCTGGAAGATCATTTGTTCAAAAACAGCTGCAAGAAATATGTAATGTTCTTTAAAATCAAAGAAGCCCTGTGATATGAATTTTTCAAAAATAACTTTCTTTTCATTAATTCTTCAGCCTCACAATATTTTCGTTAGGTGGCACTACATTCCCTGATTCTGAAACTCTAAAGTTATTGAATAAGAAAAAATGGTAAACAAATTCGTAATAATCTTTGATTCTAGAAAGTGCCTTAAGCAATAGCCTTTCAAAAATACCTTTTCAGTTTCCAACCTAGTTATTGATATTATACACAGGGTGTCCCAACACCAGGGTTGCAAACATCTAGAAGGGGTAGGGTACACCTAGACGAACAATATTTGTCATAGAACCTAGGGTCGCAAACCACTCACAGCGTCAGTTCTAAAACCGTCCAGCATGCACAAATAGTGACAACCAGTGCATGAGAAGCGCAAAATGCGATGTCCTAATCATCTATGCACTTGAGCAGCTGACCTGAGTTTTACCTGGTACTTTTCACGCAGTGGTTGAAAATATTTGTGCATGCTGGACGGTTTTAGAACTAGCGCTGTGAGTGGTTTGCGACCCTAGGTTCTATGACAAATATTGTTCGTCTAAGTGTACCCTACCCCTCCTAGATGTTTCTGAGACATCCTGTATATCCTAGTTATTCAGTATGCTTATATACCAGGGTTGTCCAACCTACGGTCTATGGGTGAAGGGTGGCGGCCTTTTTTTTACGAAACCACTGGCCCGCGAGATCTGTGAAAATTTTTTAAGTGGCCCATAATCGAAAAAGGTTGGACAACCCTGCTATATACCAACAACTGCATCATTAAAATTTTTTGATAATGAAACCAAACTGCAGAAGTATTATAAAAATGTAAAAACCGTTTCTATTTATTGAATTTCATAATCACTGTGCATATTATGCAGACTGGAACACATTAAAGTTAAGATGCTTTTTCTTTTTTAGAATGTGACATCTAACCACAGGGCGAATGATGTTATTGTTAAAGAAGGCATTTCACAGATTCTCGCGGCGAGATTTATGTACGGACCTTTAGACATGGTAGCTTTAACTGGAGAAAAGGTATATTTTTAATAATTATCCAAATTGTGTTCTGTGGAAAGTCTTATAAAAGAAATTATTATTTAAAATTCTTGAATTGAGTAATTTTATGTTAAAAAAACTTTTAAATGGAGTCTGATTGTATATTTTAGTGTTCCGAGCGGTTTTGATTTGAATTTTGTGTTTTTGAAGCAAAAGTAATTTTCATTTTGCACTAAGACTTATTACTTGTTCCCCATATTAGTCATTCTACCTTTATTGTATTTTTGCATGGCCATCGTATTTTTTTTTTCATTCAATCACTTTCAATTGAATTTTCATTAGGTTGACATCCACGTTATGACAGACATACAGACTGGTGAGTGGACTTTTTTGGCCACGGAAGTAACAGATAAAAATGGCCGACTCTCTTACACTATTCCAAAAGAGAAAGCCATGGGTTATGGCATGTTCCCTATAAAGATGGTCGTCAGGTAACTATTAAAAATATAATGAAATCATTTTTTTTTCCTTTGTACAGATGCTAAGACAATTAAGCTACGCTGAAAATTGTTTGAGATAAGTAACTACACGTAGCATCAGAATCACTACAAGAGGTTCAGTTTCTTATTCTTTTATATGTTAAAATTTTGTAGTTGATAACGGCTTTGTGTTCCATATATAAATGAGAGACAAAAAACAACGTTTTAAAAGCGTATTTATGTCAAGATTGAGTTCGAGCTACGCGTTTCGGGCGATAGATGTTCGCCCTTCTTCGGGAGTGAACACGTGGAATATCGTCAACAAACGAGGTTGATTCGCGGATGTAACCAGAGTTGAGTTATTAAGTGAAATGTTCACTTCCAAAAGTAGGAAGTCAAGTAATACGTGGTTTTTGTGGTGCGGCCACTCTTCCCAGAATTACCAAATTGTGGAAAAGTTGGCTGTCTGTTAGTAGAGGTGGCAATTATGGCGGGACTATGGATTAATATCAGAAGGAGTTAGGTGGAGTACATTTCGCCAAGCTGAGCTGAAGGAAGGAGTTGAGCTGTGGTCATTCACAATGGAATCACGAAACATGTTAATGAAGAAAGCTTCGGCGAAGTCCAGTTCAAGTGGTGAATGAGGTTGGTGGTATCGAACCCAGAGTTTAAACTTGATAGAGTTGAGGAGATTGGATTCAAAGAAATGCATATATATGTCACAAAGGATTGATGAAAGTGGGTTACTCATAGCTAAGCCACTGGTTTGTTGGTAATGTTGTCCGTTGAAGACAAATGCATTGGAGTTGACAGAGATTGAGGTGAGATGGATAATTTCTGGTTGTGTAAAATGGAATTCAGAAAGACGAAGTTTAAGGCAATCAAGTGCACCTTTGACTGGTATGTTGGTGAATATGGAGTTCACGTCTAACGTGGTGATGAAGCAGTTGCCTGGTGAGAAAGAATGTATTTTCATTCTTGTAACTGAGGGTGTGTGTGCACATCCGTTAGAAACTAGATGTAACATTTGCAGGCATCTTAAATCATTTAAATGTTTTAAGTAAAATCTGACAATTACGCTCTAAAGACGATTAGACTGTTTTAATGCTTATTTTTTTTCCTGTTGCAGAGGGGACCACACATCCTTGGATTTCTTTCTTGCTGTCATTCCACCTAAAACTGAATGTGTTGTCTTTAGTGTCGACGGTTCTTTTACAGCCAGTGTGTCAGTATCAGGTAGAGATCCCAAAGTCAGGGCTGGAGCTGTTGATGTTGTCAGGTATCTTCCGTTATGCATCTTACCTAAACGTTGACTTTTTAACGTATAAAAATTGTAAACAATTTTGGTAAAAATGTACCGTGAGAGCTGATTTTATGTTAAAGTGACTGTAGTGCCATATGGAGCTTGGCACAGATTAATTTGGTGAAAGTTGTGGGTAGTTTGCCAAAAAAAAAAAGTCACAAATACTGTATTTTTTAAAACTTACTTCCAAAATGCGATATTTAAAATGTTAAGTGATTCTGGGATCATAAAAACAAAAAAATTGGAGTAATTGTCATAAAAATAAAAAAAAATAGAATGATTATCATAAAAAAAAAATTGGAGTAATTATAAAAATGAAAAAAAAATTAAAGTAATTATTGTGGAATTTGTCTAAAATGATAACACTTGTGAAATTTAGTGATTTTTTTTTTAAATCATCGAACTTTTCGTTTTTGCAATTTGTAAAATATTGCTCATGTTGCTTATAGTTAAATAATTAGTGTTGCATATGCGTTGGTCACTGGAAGTATATTTCAATGATGTACATTCGATCATAAATTTTGTCACCTTTTGATAACATTGATCTCATTTATAAGTGCTTAAACGTCACTCCCTGGCAGAATTTTCAAACAGATTTGATTGTACTTATGCTTGAAATTATGTTTGTTCTCGACTATCTTTAATCGTGATGGATAGTGAAACCAATGTTGTCAGTTTCGGCTACTTGTAATCAGTAACATGTATTAGGCAAGACTGAAAGTCCTATATTGCCCTTCTGTAGTGCAGCAGTGTGGCACCGCGTTCGCCTAGTGTGCCATTATCCTAGGTTGGACACAACGGTGCAAAGAACGCTTACTCAGAGATCTCATAAAGATCACACTGCTCACTTTGGTCCGGGGTTTGGTTTCCCTAGGCCCTAAGAGGTTCGGATTCCTCGGAAAACTGTAGGTCCGAGAGGTTCGTATTCCTCGGAAAATTGTAGGTCCAGAGGTTTGGATTCCTCGGAAAACAGTTGGTCGCTGCACAGCATGACCACTGTAGTCCTTGAGCCGTAAAACCACAAACAAAAAGTCCTGTATTTATCTCCCGTGCAGTGTGGCCATAATTAAGCATAAACTGTTCAGGACCTCATAATAAAACTATTGGGCAGATCTGCACCAAACTTGACATACACAGAAAACAGATTGAGAGAAAAAGATTTATTGAAAACATTGTTCCAAAATTTGCATCTCCAATTGAAAAATATCTCCACTGGCTCAGTATTCACATTTGAAAGTGTATAAGAAATATATAATATGCCCGTACTACAAATATGAGCCAGAGACCGTGCATGAGAACGAAACACACAAGCTTTACTGGGATAGAGCAATCATAACAGACAAGACAGTCCCACATAACCGTCCTGACATAACCCTCGTCGATAAATCGAATAAGACCACGTACTTAATCGACATAGCAGTACCCAACACCAATAACATACAGACAACCTACACAACGAAAATCACCAAGTACCAAGATCTCAGACATGAAGTACGAGATATATGGGGTATGGAAAAGATCCTCATCATCCCGTTAGTCATCTCAGCAACAGGGATAGTACCAAAAACGCTTGCGACGAATTTGGAGA
Source organism: Dysdera silvatica (assembly GCA_006491805.2). Taxonomy (NCBI): domain Eukaryota; kingdom Metazoa; phylum Arthropoda; class Arachnida; order Araneae; family Dysderidae; genus Dysdera; species Dysdera silvatica. The sequence goes on along the minus strand of QLNU02014176.1, from coordinate 108,624,428 downwards.
TACTCAACATTGACCCAAACACCTACATTGAAATACAAAAAGCCACAATCCTAAACACGTGTCACATTGTCAGGAAGTTTCTAGACATGGCACATTAAGAAGTGATGTAAAAAGAGGCTTGGGAACATGGCGCTCTGCCCGTCCCAAAGCCTGTTTCCGCCAAGAATGGGCGAGGAAAACTTTTATATATATAATGTCTATTGCTGTATAAAGTGGTAACATGAAGAAAATGGAATACATAATGACTCTGAGCTTGAAAGATCACCTTTCTTAGTTAAATTGTTCTGTCAATCTGACATCCATGAACCATTGATTTTGCTGTTTTATTTATTTATTTTTTTTATAATGAATCTCTTTCCTTCAATCTATTTTCTATATGTACCAAGTTTAACACAGTTCTCCGCTGTGGTTTTTTTTTGTTATGAGGTACGGAATAGGATACTTTTAATTATGGACACCATGTATGCAATTTCATTTCATATAATGAATTGATTACTTTAAATCAGTGTATATTTATCATATCTTTTAGGCATTGGCAAGAATTGGGCTATTTAATCATTTACATCACTGGTCGTCCTGATATGCAACAAAGACGAGTAATGTCTTGGTTATCCCAACATAACTTTCCTCTCGGATTGGTCTATTTTGCCGAAGGTCTGTCTACGGACCCTCTACGGCACAAGGCTGAATACCTAAAGTATTTACAGACAAACGTAAGTCACATTCGTCAAAATCTATCGTTCATCTGTTGTACGATTACATGGATCCATATGGTCCTTCTAGATTTAGATTCTAAACTACTTTTAGAATTCCGAAAATAATCACTATCAGAAAAAAAAATTAGTGGTGGTGTAGATGTAGCAATTTTTATGTAGGGATCCTCTAAGACTTGACATTTATTTGAAAGTTTCCTTCAGGATAGAAAGGATGGCTAGTCTAATATATACATAAAAAAAATGCAGTTATTCTTTATTTAGGAAATAAATGCCTTCTTCACATCTGGTGACCATATATTACCAGTTTCATATTGTCAGACACAAGCATGCATTAAAAAATTAATGTGATGTAATCGGTGCTGTTATTATATGTACATAATCTTTATGATTTAAAAATGGCAAAAGATCATGGTGTGTATATAAGCATCAAACCTTGCTTTGAGATTAGAATCATATACAAAATACTAAACTGGTATTATTAATAGAAACTTTCGTGTTCTTGTTTCTATGTAAGTATTTCATACACAAATTCAGTGTTTTATTATATGAAATGCAGTTTTATAATTGTGATATTTTTGTGCTTTTTTTTTTTTCAATGAGTTTGGGATAATTTTTTGGGGTCAAAGCCCCCATGACTTGCTATTTGAGCCTGCCCGAGCCCAAAATACTTTGTAGAAATTTGAGCCCCAGCCTGAAACTTCAAATATGACTTTAACCCCTTGACTTACGATTCAAATTTTGAAAAATTTGCTAAACTACACCATTTAGTTTCCTTCAAACTTTTATACACACCGATTTCTACAATCCTCGAAAAGAAATAACATAACTGTATTTCTAGGAGAATTTCGGTATAGAAAAATCGGTTTATGGCCTCAGTTTTATCCGTCTGATGACCCCGAGCTTAAAAACAACATGAAATATAGAGCCCATCTGATCTCTAGTTCTGACGTACCTGGAATTGTCAGGGAATTTGAAATCATCCCTAAAGGTTAGGGAAAAATTAAAATTTTAGGTCAAACATGGAGAAGTCAAGGAAAACTTCCTTGACTTCTATTTTGAATAACCAAATCTCCCACAAATTGAAGCCATTTTCTCCGCAATGGAAAATTTTGTTTATAATTGGTCAGGGAATTTTTCTTGAGAAGGTAGGGAATTTTTCTGGAAAAAATCAGGGAAATTATTTTCTCCAATAGGAGTGGGCACCCTGTAGTGCTCATATGGCATAAATTATCTTCCGATTCAATCTTAAGTTCATTATAACTAATTTTTTGTGTCCATTTGCAGGCCGATATAATCATACATTCCGGGTATGGATCAAGCAAGGATATTTCTGTGTATTGCTCTTTGGGACTGAAACAAGACCAAATATTTGTTGTCGGTAAAGCTTCAAAGAAACAGCATGCAGTTTCCAAGGTATTTCCCAGTAAACACAGCTTCTTTTAAAAGTAGTTGTTTTTACAATATCTATATACCTGTGTCCTGGTGGCCAAGTGGTTAGAGTACACTATCAGTCCAACATAGGGTCCCCGGTTCAGCTCTGGGCCAGGAAAGTGACTCTTTTTCTTTGATACATAAAAAGCTCTAGTTTTAGCTAAGGACATGGGTGTCAACAGTATTAGTCATGATCTTTCCTGTCTTTGTACCATGAAACTCAATCCATCAATAAAAACAGTTGATTCAGAGGTTTGTTTAAGGTAAATTAGTTGGTACACCTAAGCGTTTTGGCACAAACTAAAGTTCTTTTGATTCGTAGGAGTTCGAAAGAAATGGAAAAGACCATTTCTCGTTCATGTCTCAATGAAATGGCCTATAGGGTTAGTTTTTAATATTCTTGGATATTCAAACTAACTTACTTGGTTGCCCCCCACAAACCTGCGCTTTAACGTACAAGATGAACTTAATAAACATGAAGTTATGTTTATCGGTCATTCGGAATGTTAAAGTTACGCTTCTCAGATGTTCAGTGGGCATAATTCTAAGATAGAAACCTAGAGGTTGCTGAATCAAGATCTGCCTGAGACTTGACATTTTTATTTCTTTTCTGACTCTTATATGTCAAAGATCTCTAGCTTTTAAGCCCAAAAACTAGGTGTACTAACTAATTTATCTTAAACGCAAAACTGATATAGAACTACGTAAAATGCATTAAATATTAGCATCAGTGCTACAGAGCAGTGATTTTCAAACCTCTTAACCTACGAAACTCTATTGTTATTGTATATTTAGCCACAGAACCTCCTTTGTAAATATTATTCAAGAAAAACCGAAAGGGCTATTTATTATTTATCGGTATTTTGGACGCGAATGTAAAAATCAATAAATCAGTATAAAATGATGGGTAACACTTGTCTATTGTTGTGAGATATTGGTTACAATTAGTTAATATATGTAAGGGTTTGTCATTTGAAGGAAATGGAAAATTACAGATTATCTTGAAATTTTTGGCGACGTTTTACAAATTGTTTGTGAAATCTCTAGAGCAGTGATTTTCAAACTTTTTATCCCACGGAACCCTTTTCTTGTCACATGCTTAGTCACGGAAGCCTTCTCTTGTCACATGCTTAGCCACAACAACTCTTTTCTTGTCACATGCTTAGCCATGGGACCCTTCTCATGTCACATTCTTAGCCACAGAACTCTGTCCTTGTCACATGCTTAGCCACAGAGCACTTCTTTCATCACGTGCTTAGTCATAGAACCCTTGTCACATGCTTAGCTGTAGAACCCATTTTTTGTCATATGCTTAACTACGGAACCCTTCCTTTGTCATATGCTTAGCCACAGAACCCGTCCCTTGTCACATGTTTAGCCACAGAACCCGTCCCTTGTCACATGTTTAGCCACAGAACCCGTCCCTTGTCACATGTTTATCCACGGAATCCTTTCTTGTCACAATCATAGCCACAAAACCCTCCCATACATAAGGAAAACTTAAGGAGCTATTATTTATCACTGTACTGCATAAACATAAAAGTAAGCAATAAATCAATATATAGAATCTAGATAATATCTTTCTGTTGTCGCAAAATATAGTAGTAAGTAGTTAACTCTACGGGATTGTTAAATGGGGAGAAAATCAAAGAATTTTCAGATTTCCTTTAAATTTTCAGTGGTGTTGTACAGATTGCTTGAGGAACCCCTGAAGGATCACCTTGGAACCCCAGGGCTCCTCGGAGGACACTGTGGGAAACACTAGAGCAGTGTTTCCCAGCCTTCAAGTCACGACCCCCTTTCATAGTAGCCAAGTAATTCCTGACCCCCCTCCCCTTTATAAAAATTTTCTTTTTGATGCATGAGTTAAACTTGACAGAGACTTGTTCTAACAATACTCGCATTTCTGTTTTTAGATTTTGATAGATGGCTATGCTGCTCATTTAGCTGATCTCAAAACACCTGGTGTGTGTCGCCCAGCACAGGGGAATGCTCGAATGGTCCTCTCGAGAGGTTGTTTCGGATTACCAGGTCAGAGTCCGGCTCTAACAGCCATGCGGCATAGGCGGTCTGCTAAAAGAACTGCTTCCTTCCCACTTTCGGGGGAGTTGAGGTCTGGCCATTCAACGTCGAAGTCAAACAATTCTAAAACATAAAGCAAGTGGGTAACCAAATCAATGTTGTGTACTTTCTGCATTGTTCTGCAAATCGACGACCTACGGTCCACAGCAAAACTAGTCGAACAAACCAAAGGCAGCTCCTATCAGGGACACACACCTCAAGATAACCTAAGGAAAATTTCACACAGTTCTATACTCACTGGACTGATATACAGTATGAGCAATTGCTCATGTGAGCTCATGAAAAATATGAAGCAAACTTTCAACTTAGGAACAAACCATCGTCTTTCATTTTGCGTTGTGAAAATGTTTTTTGAATTGTCGTGTTGTTCTCAGTTCTGGTTTTCGTTGCAGTCCATTGTTAAATATTGACTTGTTCTGTGGTATTAATAATAATAATCACTTGGAGGGTAAGCGGATCTTTCTGATTGAAGTAATTTGCACACACATCCATATTAATAATATATCTGATTCGAATGCAATATCATAATCATCAAATTATGGCAAAATTAAAGTGCAATTATCTAAAATCAATAAAGAATTTCTAAACTTTTATTAGTTAACTAGATTTTTTATTCATTGACAGTTTTGGGGCCAAGAAATTTGGGTTAATTCGTATTCTCTGACCATTGCGTTCACCAATGGTCAGAGAACAAATGGTCAACATATTTGCGTATATATATTTTAAATTTTATTGAGTGTCCAAAAGTGTCATTTCAATGAGGGATATCCTCAACTCTTTTTTACTCGTCAGCCCCTTTTTGGGCTCCTTTTGCTTTTATGATCCCCGTATTGTTTTTAATTGTAGCATACTATTTGCTCACAGCATAAGAAATATTAATAATAAAAAATATTATAATAATAATATTGTCCCTTAGTCTGATACGTTTTAGACTCATAAGGATGTATGAAGGATTTTTTGTATATCTAGTTGCAGCATTGTCGGATTGAAGGTAACTATTTTTCACAACATTATTATGGTTGAGATGCTTTTAATAAAAAAATGAAGGACTCTGCTAAATCTAGATTTGACAAAATATGAAGTGGGAAATCTAATAAGAACAATTTTACCTCCTTCCAAATCTGTGGAAAAAATTTTATAAGTTCACTGCTTCTCCAGTTTTTTAAAAAACAGCTTATTCTGTTGTATATCATTTTTTAGTTCATTGAGATATTATTTTAATATGGGGTAACATCAAATTTTTTAATATGTAGTTGTGCAATTAATCATTTTTCTGCATCATCTATTCTTTCATTAATACACCTCGATACTGACCAGTTCTTCAAAAAGATAATTTCACATGCATTCTCATTAATTACAGTTGACATTCCAGATTTATTTCCCAGATCACACTGCTCACTGTAGTCCAGGCCTTAAGAGGTTCGGATTCCTCGGAAAACTGTAGGTCCCGGCGCAGCATGACCACTGTAGTCTTTGAGCCGTAAAACCAAAAAACAAACAATGATTTCCCAATGTTATTGGGCTTGGCTTAGAAATGGCATAGGTACAAGTAAACATTTATCAATTTTAGATGCTCTTCCATGAAACGTTTATTTTACCATAGATCTTATTTGAAATTTATTACATAGTTTGTTTTTTTTTTGTTTTTTTTTTAATTAATTCCTTAAATTCTTCTTGCCCTTATGGGTAGCCTCTAAGTTCTACAGCTCATCTGGCAACATACCTTAATTTAAAAATGCAGTTATACATATTAGCATTATTTTGTTCTGTGGTGATGGAATAAAACCATAAGCAAGGCACTCAAAGAAATATTTTCGTCATAAGTCATGAGTGGTATGGGATAATGCAGATAAAAATTATTTATTAAAATTATTGTAATACATAGTGATTGGACAGAAGTATGTAAACTTCCAAAAAACATATAACCTGAACTAATGTGACATAGGTCTACCTTTGTGGATTCATCAGAAAACTATAGGACCCAGTACAGCAGGACCTTTGCTGCCCTTTCACCATAAAAGCAAGCAACATTTTACTTAATTCCATGGCTCAAGGACCGCTAACGTCATGCTGCTGTATGTCCTAGTTTTATGAGGAATTCTACTCTTTGCCACCTAGGAAGTCAAGACTCTGAAATGTCTATCGGTAGAAAGGAACGGTAAGTGTTCCGAGCCAAAAGGCTTCAAGCTCAGT
>QLNU02014176.1:108587177-108597851 GCA_006491805.2 Dysdera silvatica | reverse complement strand
TACAGTTTTCCGCAGAATCGGAACCACTGCCGTTCAGTGAGTCAAACCATCCTACAAAGACTGTGGATCTGTTAAGGAGAAAAAAGGAAGAGAAGTACTTGGTACCATTCAAAATTAAGTCCGAATTATTCACATGGTAGCCAACATGCATTGCATAAGGCGAACAGTCGTTTTTACGATAACCATTTTATATATTAATGAGATATTGTTGAAGTGATATTGTTTTTATCTTCCCAAACCGCAATAAATAATCATATTGAGACTGCGATCGATGCATAAAAACTGGCAAGGTGGGAAGCTCATTCTTTAAAATATTAATCTTCTTCCTTACTAACACCTAGTTTTTAAAACTCAAAATTTAGAAACGTGAAAAAACTATATCTGCAACAACGTCGAGATATTCATATCGCTGTGTAAATGATCGTTCCCGTGCCATCTGGACGAACTATATTCTCACGCTAGCTTCGAAGTATTTTTTTCCTGTTCTACAGCTTCAAGTTTTGCTATATAATGTATACATATTAATAGCAATACAGATTAAGCTTGCTGAATTTTAATATTTTGCTTAGTATTTGTACTACAGTTGAACCTCGTTAAGACGAACACGCCATAGGGAACAGGAAACCTTTTCTTGTTAACAGTTATTCGTCTTATTCGGAAAGAATAATATGCTTTACAATCTCACAGGACTTCAAAAAACAGTTTGTATTGAAGTAATTCGTCTTGAGCGTTTTCGTCTTAACAAAGTTCGACTCTATTATTTTCTGATTATCCGGAAAATCGATTATATCTGGTAGTTGTGCCACCAATTACCAGGGATAATCGATAGCTGACTCTACTTTACGTCCCAAGACTGCGCTGTGGGTCATCGGAGACGGAACAGATGGCTTAACGTGGCATTCAAACTTATTGAAAATCAAACTCTGTCCAGCAGACCGAAAACTGGTGATTATAACAAATAAACCACTGCAGCGCTTGAAGTAATTACTTTTAAGCCTGCACGTACATTCAACCCATATTCTTTGTATTGATTTTTTTTAATACAATCACCATGTTTCGATATGTATCTTTCATATGAACTGCGCATCGAATAGATCAGGTAGTTTCAATCAAAGGGAAATTGCAAACTCCAATTGGTAGACCCGAACTACGACAATATTGATGCTATTGCAACTTTTAAGTTAAAAAGAAAAAGTCGTGGAAGAGGGAATGATATGCTGGTGTGTGATGAAAAGTGTGTCTGAAAAAAAAAATGCCGAGAAGAATTGCAATAGATATTGAAAAGTATTCACTGTCGTAAGACAACAGAACTGCTTTTGGGTTTCGCTTCGAAGTATTGAAAAAAAAAACTGCCCTAACCAGAAGTTTGAAAGCTATAATTTTTCTAACAGACCTTGAGCGTTATTACCGTTAGTAGACAAATGTTTCGCAACTCTTTTATTCTTGAAATCTATTCACCCTTAAAAAAAAAAAACAAAAACTGCCTTGTAATTGTTTTTTTCAATTATTATGGGGGCACTTTTGGCATTGTATGGTTTATATTAAATCTGGCAATGGAAAATTTACTCACCAAAGGACCAATGGGGGTGCCTTCCTCCATTTTCCTTGATGCCCTAAGCACGTGGTGATTTTGTTTAACGGCTAATACAGTACAACTCTGGGTGGAAGGGCTTTATTTTCACAAGAGGAAAATACGACGTTCTTACATTAGAATTAAAACTCTATTTTGACGGCAATTCCTGAAGTGTTTCGCCATTAATGAACTTTCTGCTTGCTTTTATGGCGAATGCTTTCATTTGCCACAACAAGACTAGTGTTTTTTTAATTAAAAGAAAACAAACCCAGCCTAGTATCGAACTAAAGGACATGCGTAATGTCAAAGTGTCTTTATAGTTGATTACCATCAAACTGCAAAGCGTTTTATTCCCTTATTTTAGCATTCCTCATGTGTTTTTCAATTAATACATGTTCTGTTTTCTGCTTATGACGAACAGTTTCATTCGCTATGGAAAAAGTAGTGTTTTTAAATAATTAAAAAAACTGACTTTTCGAAAACCCGGAATCGAATTCAAAACTTTACAAGATGTCTAAATTCACTTCCACCGTTAATTCCCATCAAACTGCCAGTTATTAAATGTTCTGTTCCCTTGTTTTAGTGTTTTAGAGGTATTCCTCAATTGATGACCATTAACCTGACTGCTGTTCAAATGTTTTTGTTCTTTCTTTTATTTTCCACAACACATCTCTTTCTAGTGATATTATTACCCCTGAGAAGGGCAATAATATCTTATTAGCGCTATGCATCGATACAAACACAGCATGCACCTATCGTTCGAGTGAAAGAATATATGGATGAAAACATGTATCAGTATAATTGCAACGTATATCGGTATAATTTTTTTGATTTCAACGCAAACATTAGACATATTTATAAAAATAAGCAAATCCAAGAAATTCTTCAGTAGATGACATGGCATTTGTAAAGCAGTGGAAGCTCTAACTGAAAGAAAAAAGAAAGAAAGAAAAAGGAAAAGCGTAGAACAAAATCTCTCCCCTCTTATACAGAGAAAATATAATTCAGATTTACACGCACCTTATCGAAAATTAGACCGCCTTGAAGATTTAATAAACTGATTTAAAATTCCTTCCAGTTATACATCAATATTGGGATGAGTAGCTAGCTAAAAGTGCTAATCGATTTAGCTTATTTTCTCTTACTAAGTTTCTTAAATATGTTTTCGATCTTTTAAATGATGAAAATGTTGTTTCTACCGTTGCAGTAGAAATCGGAATTGTGGCAATAACCTTTAATAACATGTATGCTTTTGGAAAAAGATTAGTCACATTGTATTTATAAGTGCTTCCATTGCGTTAGCAGGTCTGGAAGTAACATCTGTTTTGATCCAATTGTTCCTCCAAACCATTGGCGTACGCAGGGGGGGTGTTGATGGGGGTTGTAACTCCCACTGGAATGAAATTTTGTATATTTAACATAGGCACACGTGAATTGTATCTCCGTAACCCCTCATTGAGCCTATAACCACCCCCTTACGAACTTTCTGCATACACTTATGCTCCAAACGGAATATTCAGCTGTTATGAAAGTAAATCAACATTCTCGAAAAATAGCTCCATGATCAAGTTGATCATAGAGCTATTTTTCGAGAAATTTGATCATATATTACAGGGTATCTACATGCATACAGGATATTTACATATATCATATATTACAGGGTGTCTAATCATCTGGAAAACATGGAAAAGTCAGGGAAATTTGAAATACAAAGGCCAAAGTCAGGGAAATTGGAAATACAAAGGCCCAAGTCAGGGAAATTTGAAATTCATTGTTATAATAAATAACTTATTAAAATAATTTTCCTGAACTGTGCTTTTCATACCACATTACCTACTGAAAAATTTGAAAAACTTGTACTTTTGACTAAACTTCTTCCAAAAGTTACCATTTTGCACCAAAACTAATATAATTTATATAAAATTATTAAGCCTATATATTTTTCAGAAGAAAATGTTTTTAACTAAATTATTTAATCTGTAAGGGATTTTGATCATACCAGTTTCCTTTGCCTTATATATAGTTATACGCATTTTAAATGAAATAGAAGATGAAGCATCAGCTTTGCGATTATATAGTTAAACTCTTTTATAATGAACTTGAAAAGGGCCGAATGGAAATGTTGCTGTAAATATTTAATTAGTGCAAGTTTTTAGTGTAAAGAAATACACTTTTTAATACAGCTTTTGAATTTGTAAATTTACTTTAATTGAGTTATAAATGGCTTTGGAGTTTGCATTAATTGATTTCATGGCCTTGAAACTTATTTTGATTGCGCAAATTTGAGTGCCTTGTGTGTTGTTTACTGTAATTAGTAACTGGTAATCGATTAACATTTGGTCTGGAAACCTGGAAAAGATTTTTTGTAATGTCCTCCCTTTTAAAGAAAATGGTTCTATATTTTTTTCTTTAAAATATTTTCAAATTAGTAGTCTATAAAACGAGATCTCGAAGTCATAATTTTCATAATTAGGCAAGGTTTGAGTCTTTTTTTTTTCTCTTCCCTCTTTACAAGTTTGGCAAGTAAGTACATTTAAGTATATTTGAAGGCTTATCACAAATTTAGTTTAGGGGAGGGGGGACAGGTCCCTAAGATCCCCCCCCCCATGGATACGGGAATGAAATCATTGTTACAGTGCCTATAAATAAATTGAATTAGCGGTCTGGAAACTACAGTCTGCGAGCAGAATAGCCATACTTCGGCTTTGACAAATTTCTAGTTCAGTACAATATCCACTGTTTTTTTTTTAATCTTTTTTAATATTTTTTTCATTTTATTAGTTCACTTCAGAAGTGCATCTCAGGTTTAATTCGGCTTGGGCATTTGGGCTTGTATCACGTTATTATTTTATGCTTATATGCCCCGAAGCTATATGCTGTAGGCAGTGTCGGATCCAGAGGGGCATTTGAGTGGAGGGGTCTTGCAATTCTAGCTCAACAACTCATACATAATGATGATTTCTGCCCTTATCAGATTAATGGGCTATAGATTGGTTGAGGGGTTCCCTGATCAGGGGCGGATTTAGAGGTCATTCAAGGGGGGCGATTAATGACTTGATTTTTGGAAATGATACCTCATTGGACCTTTACCTTGTATCTTTTCAATGTTAAATTTTCATTCAAGGGAGCGATCCCCCGACCCCTAAATCCGCCCCTGTCCCTTATTCCTCAAGTGGATCTACCCTTGAGTTTACCATGCTGACCATACGCACGTTTTTAAATTTTTACAAAGTACTGGGTTTTACTACAGTCTTTGATTTTACCATGTTTGGCGCAGTATAGCCCAGATGCTCTTGCGCCATAAAAATTCCGAGCAAACAAACAAACTACCCTTAAGTTGGAAGAGCGCTAGGCTACTTTTTTTTTTAAGACTACACCATTGCGAACGGACCCTGGTTCGAATCCAAGAAGGGGATGGCGTCTCTTTTTCTCCTAAACAAAAAAGCTCTAGATTGAGCTAATAATACGTGGGTGTCAAATTTATTGGTAATAAAAAAAGTCCCCCATGAAAAACTCACAAAAAACTCGCCCCGGTGGCTTTGTGTGTTGACCATTATTTGGCAATTGTGTTATCCCTGAGAAGGGTAATAATATCTTACAACTTTATATGCGGAGAAAGAGAGCGTTGTTCTTGTCCTCGTTCGTCTATCGTTCAAGACGCTCCAGGTTCAAAGGAGGGACCCTAGTTTGAATCCAGAATGGGGACGGCGTCTCTTTTTTTTCCTAAAACAAAAAAGCTCTAGTTTGAGCTATTTATACATGGGTGCTGAAAATTATTGTATAATTTACCAGCATTGAAAATTTATGGGACAGTTATAAATGGACATGGTTATAATTGGTGATGTGCGAGTGTGAGATGTTTTAGTCGATTGCAGAGGCGTAACCAGGGGGAGGTGTTGTGACCCCCCATCGCAATAAAATTTTGCATATTTAACGTACGAATAATTAGTTGTAGCTCTGTAACCCTCCCCTTACGAACTTTCTGCCTACGCCACTGATCGATTGTCTCAATTATTTGAACATCTGGAAACTTCTCGGTGTTTTTTAAGCCTGACTCGATGTATTGTGTCATCGTGTGTGATGGGACCAGTTCTTGATTTGTTGGTTTGCAAATGGAAGCCTAGCAGAATTTTTTTTCAACTTATGGACTTCTTAAATGACGATATCAGCGTTTTAATAAAAATACACTAATAATTAATTATGAAAACCATGCTTTTGGGGTAATCATAAATGCACAGATTCGAATCTATTCGAAATAGTAGAATTACCCATGTTCGTTTGACGTCACTATTCCTTCTGGTCGAAACAATCGTAAAAATATTTCGCTTTGCTAGTATGCAACTACCTCATAAAATTAATAGTTAATCGGTCTTGTGGTAAGTCTTCATGTTCAACAAGATCAGATTATACATGCATAAAAAGTTTATGGAAATTTGACTACCATTTCTATTTACTTATATACGATCTTTGACCAGTGTTTGTTTTGAATGATAAACAAAATTGTAACTGTATCCTTAGCAGCCATGTTTTTGAATATAAATAATATACTCAGGGCTGTCCTGAAGAAAATTATTGAGACTATGCGGTGTTGCCTTAATTAAGGAAGGAGTATTGAAATTGAGGGGTTACTGGACTTGGTGACGTCATCGCGCCGCGCTGACTGACATTTGACTGGTCGTCTATCGTCTATCCAAGCCCAAAGTGGCGGTTGCCTATTTCATCGGTTTTTCATCGGTTTTTTGGTCATACGCAGAATATTATTTTGAGGCTTGTGTGTGGGGGGGGGGAATCAGGGGGTTTTCCTCATTACCTTATTTGTTTCCATTTAAGTCTGTAATAACTAGAGGGGAAAAAAAGAAAAAAACCGGCTGAACATTGGTGGAAGTTGTTTAAAAAGCAGCAAATACAAAAACTTTCTTGAGACTTTGAGAGTATGCGGCGCGTACTCCGTATTTTTCAAAATTTCTTGAGAGTACGCGGCGCACACAGCGCGTACCCTTTAGGGACAGCCCTGAATATATTGTGACTATATTTACCGTGTAGGTATTTCATATAATGACGAAAACAACTTAAATATTTTTATAAATAATTTTAAGCTTAAACGCAGCTAATAGCAGAAAGTCAATTTTTGAATCACTCGATGCGTTACTGTACACCATAATTTACATAATTTTCTATGATTCCCATATAAAATCGGCACAGAGGTAGTAATTTTTAGATAATTTTAGATAATTTTTAAATAATTTTTAGTTATATACATATGATGAATTCAAAAATGTTCTTGTGTATTTACAATAAAAACAACCAAAAAAAGAAAATACACTAAAAAAGAAATACTTGTATAAATAAAGTGCAGGTCGTTTGGATTTCGTTAAATCAGGGTTTTACTCAATAGGCTCTCTAAAACCCATATAACAATTCTATCAACAAATGCTATAACCTTTTTTCCCTGTGTATTAGAAAATGCGGCTATATCTACCCACCAAATTAACAACGACGTCATGTGTTTGACAGATGTATGCATCAGTGATGTAGCAGTGTTCACGCGCATGCGCAGTGTGGTTGGGCAGCTGACTCACGATTGCAATTGAAAATCTCGATTGTTAAGTTCAAGGACGAATGAATCGTTGACTCGTTTGTAAGTTTGAGCTGATTGCAACTCTTTCGATTGTAAAACTATTTTGTAATCGCCAATCACTAGCTATAACAACGGTTAAACTGAAATACCAGGCCTCTTTAGGGCCCAGGCCTGGGCATACTTGGCCTATACGTAACTCTGGCACTGATGCTGATAGCTCTGCTCTCAACATGATAGAAAAAAGTTTATTACTGATCCATTTTCACGTGCAGTATTAATAATAAATTGTTTTTATGTATTTTTAATAACATAATACTGTATTAATTTTTACTAAGGAGTTACGACATGATAAATTTTATTTAACTTTTGTTAGGAAATATCTATTCCTGCTATTACCGACAATTAGAAGGAATTTACGTACATAATTAATTTTTTATATTAGCCATTGGCGTTACTATAGAGGGGTTTTAGCCTTCCCTAAAAATTTACCCCATCACCTAGAAAAACGAAAATTAAGTATTAATTGTATGTGTGGAACATTGGGGCAAAGCTGTAGCCCCCAGACCTTGAGGCTAGTACACCAATGACATTAATAAATAATACGCTTGCTAATTTTTGAACAATTTATGCAACTTTCACGGACGTTGCAGCAGTTTCCATGAACTGCTGCAACATTCATTAACTCAATAATATATGCATCTGATTTATTTTCGTCACCAAGCTGTGAAAAGGAATTTGTGGGATGAATAAACTTCCTTGGGAAAGAGAGGAAGTCCCAAATCTTTTTATCAATCTGAATTATCAAACTCAATATTCATACTAAGCTATTTCGCAGCATTTTCTAAAAGATTCCAGTTGCCATTTCCTCAAGAATTAGTCAAATCTAGAACCTTACCAGACATTTTTAAATTTTAACCACGAATCTTCTCAAGCGAATCAGCAGACGATTCGCATTTGTAAGATCGAATCTGGCTACAGTAGGATATGATGACGTCATTCCCCAACTATTCCGTTTCCCGTCGATTTATCTAGTTCGTAAGTAAAATGAAGTTTTACTTCCCTTATTCGCCGAATACGGTGGCCTTGCTTCCTATCAAAATTGCGCAAAATTAAACATGGGCTTTTCGAACTGAGGTTCGGAAATTCTTTGATTTCTGCGAATTGTGTTTTGTTGCGTATTATCATTGTAAAAACAATAGTAATTCGATAGTCCGACTTCTGACTCTGACGTAAAAGGGGTGGGATTACGCTTTCGTGTGACGTCACAAGTGAGAGATTGAACGAAGATTTAAGCTGAGTTTTTTTGTTTTTTTTATACACTTCCAATATTCCGGCACTCCTCGACACAGGTCTATTAACAGGTTGTTGGCCGTCCAAGTGAGAAAAAAAATAATAAATGCCGTCCATATTAATTTATTATATAATTGGGAATATACTGATATGAGAACAAGCGGAAGTCTTTAATATTATTGAGAAAGTGAAAGATTTGAAATGGGGATGGGCACGCCATATTGCTAGAAGAACTGAGAACAGATGGACCAAAAAGGTCCTAGAATGGATTCCACTGGACACACACACGCCCGAGGTAAAGGCCAAAGACTAGTTGGATTTATGAAATTAAATATATTGGACCAAATTGGCAGCAAAAACACAGGATCGACTTCGTTGGAAATATGGGGAGGAGGCCCTTATCCTGCATTGACAACGGCTAAAATAATGATGAACGTTCATGATATTGATATGCAATGTTTAATTTTTCATGCCCATGATTTGATACGCAGTGTTTACTTTTATATCCATAGTTTTAAAGAGTTTATCCATATTTTTAAAGTACTTAATAATAATACTGAATCCATAGTAATACTTACTAATACTTAACTTTACTAACTTTACTTTACTAACTTTACTTTACTAAGTAATGCCAATCCATAGTTTTAAAGAGTTAGTTATCCATAGTTTTAAAGAGTTAGTTATCCATAGTTTTAAAGAGTCACATAGATTTTTTTTTTAATTTTTGATTGTGCCGTGATGCAGTGGAAACGCGTTAGCCTAACGTGTCGTTACCCCGGGTTCGACTTCCAAAAGTGCCTCCCTCTCCCCCCACTCAAAAAAATAGACCACGCTTACTGACTAACTGCTGACTGAAATCCTAGGATAGGGGCGGGCAGACTTTTGAGACAAAAGAGGAAAATCCTGTTTTTCACAACAATTTAAAAATTATTCGAGATCTATAACTATATTTTCACAAATAAGGAAGATTTAAAGCAATATCATAACAAGTTGTAATATGAATTATATCTTTATTAAATGAAAAAAAAATCCCACGAAAAATTGCTCTCATTGGCTTTAATCAGTATAAGCAATAAGCATAGGCGTATAGTTACAGGCCCATTCACCCTCCCCACCCAATAATTTGAAATAAATTGAAAGTACTGCTATATTAGAGGCTCCCCTTTCACATATACACAATAATTTCTAAAATTTACATTGACGGCAATGAGTCCATATTTCCTTCTGAAGTGTCTGTAATGTCTGGTTTGTAACTAGTCGTTTTAAATTTAAGGCACAATGCCAAAAGTTGGCACCAATAATGTGGCTCCTCATTTTACATTTAATGAAAGCCATGTTAAAAAACGATTGCTCACACAAATACGTAGACTCGAAGATACTAAGAACACCACACGCAAGTTTTTTCAACGCATGATTTAAGTCCAGAAGAATATTCCAAGTATTGAAAATCATAGAGTTTGCCTTCTACAGCAGTCTGCTGGTGCTGTAAAATTAGACTGTGATTTTCTTTTTCTTTTTTTATTTATTCCAGTTCTTTGATTTCAGTACCAAGACGCACAAACGTAGAGCTGCACAGATCTTTGTTTGTCAAGTCTATTTCAAAATTAGCCGTGTCAATACCAAATGGCGAAAATTTTAATTCCTTTACATTGACATCAAGAGGAATTGTAATAAGAACAAGAGAAGCTTTATAATTTCTGAGTTTCTGAAACCTTTGAAGAAAAGATTATCTCATGTTTGAAACTAGTGTCTGCCTTGAGATAATCTTCGTTAATGAGGGCATTGTTTTCTTGTGAATATTGAGGGGCGTTTGGGGGGGGATGAACTGAAGTTTTCTGCTCTAAATCTTCAATGAACGAAGGGCGGATTCAGAAGTCTTTCAAGGGGGGGAGGGAGGGGGATTTGTTTCGATTCCTATTTTCAGTTGAGTATCCGGTATTTTTCATTTCATTTCATTTTCCATGATATAACCCCAGCTCAGGGGAGGGGGAGGGGTGATCGCCCCCCTCCCCTCCTTGATCCGCGCTTGCAGCAAACAGAATCAATTTCTTTTCAAATGAAATAACCTTTTCTACCATTGAAAAAAAACATTTCCCTTGCTTTGTAATTAAGAATTGAGTTGATTCAGTTGTGATATAACATTCACCATAAAGTAAATGTTTTAGTACACCTTTACAGTACCAAATTCGGTTACCCTATCCATAGGCGTACTCAGAAAATAACACATAAGGGG
>QLNU02014176.1:108528449-108587077 GCA_006491805.2 Dysdera silvatica | reverse complement strand
CTTTTGCATAAAAAAGGTGATAAAGAGGATTTAAAAAATTACCGACCAATTAGCTTGTTACCTGCTATTTATAAAATCTTCACAAAAGTGCTAACACATCGCCTGCAGAAAAAATTAGATGCAGCTCAACCAAGAGAACAAGCTGGATTTCGAAGTGGATTCAGTACAGTGGACCATATTCAAGTATTAAGAGAATTAATTGAAAGAACACATGAATATGAACTTCCATTGTGTGTGGCATTTATTGACTATGAGAAGGCCTTTGACTCTATTAAAACATCAGCAGTCATCAACTCTTTAAGATCAGCAGACATCGAGGATGTGTACATTGACATGGTGAAACGTGTGTATAAAAATGCAAGTGCAAAATTTCGGTTACATAAAGATACCAAAACTATTAAAATTGGTAAAGGTGTGAGGCAGGGAGATACCATTTCTCCAAAACTTTTTACTTCAGCTTTACAGATGATTTTTCAGCAGATAAATTGGAATGACAAGGGAATAAAAATAAATGGTGAATATTTAAATCATTTGCGGTTTGCTGATGACATTGTTATTTTTTCAACGAACCCATCAGAACTCCAAGACATGGTACAGGAGCTCTCAACTAGAAGTAAAGAAGTTGGACTCAAGATGAACCTACAAAAAACTAAGATCATGTTCAATAATTTCGTAGAGGAAACAAAAATACAAGTTGACAACATTGAGCTAGAAATTGCTGATTCATATATTTACCTTGGCCAGCTGATTTCAATGGATGGCAACATTATGAAAGAACTCAACAGACGTATTAAACTTGGCTGGAGTGCATTTGGAAGAAACAGTTTTATCCTGAAGGGGAAATTGCCTTTGTGTCTAAAAAGAAAGGTCTTCAACCAGTGTGTATTGCCAGTCCTCTCTTATGGATCAGAGACATGGAGTCTAACAGTTGGAGCAATACGAAAGTTACAGACAACGCAAAGGAGCATGGAGAGGTGCATGCTTGGAATAACTAGGAGAGATCGAAAAAGAAACACTTGGGTGAGAGAGCAAACTAGAGTAGAGGACATCATTGTTAAAGTAAAAGGGCTGAAATGGCGATGGGCTGGGCATATTGCAAGAAGAACTGATCAACGATGGACAACAGAAATTCTGAACTGGATTCCAAGAGACCACCGAAGACCTAGAAAACGTCCTCAAACTAGATGGGTGGATGAAATAAGAAAACAGGTTGGGGTGACGTGGAAGCGAATTGCTCAGGATAGACTTGTGTGGAAAGCATTTGGAGAGACCTTCATCCAGCAGTGGATAGATAATGGTTGAATATGATGATGATGATATATATATATATATATATATTTTTTTTTTCTACAAAATTCATTCGGTCAAATGTATGTTCAAAATGCATTCAAATGAAAAACTTTGCTCTGTAATTGTCTAAAACGAATGATTGTGTGCATACACGAAGTTGGGGTAGGATGCAGTGAGCATTTGTTTACCGAAGGCGTTTTATCGTTGAAAGGAATGGGTGAATGTTCATTTTGTTGTTATTCAAACGTAAAGGATGGATGCGATTAGTGTTAGTGGTAAACAGAGTAAGTGAGGGGACGTTTTGAAGGGCACTGAAAGCGTATTACCAGGACAAGTTCAAGGTCATCCATTGTTAAAGAGTAACTGGGATGGGGGGGATTTTTCAAGAAAGAACGTCAAAATAGAAGAAAAAATGCCAACACACGTTTACAAGAAGTATAAAATAACCCCATATGAATACACGACGATTTATTTTGACGTTATGTCAAGTTTTTGTGGAAATTTTATGACGTTATAACAGGGATAAACTAGCGTTATTCCCATGGGGCTCGTGACGGAACTTGAGAATTTTGACGTAATAACCGAATCATTGTGATAATCGAATTCGTTATAACCGACTGTAATATAGATAACATGCTCTGCATGATTATTTTAATTAATCATGAATACAATCGTAATAAAAATCACATTCAACTTATTCGAAGGAGGATGAATTTTGTAACGTAATATAGGTAGAGGTATAGTAAACTGAAGAACACCATTCTCTGCATTCATAAAATTAACCTTATCAGTCTTCACAACCTTGATTGTGTGAAGCCTTTTCCTGCTTTCAATCAATGTTATTTGATATCAGTGGACCAAAGAAGTATTGTTGGTAATATCAGTCAAGGACATACCACATCCTTTTGCACTCTTAAAAGTAACAGAGAAAGAATGAGCATACATATTTATATACTGTGGAACCTCGTAAAGTGACCACCTGAATAAAACCTGGCTCATGGAATAAAAAAGACTCATGGAACGAAAAACATCGTCACTTGTATCTCGCATTTCAAAAAATCTTTCTAGTTTCTCTGCACCTTCCAAAGCTAATGAACATGTAGGTGGAGGTTCTGCTTGAAATTCGTGCCGAACACCCTCATGTGACTCATCGCTGACATAGAATTGCCAAAAAAGATTGAGGAATTAACGAAGTTTTACTCGCGAAATCCGAGTTTTGCTCGTAATAAACGAGTATATTTCCTATATCTTTAACGTTGAACCAACCATTGTATTTATATTTTCTCGCTAAACCCGGTTTTCGTTAAAGCAGGGCTTGCTATAAGCGAGTTCGACTGTCCTATCAAATCGCCAATTATGATAATCATGAGATGCCTCTCATTAGCACACCATCATCATTATATGAAAACGTAAAAAAAAGTTTGGCGCCGCAATATGACATCTCTGGTAATGTTTTTCAAAGTAAAATCTGTAGATCTAAGTTTTTACATGAGCAATATAGCCAAACTTGGTAATACTTGTTGCGTAAT
The DNA here is from genome assembly GCA_006491805.2 of Dysdera silvatica. Classification (NCBI taxonomy): domain Eukaryota; kingdom Metazoa; phylum Arthropoda; class Arachnida; order Araneae; family Dysderidae; genus Dysdera; species Dysdera silvatica. Next base: position 108,584,258 of record QLNU02014176.1, on the reverse strand, counting down.
ACGTTGTGTGGCGTCATTTGTGAGGCGGAATGAGTACGATCTGATCACTAAATTTAAATAACACGTGACCAAGAATTCCTTCCGTAAACCACTGAATTTTTATAATTCTTAAGGCGTGGTGGAAAAGGGCAACGCTCTTTTTCAGTTCGGTGAATTGTTACCTGAACGAGCCATTTTAAGTCACTATTGGTCAAATTCAAATCGCTACTAATTTGTTAAATATGGATTTTGGTGAAAAATGTCCCTCTTGAAAACAGACTTAAAAAATGTCAAGCTACACGATGTGACACCTTTGTTGCGACTTCCACCGAACTCCCTGTATATATATATATATATTGTTCTCCTCTGCAACCAAAGAAACCTTTGGAAAAGATTAGAAAATAAAAATCAGCCCAAGGTAAAAAGAATTCTCGAGCAAATTAAAAACATGAAAAGAAAGTTTGCACTTATCTGTAAAAACTTCTACATTGAAAACTTAAAAAAGCGGCTAGAACTTTCATCAGCCTATACTCCTTTTAATGAAAGTGAAACAATCTTTGACAAAAAAATCCTTGCCTTTCATAAAAGGCTCAAGTTAACTAACAAATCTCTTAACAAACCCTTCCTCTTTGCCACGGTAAAATTCCACAAAACCCCTCTAAAATTACTTTTATTACTCAAGTAAGCAATTCGTATGGATCCTCTGCTGCAAAAGCATTATTTCATTTATTAAAAAAAGTTGAAGACCAAATTAGAAGCCAAGAAAAAACCTGGTTCATAAATGATAATAATTCAATAATTAAATATCTGCAAGATAACCAGTTATGTAGCAGCGAATGCTATGGCTTTGAAAACCTATTCAATTCCATTGACATTTTATAGTGTTCCGAAATTATTTTTCACTACTTTGAAAAAACAGAATTTCTTTGGGCTGGAAGCATCCAACTGCAAAAACCTTCTTTCCTTTTGCCTCAAAAAAAACATCATAAAAATGTTTAGCAGGCTTTGTGTACAAACCCACGGAATTCCCACAGGAGCCAGTTACTCCAGTATTCTGGCAAACTTATACCTTCATTTTTACGAAAAAGCTTACCTTCAACAGCGAGTCACATTCGAATACATTATTAATGACCTCATAACACTCAATGGCACTAAGAATCTTGACAGCTACCCGCCAAACCTAAAACTAATTAAACCAATACTGACAACAAGAGTGGTGTTTTCCTAGATTTAAATATCAGCATCAACGACAACTCTCTTACTGAAATTGACTTGTATGATAAAAGGCAAGACTTCAGATTTAAAGTGAATTTCCTCACAAACTGGGACTCCCAACATATCCAAAAAGTCTACAGAAATATCATTTGTTCACAATGTTCTCGCATCAACAGGATATGTAGTAATAATACCCTAAATTAAAAAACTTTAGGGGAACTCATGTCAAAATGCATTTACAATAATGTTCCACATTACTTCACTAAGGATCTGGTTCATAATTTTGTTAAAAAACTTTCTTGATCCTAAACTTTCCACTTCATTTCATTTTCTACATACCTTTAACTTTCCCAGTCCCTATTTCCACTATTATCATTTATTATATTCTACCCTTTGCTTGTTTTTTCACCACAAAAGCACCATTTAAAGTTTAAGTCCTAGTGGACAAAAGGCAACTTTTCTAGCAAAAAGAACCCCAGTGCTTTGGTGTTTTCTGCTACACCCAAGACATGGCAAATCTTATTTCTTTTATCAACTTTCTTACTTCTAATCCTTCAGTACTTTTTCTTAAATACTTCTTGTCACCTCTGGATTGTTTTTCTTACATTTTTATTTATTATACTAACAAGTTTATCTCTGTAATGTAGGTAAGTGTTTTGATATCAGGTTTGAGAATTATAGTAAGCTTTTTCTAGCTGTTGTTTGCACACTTATTGAGTTCTCTATGTTCAAAAACGTTTTTGTATTTAATATTGTTCAAATTATATTTCTGTATATATATATATATATATTTGGTTTATGTGTGTGTATATATATTGTGCATATTTTGTTTAATTTGTGTATATGTGTATGTATGTTTATGCATATGCGCATATATATGTCTTTATTTTGATTGCACACTTCTGGGTCTATTATGAGTGCAAAGAAACAATTTGTTTATTTTGAATATATAAGTTTATTTAAACTTAAACTTATATATTTTTACTAGTTAATAATTAAGTGTTTATCTTGAGTGTGACATATTCATGTAAAACTTTTTACAATTTTTGGTATAAGTAATGAGTTTTCTCACTTCATCATCTTCTCTATTCATGTTAATTGAACCTTTACACTTTAATCACTTTCAATACCTCTATCTACTTGTTGTAAGTTTGCTTTTGGGCCACTTACAACAATTGAGATTGTTCTCAGTATTAATAAAGAGACCCTTCTAAATTACTAAAATATTGTTAAACTAATTATATTCTGGGTTTATACTGTTTTTAGCTAAGTTTTGGTCAATGCTGGTTTATTCAGTATTGATCACAAATCTCAATTATTGTAGTCAGAAAAAGCAAACCAATAACAGGGATTTTGTGCGGTCCCTGATGAAGAACAAAATTCTTGGTATTGTTTAATCTTTTACTCCTCTTCACCTTTTACTACTACATTTCAATTTTTATTCTGAGATGTTTCTACTACTTAAATTTACTTGGGTTTACTACCTTGTGTGATATTACTTTACAACTTTAACTTTGTCCAAGTTAATATACATTTAGATATGTGTATTCATTATACAATAATTTCTGCCACCCACGCATAGATTATAGCTCAAACTAGAGCTTTATTCGTTTTGGAGAAAAAGAGACGCTTTCCCCATCCTGGATTCGAACCAGGGTCCCTCCGTTTAGCCCGGAGTGTCTTGGACCGCTAGACGAATGAGGACAGGAAACAACGCTCTCTTTCTCCGTATGTAAAGGTGTTAAGGTATTATTACCCTCCGCAGGGATAACACAATTGCCAAATATGGTCAACACAAGAAAGCCTCCGGGGCGAGATTTTTGTGAGTTTTTCGTGGAGAATTTATTATACAATAATTTCTGCCACCCACTGTGTTGACTCTAGTTTGAGCTAATTAATACGTGGGTGGCAAAAATTATTGTATAATAAATTCCCCCACGAAAACTCACAAAAATCTCGCCCCGGAGGCTTTTCTGTGTTGACCATATTTGGCAATTGTGTTATCCCTGCGGAGGGTAATAATATCTTACATAATGTATTTATGCACATGTTAGAAGATACTCATATTTCACAACCATTAATTTTGTATATATATATATATATATATATATATATGGCCTGCAAAAGGGTTGCTGGTATCTAACTGGAAGGAGACCCACACGCTGAACGTATGTGACGATGTGTGGAACCGGCCAGGCCAGTAACCTAGTGTCCTACCCCGCCTTCAAGTGGTGCAGGCTGAGCTTTCTATTTATGTGGCAAATTAATATTTGCTGCACGGATAGAAAGGCGGAAGGGGAGGGCTAATTCACCAACCCGTCTAGCCAGCGTGGTGAAATTATGGCTAATTCCTCCATTATGTTGACACACCAGAAACCATGGCCCCTAGTCTCCAGGTGCTGGAGTGCTCCTGATCAAGGCAGCGGTCAGTGTGGCATGAAAGCAGGGGGTGCTAAGAATCACTGGAATGGCCCAGGCTGCCGTTTGTTATTGACCTTGGCAACGTATAATGGACGATCCCTTGCTTCTGAAGCAAAACTTCAGGAATTGGAAGAAGAACTTGACAAGATCAAATGGGACATTGTAGGACTCAGTGAAGTTAGAAGAAAAGGTGAAGAGTTGGTGGAACTTAAAAGTGGACATTTGTTTTATTATAGAGGAACGGAAACTGGAAGAACAAGTGGTGTTGGCTTCTTAATCAACAAAAGAATTAAAGACTGTCTTCTGGAAGTTGAAAGTACATCAGATCGAGCAGCGAGGCTCGTTGTTCAACTAACCCAGCGATACCAACTTCAAATAGTACAGGTATATGCACCAACATCAAGCCATACCGACGAAGAGGTTGAAGAATTTTATGAAGAAATCAAAGAGTTACACACCAAAGGGAAACAACATATCAAGCTCATCATGGGGGATTTCAATGCAAGAATTGGACAACAGGAACAAGGAGAGACATCGGTTGGTAAATACGGATATGGGGAAAGGAATGAACGTGGCGATCAACTCATCGAATTTGCAGAAGCTGAAAACCTTAGCATCATGAATTCATTTTTTAAGAAGAAACCGCAAAGAAAATGGACATGGAAACACCCAAATGGGGGAACTAGTGAAATTGACTATATCCTGGCAAACAAGAAATCAATTATTGAAGATTGCAGTGTACTGAACAGATTTAATACTGGAAGTGATCATCGAATGGTGAGATGTAAAGTGCACTTAAATACTAAATTAGAACGACAGAAGCTCATTAGGAAACAAGTATGTAAGAGGGTGGATTTAAAGAAATTAAAAGAAAATACCGAGGCATTCAAGTTGGAATTAAAAAATCGCTTTTCTGCACTGGAAGGACTTATTGAAGAAGTTGACATCTCAGAAGCAAATGAAAACAACGAATTAATTCTTTGCAAGAAATCCAAAATGGATTATGGAAACACCGAATGGGTAACTAGCGCAAATTGGGATTGGTCCGCAAACAACAAATCAATTATTGAAGATTGCAGCAAAATTTGAATGATTTAATACTCAAGAAGTGATCATCGACGGTGCGCTAAATACTAAATTAGAAAGACAGAAGCTCATTAGGAAACAAGTAAGTAAGAGGGTGGATCTAATGAAACTGAAAGTAAATACCGAGGCATTCAAGTTGGAATTAAAAAATCGCTTTTCTGCACTGGAAGGACTTATTGATGAAAGTGATATCTCAGAAGCAAATGAAAACATTGTTAAGACAATAGTTGAAACTGCTGGGGAAATTGGTGGTGTAACCTGTAAAAAGCACAATAGCAAATTATCTGAGAAGACGAAACAGCTCATGAAAAGGCGAAGAGATATGAAGGTGGACAATCGAAATACCAGTTCCAGGATTGAGTACATAGAACTTTGTAAAACTCTGCGCAAAAGCATGAAAGAAGACATAAGAAAATTCAACTGTGAGTTAGTAAGGAAGGCCATTGAAAATAACAAGAGCCTTAGGGTTGTTAAAGGAAGTTTATCTGTTGGGAAGAAACACATCATTGCATTAAAAGGAGAGGATGGCACCGTAACAAGAAATAGGGAAGAAATACTTAGAAGAGTTGAAGAATTCTACAAAAAACTATATGAAAGTAACAGTGGATTAAACGAAGACACTGAAATAGTCGAAGGAACAGCTCCTAAAATCTTAAAAGAAGAAGTTTCATTTGCAATAAAAAGTATGAAGAAAGGAAGAGCCCCTGGCGATGATGGTATTACATTAGATATCCTAAAAGAAGCTGGAGAATATGTAGAAGACATACTTGCAAAATTCTTTACCAAATGTCTTAACAGCGGTAACATACCAAACCAATGGGATTCTGCAACAGTAATTCTTTTGCATAAAAAAGGTGATAAAGAGGATTTGAAAAATTACCGACCAATTAGCTTGTTACCTGCTATTTATAAAATCTTCACAAAAGTGCTAACACATCGCCTGCAGAAAAAATTAGATGCAGCTCAACCAAGAGAACAAGCTGGATTTCGAAGTGGATTCAGTACAGTGGACCATATTCAAGTATTAAGAGAATTAATTGAAAGAACACATGAATATGAACTTCCATTGTGTGTTGCATTTATTGACTATGAGAAGGCCTTTGACTCTATTAAAACATCAGCAGTCATCAACTCTTTAAGATCAACAGACATTGAGGATGTGTACATTGACATGGTGAAACGTGTGTATAAAAATGCAAGTGCAAAATTTCGGTTACATAAAGATACCAAAACTATCAAACTTGGCAAAGGGGTGAGGCAGGGAGATACCATTTCTCCAAAACTTTTTACTTCTGCTTTACAGATGATTTTTCAGCTGATAAATTGGAATAACAAGGGAATAAAAATAAATGGTGAATATTTAAATCATCTGCGGTTTGCTGATGACATTGTTATTTTTTCAACGGACCCATTGGAACTCCAAGACATGGTACAAGAGCTCTCAACTAGAAGTGAAGAAGTTGGACTCAAGATGAACCTACAAAAAACTAAGATCATGTTCAATAATTTTGTAGAGGAAACAAAAATACAAGTTGACAACACTGAGCTAGAAATTGCTGATTCATATATTTACCTTGGCCAGCTGATTTCAATGGATGGCAACATTATGAAAGAACTCAACAGACGTATTAAACTTGGCTGGAGTGCATTTGGAAGAAACAGTTTTATCCTGAAGGGGAAATTGCCTTTATGTCTAAAAAGAAAAGTCTTCAACCAGTGTGTATTGAACTATACTATATATATATACTATATAAATATATCTAAATGAACTGATCAACGATGGACAACAGAAATTCTGAACTGGATTCCAAGAGACCACCGAAGACCTAGAAAACGTCCTCAAACTAGATGGGTGGATGAAATAAGAAAACAGGTTGGGGTGACGTGGAAGCGAATTGCTCAGGATAGACTTGTGTGGAAAGCATTTGGAGAGACCTTCATCCAGCAGTGGATAGATAATGGTTGAATATGATGATGATGATGATATATAACAAATCGTAGAATTTCTAAATCAAACTGGAATCAATACATTGAGGCCAAGGCTACGAATTCTTCAAAAAAATAAAAAATAAAAAATAAAAATAAAATTGCGTTTTTGGCTTTCCCAATATCGAATTTAACAATATTAATTTCAAAATCTCTCTCAATAACTCTAAAAAGTTTTCCCCCAAAAAACACTGAGATTGAAATGAGCTATAAATACAATGTTACTATAAGTCGACAACTTTTCAACTATAAATCTGTTTCTAAAATAAAATAATGAGGCTGCTGATACACCAGCATATGTAAAAGATTTGTTGACAGCAAATTTGTTGACAGCAATTTGTTGACAGCAATCATCAACATGTCATTACAGGTGATATAAATTTCTTCAGTAATAGTGATTTAAAAAACTTTCGTCAAAAAGAACTAAGTTTAGATTATAAAAATATATGCAAAAAAACACAGAAGAATATCATCAGAGAAATTGATGGTTTTATTTACAATGTGGGTAGACATACAATACCAATCAAATCATTTGACATTTGAAGCAATAAATGCATTTGTGAAATTTTCTTACACGCTGTCTGGTATAAAAAATGGGTTAAATCACATAAAAATTTCAAGAGCGTTGCAGAATACAAAAGAGATTTGAAGGATTTTTATAAACGCTTTATGTTATTGAACATAAATGTTTTTCAACACTTGCCATAATGTGCAAGAGGTTCTATGCTTCAAACATACAGAAATTTCTTGATAATACAGAGCAATACAGAAATCTGGGTACAAACTCTACTCCTGTCTTCAAACACATACAGGGTGCTTTTGAGAATCTCAAAGCCATCCAATCTCCAATCAACTTCCCATACATGACGCTTACTGTTAAATTTTATAAAGATCCAATTGGTTTTCGCACTGTTAGATGTGCTACTAGCTCTTATAGTGTTAGAGCTGTTAAACTGCTTCTTCAAATACTTAAACAGATTTATGTTAAAATTTCCTTAAATACCTTTATTTTTAAAAATAGTTTTCAACCTTTAAAGACTTTGAACTCCAGTGATAGGAATCCCACTTTCATTAAGTGCTTTGATTTTGAGGATCTATTTAACCAAATCAATTTAAGAGACTTATATCGTGTATTATTAGAATTATTTACAGAGTATGATATAAAATCAATTGACAAAATCTCGTTTGTAAAACTACTAAACTTCTGTCTTAACTATAATATGGTATATAATGGCACTGGTTATTATAAACAGGTAAGAGGGCTTTCTCAAGGGGGAGTGTATTCTTCTTTAGCTGCAGATTTATACTTACATAAATATGAAAGTTTGTCTTCACCAAGAACGGATCTATTTTTTGGCAGATATATAGGTGATATAATCTGTATAGGCTATGGTATGGAGCATCAAAGGCCCCCCCCGGGGCCCCTCCCCTAAATTCGTCTATGTAAGCGGGTAGTGTTTGCGTTGATAAGCGTGTCATCATTGCTGCCAATGTCCAATTCAAGATTGTTTGCAGCTTGTATTTTGGTAACAGTGTGTTCAGGAGTAAGTAATCTCGGATGTCGTTCATAAAAAGAAAAGAACCCTCTTTCATTTTCTTTGGAAAAAGGGGGAAAACTATTTTTAGACTCGCCCTACGAAAATCAAGGGCAAGTTTTTCTGCTTGCCATAATGGGTTTTCTCTCGTAATAAAGGATTTCGTCTTGTATATTTTGAATAGTGTGTGTGTGTGTGTGTGTGTGTAACCACCCAAATCTTTTATTTACCCTCGTTAAAAGAGGGTTCTATTGCATTTAGCAATGGCGTAATGAAACAATATCAATTAAATTTAACCTTTGAGAGGTGAGAATGAAATCTGGAAAGGTCAAAACGTGCAGCAAACAAAAAAGATTTTAATGTATAAATGTTTAAGCATTTTACAAGCAGATTTAACCGATTAATCGATCTTATTAGAGCAAATTTATGTTAACCGAATAAACGTAATTAAGAAATTAGTGCATTTCTATTTTTTTTATTCAGAATTAGAGTTGTGGGAATTACGATTAAGACAATGGAAAAGTAGTATGGGAAAAATTGTAATACATACGAATAATGGAAATATAGTAATCTATCCCACAACGAATCTTAGGAGACAGAAAAAAATTCTCAAATTTAAAGGTTTATTAATCGGAATGATACATTAAGTAAAGTCAAGGGACTGAGAAAAAGATCTTAAATTTAAAGGTTTATTGATCGGAATGATACATTAAGTAAAGTCAAGGGACTGAGAAAAAGATCTTAAATTTAAAGGTTTATTAATCGAAATGATATATTAAGTAAAGGTGGACTTCAATGTTTTATTTGATTTATTTCCACCATCGCAGAGTTCAGAAATGTTAATACATTTCGTAAATACATTTGAATATTTAGAAATTGTGATTATTAGTATTTGAATTACACCTCACAATTTAATAAAGTTACATACAGTACAATATAATGATACAGCACATTATAGCAATAAAGTGATGTTGCAGTTCATTTTTTTTGTATTTATAAAAAAAAATATCCAAAAGAGTCGATTGCCTTATTTTCGGTCGCGTTTATAGAATATTTTATTTTATTCTTTCAAAAAGTTGAAACGAATTGATTTCAATGTCAAACGAGATAATATACTTGCGAAGAATATTTAGAGCATCACTGTCTTCTTTGAATTTGGCAGGGGTGTGGGTAGCTCGTCCTCTGCTTCATAATTCAATGTATCTACACATAGGCGTAGGCAGAAAGTTCATAAGGGGGGGTTATAGGCACAGTGGGGGGTTACAGAGTTCAACGCGCATATTCCCATGCTAAACATACAAAATTTCCTTGTAATGGGGGTTGAAAACCCCATCAACACCCCACCCCCCCGCGTACGCCAGTGTATCTACATCTAAATAAACAAATTTCTTTTTACCGTCTCATCATAAATAATTTGATCCAAAATTCTTAATTCCGTTACTAAAAAAAAATGGCGGCGTTAATAGGGAATAAGTTAACATAATGAAGCATTTGCCAGGAATAAAGAAAAAAAAAAGCAGTAGCCCCCCCATTTAACTTTTTTCCCGAAAAACAGATTAATATTTCTTTTTCATGCTAGTTTCTAAGATATGTGTGTTGGTATACGTAGGAAAATTAAAATAGTTTTCTTTAATTTTGATTTGAATACCTTACCAAATTCAACAATAGATAATTTTATTTGTTTCCCTTATTTCTATTTTTTAGCATTAATAAAAAAGGAAAAAATAATAATAAATAAAGAATAATAAAAAAGTTTTTAAAACACGAAGTATATTTATTATCCCAACTGCGATAAAGGTTTTAGTCTTTCAGATTATGATATAAACTTTTCTTCATTTAAAATTACTGTTTCAAAATTACTTTCGAACTCATCGAGAGATTACAGTTTCCGGAGCATAGCAATCAATTTCAAGTTATGAAATCTACCATCTTAAACAACTAATGGTTTATAGCTTTGCCAAATAGCGATTTTCTCCATTTTGAATAAATAGACTATCTTTTTTTTTAAATCTTTTACATTTGGGTTGTATCCTGAAAATAATTTCTCTCTCTCTCTCTCTTTCTTTCTCACAAACAAAAATCGACATTGTTCCTTTCTTTGCATCCGTTCATTACCCTTGGACTTACGTAACCCATTCTTTGAATGGTGAAGTTATTGGAAACACAATTTCATAAATCACGAATAATACTAGAACAGAATTTGATTATGTATGTCAAAGTGTCCAGCCCATAGCCAGAAAGTCCTTATTTCTCTGCTCTCGGCAATATTCAAGAAAAAAATATGCCAAAGCCTGAAGGACTGTTTTTTGTTAACATATTTAATTAGTATTTGTATAATAATCGTTTTTAATTATAATAATTATTTTATTTTAAATTGTTTTTTATTTATATTTAATAAATTTATTTTAAAAATAATACTTATTTTATTTTAAATAATTTTTTGAATTTATATTTAATCCATTTATTTTAAATAATAATTACAATTAGTTAATTTTATTTTAAATTAATTACAACAATTATTATTTTTAATATTTTATATTATTTGCACGTATAATTATTTGCAGTTTTGTTAGAAATAACGTTCTTGCTATACATGTATGCGTATGTTGATGGAAAACATATCGCAATCGACAATTAGAAAAAATATAGGTACGGTAATCATCAAATACCTTGAGTACCCGTATCAAAAGCCGCAGCTGTTAAAAAAAGCACATATACATATCTGTTTGTGCATTAATATTGTTTATTAATTTAATGTATCGAATTTTTGAATTGTGCATTTAATCATATACTTCATTGCATATATTAATTATGCATATTAAGTATGCATATAATATATAAATAACCATATTAAATATATAATGCGAACACTTTAATTCATGATGTGGAAATTTAATTCGATGTACAGCCCGCGCGTTCCGTATTGAGTGTTGTTGCGCGGCCCACTTGGCACGAAAAGTTGGACCGCCCTGATATTGGTAAAATAACTTTTTCCCCACTCTCTCTGTCAGCCACAAATCGCCGTAACGCAGTGGTTCCCAACTCAATTTAAGCCGCGGACCACTTTTCCACTTCAATTGGACTCGCGGACCACTTTTCCACTTCAATTGTACCCGCTGACCACTTTGAAAAATTCTCACGAGCTGATTGCAAGACCTTAATAAAAAAGGGAGCCGGGTCTTTTTTGTGGGGGGGGATGAGTTTGTAAAGTCATTCTTTGAAAAAAGAAATAATAAAGAGGGAAAAAAATCTAATGATAATACAGTCAAATCTCGTTAAGACGAATTACTTTTAATACGAACCGTTGTATGAAGTTCCGTCAGATTGTAAAATACTACAAATATACCATCAATTTCATTTTTATATTTAATTTTAATATTTAATAAATAATTTTATAAGTATTTTTTAATTAATCGTTTTTTTAAATAATGACCCGTCTAGCGGACCACTTGGGACTCTTTGGCGGACCACCAGTTGGGAAACACTGCTATAACGGGATAGTAAGTTTGATGCCATATTTCTTTTTGGAATAAAGATTCGAAAAATCGCCAAGATGCGCCATCTGGCTGGAGAAACGGCCGCCTCATTTCTGTAAACAAAGGCTGACTCACTATTTTTCTCAGCTTGCAGACAGACGGGTTTGTGAGAATTGTTTCTTCGAAGTGTTCTCATCTTTATATGGAGAGGCTGCCGGTCGCCGGTAACATGTGCGGCAAGAATTCTTCGGCAAATTGAACTCGATCTTTGGATTATACGTCTGGGATTAAACTCAGCCCATTTCGCTGCAGTTTTAAACCTTTAAATAAAGGTAAGTCTCCAAAGTTTTATTTTAAATAAAATATCCATTTCTTTGTATGTTTTTAAATTGTTTTCATGGGTTTTCGAATTGTTACCAATGACGGTTCTAGGCCGGGGCCGTGTGGAGCACCGGATTTTATTATGTTGCCTAAGTGCACGGGCGCCGCCAGCGAAGCTAGTGCCCCCCCCATTTTTCTGTCTAGAACCGCTACTGGTTCGAGACTAGGGCTGGAGGGTGCATGGCCAGGGCCGTCCTTAGCTAAAACATATTTCGGGGGGCCCCATACATATATGAGTGAGGAAAAAAAAAGAATAATGTATGAGCACGAGGTGGCACGAAATGCGAGATCTGAAGCAAAAATATTTTTGGGGAAATTTTCAATATTACAAAAATTTTAAATTTGAGAATTACGCTTCGCGGGGTCCCAAGAAGCGCGGGGCCCGGACCATGGACCCTTTTCGCCCCTGCTTAAAGGGCGGCCCTGGACATGCCCCTCCCCAAATATAACCGAATTTTATTATCCTGCCCTGGAAACCGTGCACATAGGCAGGAATTAGTGCCTCCGAAACTTTTTTGTCTAGAACCGCCACTGGTTGCTTTTCGCCGCTTTATGGTTCTTATTATGATCATACGAGCAAATCAAATAACACACAAAAATTGTAAAGAAACGTAAAGAAATAAATAATTATTTTCTTAGGATATTAATAATATAATATGGGTTTTGATAATAGAGTAAAACCTTTTATTAGCAAACACTCACCGGTAAGAAAAATCTGCCCGTGAAAGGAGTGATCCTACGAAAAGTGAATATTATCATGAAAGTGTTTCCTGCCTGGAAACTTCTATCTGACTGTAAAAATGGGGTGTTCATTAAAAGGGGGGTTTACTATATAATAATATAAGCTTTGATAATGTAAGTTTTGATAATACAAGCTTTGATAATGTAAGTTTTGATAATACAAGCTTACAATGTAAAGTTTTGATAATACAAGCTTTGATAATGTAAGTTTTGGATAATACAAGCTTTGGATAATGTAAGTTTTGACAATACAAGCTGTAATGTAAGTTTGATAATGGCTGCTTTGGTAATGTAAGTTTGATAATTCAAGCTTTGATAATGTAAGTTTTGATAATGCTTTGATAATGTAAGTTTTGATATAATACAAGCTTTGATAATGTAAGTTTTGATAATACAAGCTTTGATAATACAAGCTTTTGATAATACAAGCTTTGATAATGTAAGTTTTATAATACAAGCTTTTAATGTATAATATAATCTTCAAGGCCGTAGCCAGGATTTTTGCCGGGGGGGGGGGTCAAAATTTCGTTCAAAATAAAATTAAATACGTGTCACTTTTATCATAAAGAAGAAATATAGATACATCATACAAAAATAAACGACAAAATACCAATTTTGCCTTCAGACATGGTTTCTCTCTATTTTTTTTTTCTTCTTTAAACTATTCTCAAACTAGTGGCCTACGAAATGAGATCTTGTGGTCAGATATCTGATAATTTTTCAAGGTTTGAGAGGTTTTTCCCCACTTTTTTATAAGTTGGGCAAGTAAATACATACAGTATACGTGTTTTTGCTGCCCTATTATAAATTTAGTTCCGGAGGTGGGGACTGGTTCCTAAGATCCCCCTCCCCCATGGATACGGTCATGTAAGCTTTACTTATATGAGTTTCGATGATATGAGATAAGCCTCATATGTATTAATTATCCATCAAATAAAGGAATAGGGCTAGCTAATATTATTCACGTCTATGTGAATGTATTCTTTTAAAAGAATGCGTTCTTGGATTTTGTGATATTTGGGTCATTCATTTACGGAATGAGATTGGTTATTCGCACTCACAGCACACCTCCACAACTGAATTAGAGCTCCCACCCACCCCAATCAAGGTATTTTCTAGGAAACCAGTCTCCTTTTCGTTATGTCTACATTCACTGGCGTACACAGAGAAGTGTTGATGGGGGGGGTTGTAACCAGGGCTGTACCCCCAAAGGGTACGCCTTGTGTGCGCCGCATATTCTCAAGAAATTTTGAAAAAAGGTCTCAAGAATTTTTTTCTATTTGCTGGTTTTGGGGCAACTTTCAACAAAGTTCAGTCTTTTTTTTTTTTCTTTTTAGTCATTTACAAACTTGAATGTAAACAAATGAGGAAAACTCCTGTGAATCCCCCAGGTCTCAAAATAATATCCTGCGTATGACCAGAAGAGGAAGGAAAAACTGATGAAAGTGGCAAGTGACACCTTGGGCTTGGACAGACAATAGGCGACTAGTCAACTTCCAGTTATCGCGACGCGGTGACATCACCAAGTCCAGTAACCTCTCAATTTCAATACTCTTTAATTAAGACAGCACTGCATACTATCAATAATTTTCTTCAGGACAGCCCAGGTTGCAACCCCCCTCCCCGCATTGCGATGGAATTTAGTATATTTACATATGAATATATAGAGTTGTAGCTCTGTAAACCTCTCCCCCATTGAGCGTATATGAACCACACCCCTTTATGAACTTCTTTCGCACGCCTATTTTTACATTATAAACTTTGCATCCTTGCATTTTTACAACATTACATTTTTGCAACATTACATGTAGGATTCAAAATTCAGATAATAGAGCCAGGGTAAGTGTTTAATTCAACCTTTCTCATTTCCGATCGCTGGCATACGAAAGAGGGGAGGGCTCCAAGCCATTTCCATTAGATAGCAAGGCACAATTTTTTATTTAACGCCGATGCATATACCCATTTTAAAAACTAAAAACCCTTTCATAATTTTGAATTGAATATTCCCTTACTTCCCTTCCATATAAATAGTGAACGGGAAGGAAGGATAAAAAATGATGAATTGTTATGCGATGTCAATTCTTATATAGACGATATATTTTTTTCCAACGAAGTTTTGGCCATCTGGCGCAAATTTTGCAGAGTTGATAACGCAAGCGTTACGTGCCATTTCCGGAAGGAACTAAATCCATACATACGCAAAAGAGCGAATTGAATAGAATCCTTGCGTAAATTGGATATTTTTTTGTAATCAATAGACAGTGTCTCCCAGAAAGAACGGATCCTCTTTGTTTCTCGGCTTTCCGGAAAAATAAAACGTTTGTTGTGCTTTAAAAATTTCCTGAATTTGAAGTTTTTCGTTTTGTACTGTAAAGCCCTTTGACTGCGCCTTCTTTGAACATCAGAAAAAGGATAGAAATAGAGTTTCAATTTTTTCTTCTTCTCTTATTTCAAATGATACGCCTATAATTTTTGCACCGTTTTAAAGCATATTCGATTTCCTTTTTGGTGGTACTAAAACTACCTTTTATGAAATATTTGTGGTATCATTTTTTTTTTTTTGGTCCTACGCACACTATTAATAGTTATTTAACCGAATTGCCAGACGGAGGCATAATATTGCCAGTCGTTTTTCAACAGGGTCACCATACAGACGACTGACATTCAGGGGCTAACCGACTCCCGAGCCCCTGCGCCCTCATGGGTTATAAGACTCGCGCCCTCTGATAGGACCCAGTTCGCCCGTGCTGACATTACCTCACAATACGTATACATACGTACGAGCAGTAGCGCAGTCATTCAAAGGGGAGGAGTCTTAAGTGGTTTCAAAGAAAATGTGCTAAAATAATGTGTTTTGATATCCAATGAGTGGGATTTAAAATCCCCTTTCCTATGTCTCTGCGTACAAATTGAAGCATGGAGCTGAAACACAGCGAGTCGATTATATTTGCTAGATAACTAGGTGCGTTATAAAAAGAAACGCATCGAACAAATTTGTAAACCGAGACCATAACGAGCACTTTATGTCTTCTGGGAAAGGAAGTTCCATCTTTTTCTGGGATACCAGTGGCGGATGCAGGGGGGGGGATTAGGGAAATTTCCCCACCCAAATCCATAAACATGCAGTGGAAATCGGCTATAACGAGCGCCAATCATCACAATCAACCGTATGTGACGACGGAATTTTTACAAAAAGTTTATATTTTTCACATTGCTC
Source organism: Dysdera silvatica (assembly GCA_006491805.2). Taxonomy (NCBI): domain Eukaryota; kingdom Metazoa; phylum Arthropoda; class Arachnida; order Araneae; family Dysderidae; genus Dysdera; species Dysdera silvatica. The sequence continues at coordinate 108,568,221 of QLNU02014176.1, read as the reverse complement.
GTTAAATCCGGGGTTCAGTTGTCCGTTTTTTTCCCGTAAAAGTCCAGTCTGCAGGTCCCTAATCTGTGGGTCGCGACCTCCAATGGGGTCATCATAGTTATGTTTCGTGGAAATTATATATTTTTATAGGATTTTTTACCATGGAGGGTTTCAACCCTTGTCTGTTTTAATGTAATTAGACTGAAATATTGCACCAGTAATTGCAACACCGATTTCTTTGATAAATGAAAGGAGTTGATGTAAGATGCACTCATCAAACAAAGCCTGCGTGTTGAAAATGGTTAAATTAGTTTTTGGAGAAGCCAGTCAAATCGCGACAAAAATATCTGTCCAATAACAATATTCAGCGGTGCATTTCAGACATGTTGGTAGATGTGAAAAAGCTAGTTTCCAATTGAATCAAACTTTCACCATTGTTTTCAAGTTGATGAATCAAATGGCTCAAGTAGTTCATGTTCTCAGCCAAGCCCCTACATCCGTGCCTGTTCTCATTTACTTGTCTTCGTGAAGTATATTTATTCAAATTACACCAAAGAAGACTTACTGTTTAATCGCGCCCTCGAAATTACTACAAAATGTTAAGATATTTTTGGAGAAAACGAAACAGCTTTTCTTGAAAATAAAGGACCACAGTGGAAGAATGTTAGTGAAAAAAAAAAACCACCCGCAAAATCCGGTTTATTAAGTCGAATCCGGTCTATTTGGAATTCATTACAATTAATTCTGACTTTCTACTTCTGTGTAGTTCTCATTAGTAGGGCTCGACAAATCCGGTCGACATGATGTTTGCTGTTGGCTAGTAGAAAATCTTGCTTTTCTGCTAGGTTCCAAGTATTCTATTCTAAGACTATTCGGTTCCCTATGCCCCTGTTTATTGGAACGTTTTCTTGTTCATAGTAACCAGAGAACAGGACATTTGCGACTCATTCAGGCTTGATTCATCAGTGTGTGGCCATTTTACATTCCTCTGGCTATTGTAAGTGAAAAAAAAAGGCTCTAGTAAGAGGTATAAGAGTGGTGAGTCAGGCTTAACCACAGTGGTTAATTTCTCCGGAGCCTTTATTAAACCACTTGTGGTTATCGCTTTGGCTATTGGAAATTACCTTTTTTATAGAAGTATATTAAATTCTTTCTTTAACAGAATTAATAGAAATTTTGCTATAACCAGATGAATTTATACCCATGAGAATTTCGAGCCTGTATGGAAATAAAGCAAATGACGTTTATTACAATATATGTCACAGAGTCTGAAGCCTTTGTAACGGAGGGAAATTTTATTTTTCCTTTACTGTTCGGAGATGTATTACGCAATAAAATATGATGTGTAACTATTAGAAATGTATATGTATGTGTGAATGCTAGCAATGTTAATATATATATATATCTTTTAAATATGTAAGTTACAGTGTGTTATATCGACATTTTTCTATTTTTTTCCCTGTCTTTCATTTCTAGTTTTTTCTTGATATGTGCAACGTCAAATGCAGCTCGGATATTCGGATTGGGATAAAACACTTATTTAAGTATCATACGAGAGATGGTTTTTCGGCTTTTCACCTTTTGGTTGATTAATTCACTTTCCTTTTTCGTTCTTCTCTCTCTCTTTCTCTTCTTTTCCTTCCTTCCTTCCTCCTTTCTTCCTTTTTTTTCTCCCCTTACCAGTCTGGGCTTCCCAGCGGGTGGAGAAAGAAATTTAATCCTAGGTTTAATTATAACTTTTCCCTCTCCATGGGGGACAACGTCCCTACAACAAAGGAGAAAACAACTCAACTAAGCTGACGTTTCCAGGATAAACAGGCACACCGGTTATCGAGTTCTTTTAACTATTCATATTTAACATATATTTCTGTTAATTGTTATTATCATCATTAGTTGAATTATTCTGGTGTAAAGACAGCAAAGGTCATTTTACACACTGAGTGGTAAAAAAATAACAATATTAAAGTACATACACAGACCTTTCTTACATTTGTTTGCGTTCTCAGAAAAGGCGACGTCCACTGGGCTTGTCGTAAAACGAATCCCTCATAAATTTCGAAATTAAAACATTTCAAAGAAGTTCATTTTTATATGTAATTTATGGAAGTATGTAACAGCTTATGTATTATGTATGTAATGCTTATGTATTATGTATTGAATGCTTATGTATTGTGTATGTAATGCTTATGTATTATGTGTGTAATGCTTATGTATTATGTATGTAATGCTTATGTATTATGTATGTAACAGTATGGAAGTATGTAAAAGTTTTATTAAAAGTAGGACCGGCCTTTGTAATAGGTGAATGTAGCGGTCGTATAGAGGCGCCGACCAAATAGGGCAGCGTCTAAATTTTCATTTACTCCTTCCGCTTTGCGGGTCATCGATGGTCAAGCCTCAAAAAGCAGCCCTTGTCATCAATCCCTGAAAATCTTGCCATGTCTCTTCTCATGTCGTAACGTCTTTTGTACACCATCCTTCAATTTGTGGGGTCCCACAATAGAAACACCATGTTCACTTCGCAGGCTTTCTTAACTGTTGCCACTTAGAAATGCAAGGAAAGGAAACTTAAGTTTAATTCCTAAAATTGGCAAAATGCCAAATGGTTTCTTTTTACATTATGTTTTCTAAATGTACATAATTTTAATTTCCGAATCTGGCAACAAATATATTGTATAGTTATAATTTTACTTTTTGTATTTGGCAACAGTTTGTTTAATTGTCTTCCGAATTCTAAAATCAAATCAGTCTTTAATTTACCATTGGCGTGTGTATACGTACCATGAAGGATCCACCAAAAAATAGCGTACTAAATTTCTTTAACTATGTATTTAAATGAATTAATTTATTTGTTGGCATACTACTAAATTAACTTAAAACATTTAAAGCTTTAATAAATATTATTGCAATTGGATTGAATTGCTGCATATCTTCAACACTTGTTTCTGCAAGTTTCCAATGCTCTACATTTTTTTTTGTTTAATTTTACCTTCATAAACCGGCGTACCAGGATCTCGAAAGGGAGTACTATCGAATGAGTGGGAAGAGGGTTCACTGCTAAATTTCAGTTTCCAATATGGCGGCTATGGGGGACTAATGTAATTTTCCCACCCATTGGACAAGTATCGATTCCGTATCAATAACTCACACACTCTATCGACATTCCTGCCTCTAATTTGCTGATTGGTTTTCCAAGACGATAAGTATATGGCCTTCCAATCCGACAGAGATGAAATTAGGTCATATGGCGCCCGGCTCAAGCCCAAAATTTGGCGCCCCTCCCAGCTAAATATTAATTATCTGCAAAATAATTAATTTTGTGGCGCAACTTTTTTTTTTTAATCCTCTTAGATATTTCCCCAATACTGAATCGTCTTATAAGATGGAAAGCAACGATAACAATTAAAATTTCCTTACAACAAATAACATGTAACTAAACCACAAGAATTTTTTCTGGTGAGCTAAAAATTAAATTGCTTTCTTATAAAAATTAAAGTTTTCATGATTTCCAACCAGGGGAGGACTGTGCCACCGGCCCCCGAACCGGTTCGCCCTCATGAGCTATAGGACCCGCGCCCTTCGATTGTTCAAGGTTTGCGCCTTTTGAGAGGACCCGGTCCGCCCCTGTTTCTAACTATCCGTAATGTCCTTTGTACAGTCAAATATGTTCCTCTCCATTTTGATGTAACTTTACCTTGCCAATTTCTTACTTGCAGTGTTATAATGTGATATACGAAGGATTCGTACGCAGTATTCATTCTGTGTGAGCCTGAATTTATTCTTATCTGCTTCAGAAATTGTACGGAAGTAAACATATTTGCACATTGCATTCAGAGAATTTATAAAATGTCAATTTAATTTATTGGAACTTATTTAAGAATAGGCGTTTAGAAGATCAAATTGGATTTGGCATCGTCTGCACTTCGGGGTCGTTAGGCCATTTTGTTGTCTCCCCCCCCCCATCTTGAGACGGTGCCCAGTGCCATGGCACTAGAGATGAGTTCTGGCTCATTTTTGGAGGCCCGAAACACTTTGCTGGAATTTCGAGCCCGCCCACGCCCGAAGCCTCAAATGTAACTTTAACCCCTTGATGTACGATTTAAATTTTAAAAAGTTTGCTAAACTGCACTGTTTAATTTCCTTCGAATTTCATATACACGTATTTCGACAATCCTCGAAAACGAATTACATATAGGCCGTTCGCGAAAAGTCGACCGATGGTACCGTTAGAATTCACGGGAGCTGACGTCACAAACGGGCTAGTTCATTACAGCAGAGGGGAGGACGTCATTTCAGAACTGGTTTTTAGTGAGCGTTTATCTGCGCCAAATGATGTCCTCCCCTCTGCTGTAATGACATCCTCCCCTCTTCTGGCTGAATGAACTAACCCGTTTGTGACGTCAGCTCCCGTGAATTCTAATGGTACCATCGGTCAACTTTCCGCGAACGAATTATAGTTGAATTCCTTGAAGAATTTTGATATAGAAAAATTAGTTCCACAGCTTTAGTTGCATCTGTCTAATGAGCGAGAGCCCGAAAATTATATGAAATATAGAGCTCGAGTCCGTTTCGGACCCTGGCTCGGGTCCGAATCTTTATACCCCTCTAAACTCCTCCAATCTTTAAGCCCCTCTCATCTTTATACGGCACCAGTCGCACCGCCCTTGATTCGTTACTGCCTCCGTTTTAGTCTTTACACAACAATATAATTACGATTTCCGCCTAGAGGTATTTTAAGTTTCTATAACCGGCCATGATTACAAGGAAACATGCTAGAGTTTTCCTCGTGACTGTTACTTCACTTCTCCTATATGATATTATGTAAAATCGGATTCCTTGTGGCATTTGATACTGGACACACCACCTGCATTTGATTAATCACCAGTTTATTCTCAGTGCTAACTATTTTTGATAGTTACTGTCGTGTTGTTTTATCAAATTCTTTACACATATGTATGTGTGAGCATTTGTTTCATAAGCAGCTAATTATTTGGTGCATGCGTTATGGCGATCAATCATTGGATAAATGTTTTTCGAACGGTTCTTTTTCAGTGACTCCGCAAGCAAAAATCTCTGATGAAAAATAACGAGTTCGTTAACGGAAGTCCAGAGGAGGAAATGTTTCCAGGGAAGATAGATAAATTTAATCAAATAAAACATATTGATATTTATTTATTTCGTAGATGGTATCATCCGTTTTGTCTCATCTATTGCGGAAAAGGATTTTATCATTCTGTTTCCCTTTACTACACACCAGGAAGCATCATATTTTTAATATGCTGTTGTGTTGAAAAAGCGAACATACACATAGAAGCATTGGTAAATCGGTTCAAAGCTAACCTGGTACACTGACAAGGCGCAGAGCAGTATAATTCCGCTAGTGCGGTATAGTTCGCCCTTCCGTTAACAAAAGATACATTTCGTACATAAAACATTAAAATAGTGTGCAAATACATAAAACATAGGCATATTTGCGCAATTAAAATCTGGTATTTATTAAATTTAGAAAAAAGACTCATTATAGCAAGCGCTGACGTCATTAAAGTAACTGACCACTCAGAGGACCTTGTTCGCTTGGCGGGATATTTGGCCCCTGGGATTTTGTTTGTGTGTGTGGATTTTTATGGCGCAAGAGCATCTGGGCTATACTGCGCCAAACATGGTAAAGAAGTGGGATTTTGGCAACCGCGTTTTTCTGCATTCCAAATTAGGCGATAAATAGTCTAATAATGTTGAGGGTTACCTCATTTTTCGCCAATTTGCGAACGAATACTTGTTGCACGGGCGTGAATAGGTCGCCGTAGCCTTAACAGTGTATAGTCCGTTCCCGGAAAGTTGTCCATCAGTCCCATTAAAATTCAAGGGAGCTGAAGTAACAGACGGGTTGTTTCATTGCAGTAGAGGGAAGAGGATCTTTCTTAATTGGTCTTTCGCGGCACCAAAAGCCAATTAGGAAAGACACCCTTCCCTCTACTGCAGTGGTTCCCAACTCGATTTAAGCCGCGGACCACTTTTCCACTTCAATTTTACCTGAGGACCACTTCGAAAAATTTCCACGAGTTCAGGGATGTGGGGCGATAGCCCCCCCCCCCATGAAAATTTAACATTGAAAAGATGCAAGGTAAAGGTTCAATGAGGTATCATTTTCAAAACTCAAGTCATTAATCGCCCCCCTTGAATGACCTTTAAATCCGTCCCTACACGAGTTGACTGCAAGACCTTAATAAAAAAGGGAGCCGGGGAGGGCTTTTTTTTGTGGGGGGGATGTAGATGTATAGAAGTAAGCAAAGCAGTGTTGCGAACGGTGAAGCCAAACAAAGCAGTGCTGTTTAGGTGAAAGCCCTAGTGCAACAATGGAAAGTCCCCGCATTTCACCGAACATCCCTACATGCAACAGCGTAGCAGCTTTTCTTCAAGAGTTGGGGCGGGGGCATGGGCGGATTTACCAGGGGGGGACCCGTCCCCCAATGTTGGTGTTAGGGTTCCATATCCCCCTCCAATTTCAAACAAAATGCCTTCTACTGGCATATTGTCACCCCCATAATATTTTTATGCCGTCGGCGCCATTGACGTTGTGTAATAAATAAGTATTGTGACAGGTGATAGAGCCTGTAAAGCGGGCGTCTGCAACTAAATTACCTACGTGAATTACTAAACAAAATGGCTATTTATCAAAGGTTTGCTTCCAAATTTGCGTCTTCACTAATTTTGAATATACCCTTTTAATTGCTACAAAAATATTAATATTTTTATACTTGCATGTTAGTTTTATGATACTGTTCCTTATCTTTGGAATTGCGAAATTATTGACTTGGGAATGCCAAATTGTCCTGGCTTGAAACATTGTAAAAATATTGTGGGGAAAATGGTTCCCACGAGCTACCTGAATCGCGATTTTGCCGACCCCAGATGCAAAGTGAAAAAATATCATATGGAAGCGTTTTTCAAATTGTGGTCCACGGCTTGGTACAGAACCCTAAACAAAATATCTGTCTTCAGAAAATATTGGAATAACTGTTTTGTAATAAATTTACAAGCGAACAACGCGCTGTTTTAATGAAGAACGCCTCGTGGAGTTAATGACAAATTTAGATAAATGTTTTTCACTAATTTTTGCCAACAAAATATGGAACCATTCAGTGCACATATGTGACACTGAACGGTTCACTGAAAAGGAAAAAACGTTGCAGTTAAAAATATAATTAATAAATATCATGAATATAATTAATGAATTAATGCAGTTAAAAATATATAAATGAATATAATAATAATATATATATATATATATATATATATATATATATATATATATATATATATATATATATATATATATATATAATAATATAATATAATGAATGATATATATATATGTATATATAATAATAATAATACATATATAATGAATGCCTAATAATATATATGAATGGCATATGAATATAATTAATGAATGCAGGAATTCATTAATTGAATTTCCGTACGACAGTGTGTTAGTGACGTAGCTAGGTATTACGTTGCTCCGTCATTATATCCCCATTATATCTCCGCTATTATATCCCCAGTTTTCCTTTTACTGTCTCATCATAAATTTGATCCAAACTTCTTAATTGGGTTATTAATACATCGTGGCGAGAAAAGAAGTACAATGCTAAACTTCGGTAAAAAAATAGGGTCGTTAATCGGAAATACATTAACACTATGAAACATTTTCCGGACAAAATTGAACAAAATACGGCCGTTAAAGAGAAACATTCGTTAATTAAAATGACCTTATTGGGAGAGTTTACTGTAACTTAAAATAATAAAAATATTTTGTTAAGGTATTATTACCCTCCGCAGGGATAACACAATTGCCAAATATGGTCAACACAAGAAAGCCTCCGGGGCGAGTATTTTGTGAGTTTTCGTGCGGGAAATTTATTATACTATAATTTTTTTATTTCTCCGATTTTGACACTCCGGGCTAAACGGAGGGACCCTGGTTCGAATCCAGGATGGGGAAAGCGTCTCTTTTTCTCCAAAATTACATAAGCTCTAGTTTGAGCTGTAATTAACACGTGGGTGGCAAAAATTATAGTATAATAAAAATATTATATTCTTTTTTTCTTTAGTTTCCTTTTATGATGTCCACGAATTCTTTGTTCGGAAATTTGTTATTATTATTATTACTAGTAAACTAATAAATCACAAATAATAATGATAATCCGCTACGCTTTCTAAGAAGGTTGGAAAACATTGAAATATAGTTAAAAGGTGTACTTTTGAAACACTCTTGGTTTAGGAGAGGCCTGTATATTTAAATTCATTTGAATGATCATATGGAGATTGCTTCAATTTAACATTTACATCACATACTGGCTTTTATGTTATTATAACGCTTGGATGCGCTTCTGTAATTTCTGACTAATGCCAGGTATTTAATTGTGAAACTATTAAACTTACATTTCGAAAATGAAAACTTCTATCTATCACAATCTGATCCTGTTTATAATGTTTGTTAACTACACATGTCAGCAAATATTAACTGCAACCCACCGACCCCAAAATAATGTTGAAAAAAAAATATATGTCGTCTACGCTCTGAAAAATATCTTCGTTTCAATTAATTTTTTTAATCATTGAAATAGAGATAATGTATTGTCGTGGTTAATTTTTAGCCGGGTGGGAAATACTCGAAGGTGAGGGGTAGGGGTCTGCTTCCTTGGAAATTCTAGACCACTAGAACCACCATCGACTTTAGTCTATGAACTTTAATTATACCACGCCCATTGAAATATATTGCTGCTGCTGTTGTTGTTGATTATGCAAAAAGGAAAATTTGGCTGCAACTGGCGACTCTAATTATATGTATGTTACGTAGCGAAATAGAATATTGTTAGATGTGTATTTTTTCTTTCGTGTGTTTTGAATTTGCCACTATACGCACAACGATTGCGTATTTCTTTGTATTGCAACACAATGTGTGCCCAACACGTAGTATTTTTTATTCTTGACGTGCGTGTAGTGCCCGGGAAGTAAAAATAGATCCCCAAAACACTTAAAACTAGTTTTGGCGCGTCCAACTGAAGCTCTACCATGAAATTATCCAACATTTCTGGGCCTAATCCATTATGGCTGAAAATGGCTGACTTCAGAAATAGCAAATCGTCGGCGCTTTAGATTTGGAGTTCGTTTTACGAGGAAGAGAACAATGGTCAGTAATTTTAAGAAACCCTGGCGCCCAACAACAATGGTATGACTTCGATTTGAAGGGTACGTATGTTTGATTGCGCGTGCTTCAAAGGTCCTATTGAACTTTGAGTGAAGTTCGATAGACAAACGTGGGATTTTTTTTTTAGTGTTACCCACTGATGAACAGGATTGGGTGATGGAATGTATTTATGACGTCATACAAACATTGGAGTGAAGTATCAGGCTTGTTGACACTCACTTAAACTTAGATAAGTGCTACAAGTGTTTGATGATTTGGGTTCGAGATTAAGCTGCGATCCGTTATCGTCACTGGACTTCTTAAGTTGAGATCCACATTATCGTTTTCAGATATACACATTGGCGTATGCAGAACGTTTATGTGGGGGGGGAGGGGGGTTACAGAGCTACAACGCCATATATTTATGTGTATATATACAAAGTTTCATCGAAATGGGGTGGGTTACATCCCCCATCATACCCCATGCGTACACCAGTTGATATACACACACGGTTGTATGGTGGTAACCAGGGATGTAGTCGTAAATTAAGCAATACCAGAACGCTCAGTCCTTGGTGATACTATTGGGGGGGGGGGCTGAGGGACAGAAGAATGGAGAGGGAGAAACCTTATAAGAAGCAGTGCCGGGAAGTCGTTCCAACTCAACTAAACCCCTGTTGGTAATGCGTCTAGCTCCCACGAACCGGGTTTAATTCCAGCTGGTATCTAGCGCTTATTTTCCCTCCTATACTATGGATCCGTAGTTTAGGGTTTGAATTCTTAAGTGACAGTTTCGAATCCCTCGTAAAAGTGTAGAACTTACTTCTGACAGCACGTCTTTGACTTGGGGACAAACGGTTTGATAAGTAAGAAGTTCATTTGGAGCAAAATACAGCGGACATGTCGTATGTAAATCAAAACCGGAAGCGTATAAGAAAATGGCGGCTGATGCATCGGCCTATAATACTAGCGGCTCTAGTTCGATGTATTGGTTCCTTAAGTTCAAGAGGTTCGGATTCCTCGGGGAAATGTAGGTCCATTACTTTACGGTGGCGTAGTGGTAACGCATTTGTCTATCGTACCATTAACCTGGGTTCGATTCCTAATAATATTGTGGAATGAGGGCCGTTTCTCTGCCCACCGTCATATAGAGTTCCCTTTGCAGTAGCGGTTCGAATTCCTCTGAAAAACTGTAGGTCCCATCGCAGCATGACTTTCGCCCCCCTTGCCTCGTAATAATCGGGGGGGTGAGGAATTAAGCGCTCCAACTCGCCCGTGGCGAGTAAATTTTCTGGTATGGCGAGTAAATTTCCCGGAATTTCAAACCTCTTAAGGATTATACAATAATTTTTACCACCCACGTAGATGTAGCTCAAACTAGAGCTTTTTGTTTTTGGAGAAAAAGAGACGCCGTCCTCATCCCGGATTCGAACCAGGGTCCCCGCGGTGTCTTGACCTACTAGACGAACGAGAACAAACGTTTTTTCTCCGTATATTAGGGCGTAAGATCTTATTACCCTTTACAGGGATACCACAATTGCCAAATAATGGTCAACATAGAAAAGCCTCCGGGGCCAGATTTTTTGAGAGTGGGGGAATTTATTATACAATAATTTTTGCCACCCACATATACGTAGCTCAAACTAGAGATTTTTCTATATTTGGAGAAAAAGAGACGTCGTCCTCATCCTGGATTCGAATCCAGAATGAGAACGGCGTTTCTTTTTCTCCAAAAACGAAAAAGCTCTAGTTTGAGCTATATATATACGTGGGTGGCAAACATTATTGTATAATAAATTCCCCCACGAAAAAACTCACAAAAATCTCGCCCCGGAGGCTTTTCTGTGTTGACCATTATTTGGCAATTGTGTTATCCCTGTGAAGGGTAATAATATCTTACACCTCCTAAAGCTTTGTCGCACCTTTTCGGCTGGTGGTAGGAATTTTCAGGAACCCCCCCACCCCCACCCCCTGGTAATAATATAAAAAAATCAACGGCGTGGAAAATAGCTACGAGAGTGTATATCTGCCATGGACGATCATGCGCTGTATTAATGCTTTAGTGATTGTGAACTTTACTTTACTTTTTTGTGCTTTACTTTGGCCCCTCCCACTCTCTCTCTCTCTCTCTCTCTTTCTCTCTCTCTCTCTCTCTCTCTCTCTCTCTTTCTCGCTCCCTCGTATTCCGCTTCTATTTATCCGTGTGCTCCGTGGCGACTTACCAAGTTGTCCACAGGATTTCGAGGACATTTCAGAAGGAAAAATAATGAAATAATATTTTAATTACCGCACTTAACAACAACAACAACAATAATAATAAATCAATTTTAGTACATTCCTCTCACTGTTTTTCTTCGAGCACAATATCGAAAATTGTATTATTATATTAGTTATGTCAGAATACAGGCATGGAACTGGTTTTTGTCTCCGAAAAAAAAAAAAATGACAGCTCTAGCATGGTTTACTCCTTTTCTTCGTTTCTTGTTGAACTAATCCCAGCACCGATCGCCACACCCTTCTTATTTTTTTGTATTGATTTTATCCTATTAAGCATTCTCTTGCCATGTAAGATCAGACAGGTTAAAATACGCCATTAAGAGATCTTTAATATGGACACATTTAGGTTAAATGTAAGGGCAGATATGTAAATTAACGTACAGGGGAAAGGCATTATGTATTTGTTTACTTGTTCGCGCTTTTTTTTAAACTTTTTATTTTATTATTATTGAGGGTATTGGGCGCTATTATTGCATGGCTGTGATTTGTGTTCTTAACGTCTCGGCTGTCTTCACTGGCGAATTCTAGAATACAGAGACCAACAATTTATGGATGCAGAGACCAACAATTTATGGATGCAGAGACCAACAATTTATGGATGCAGGGACCAACAATTTATGAATGCAGGGACTAACAATTTATGAATTCAGAAACCATCAGTTTATGAATGCAGAGACCAATAATTTAGGAATGCAGAGACCAGCAATTTAGGAATGCAGAGACCAGCAATTTAGGAATGCAGAGACCAGCAATTTAGGAATACATAGAGCAACAGTTTATGAATGCAACGATTGACTAGGGTTTACCATAACTAGTAAAATTTCGTCGCTGGTGCAATATATGAGAAAAGATTCCCCGACGTTTCTAGAACTACTGTTCTCTTTGTCAAGTGAAGTCACTCAATAAAGGGAACATTAGTTCTCGAAACGTTGTTGATTTTTTTTTCTTATAGGGCCACTGTTACTTAGGGATTCAAACCCCGAAATATGAATCGGTAGAGAAAACGGTAGTGCCCCTTGTACCCGCGGGATTTCAGTTCGGGTTTTCTCACATGGTGGAAAAGCGCGTTAACCCTATACCCGACCTTTTGTCACTCCAACACACACTTTTGAATCTTGTTCTTCGTTTGTCAGTCCTCTAAATTGACTTGCCAGTGGCGTACGGATAATCCTCACAATCACCCGGGGGGGGGGCCGCCATGAAAAAGGGACCCCCTTTGTCTTCGTTTATTTTCCATAAAATTTTTAAGTAAAAAAAATAATATTATTATTATTACATTTTTAGTTAATAAGGATTTTTTTTAATCTTTAGGTAAAATATAAAATAAAATGAACGGTTTCCAACTGTGGCAAACTCATTACGCGTATTTACTTTAGCTGTTTTTATTGTTTTTAAAACTGTTCAGCTGTTTTTATTACCTTTAAAACCTTTAAAACACCCTCCAAAAATTTTAAAATCTAAACGAGTTTTTAAGCTATAGCATACGCTTTGCGTCAGAACCCTACGTCATGAAACGGTGACTAATAAACATGTGTTCTGTTTAAAATATTGGAATGTGTCGTCGGTTAATTTCGTATACAGGAAACAACATATACAGGGTGTCCCTGAATTCATGGCCAAAACGTTAAGGGATTGTAGAGGACATCAAATAAACCATATTGGCACACATCCCTATATCCACAAAAGACCCGATTTGGCTGCAGAGTGACACTATTGTTTACATCCACATCGTTACTACGTTGGCAATTACACGCACAAAAAAAATTTTTTTTGACACATGATTTAAGTGATGATCAAGCATGTGTAATAGGTGAAGGAGAACAAAAGAAACAACTTTGGTCCAGTGAAACAATGTCCGAAAATGAGCCGTTCTGGAACTATAGGGCTGCTATTATTTGCATCCACATTAGTTAATCATGTAACAAAATTTGAAAAATTTGCCGTTTTAGCCTAAAACCATATTGGAAAAGGTTTCACTACTTACTATAGTCCAAAACAACTTCCCATGGCCAAATTAATGCAATTCGAGAATTTATAGCCCAAACGTGAGAGGGTGGTGCTAGCAGGGCTTAAAATGAAAATTTTCACAAACCGAAACACCGTCCCGGTTTGCTGCAGTACATTTCGAGCCCTGCAGCATCCAACAATACTACGACGTATCCTTAAGGGAATTACATGCTCAGAAATCGCAGCCATGTCGATAGGGGGCGCAGACGACGTGGCAGGGGTTAAAAGCTGTGGTTCAACCACATCGCAGTATTTACGGTGTCGATATTGACAAGATGGAACAGTTTACAAACGCAGAAAAAGCAGATATGCACCTGATGTACGCATTAGTCGAATACAATTATAAACAGGCGCAAAGGTCGTACCGTCAGGGATATCCTATGCGTCGTGTGCTCGATCATAAAATGTTTGTGAAACTACACCACCAGCTATGTGAGACAGGTACCTTCCAACTTCAGCCGACGGGATGTCGGAAGTGAACTCTGAGAACGTCAGCTATGAGTGATAACATCTTGCTTATGGTGACAGAGAACACCAGGCACAAGCACGCCATCGGTCGCTCAGAGCCTGGGTGTACAGAGGAATAGTATCTGTAGAGAACCGTGTGAAGAAAAATTACACCTTTACCATTTGCAGTCAGTGTAGGCATTAACAGTTGCTGATTATCTTTCGCGTTTAGATTTTGCGCAGTGGTTTCTGCAGCAAAGTGCCGTAAATGTCAATTTCCCCACTCTGGTGGTCTTTATGGATGAATCAACATTCTCACGTGAAGGTATAGTGAATGTGCATAATCCGCATACGTGAGCGCTCCAAAATACACATGGTACACGTTCAAAGTCAAACCAGCAACGATTCAGCATCAATGTGTGGGTGGGGATCGTGCATGACTCCTTAATTGGGCCTCACCTACTGCCGGACCGCCTCGATAGGCGAACCTATCGTATTTTTCTGGAACAGGTTTTACTCAAATTGCTGGAGAAAGTTCTTCTCGCCATTCGTGCCCATATGTGGTTCCAGCACAATGGGGCATCTGCCCATTTTAGCAGAGACACGCGTCACCATCTGAATGCCACATTTGGGAACCGGTGGATTGAGCGCGGGGGCCTCTACCCCGTGGCCTCCCAGATCACCTAATCTTTCTTGTCTCGATTTCTTTCTGTGGGGATATTTGAAAAGTATCGTGTACGTGACGCCTGTGCTGTCCTTGGAGGATCCGGTAACTCGACCGGCACACGCAGCCGGCGATGTGCGCGATCAGTTCGATGTTTACAAAAAATTACGACAATCGTTACTCCATAGTTGTGCCGAGTGTGTCAATGTTGGTGGATGCACGTTCGAGCATTTGTTATAATTATGCGCAATAAATGTCACTCTGGAAACCTCTGTGTCTTTCCTTCATTTACGACTCCTCACTGCGTTTCTAAGCGGGTAATTTCTTTACGGATGCGTAGCATTGTTGGATTCTATATGTGCTGCCAGCCAGGGCTCGAAATATACTGGAGCAAACCGGGACAGTGTTTCGGTTCGTGAAAATTTTCATTTTAAGCCTTGCTAGCACCCTCTCACGTTTGTGTCATAAGTTCTCGAATTGCATAAATTTAGCCATGGGATGTTGTTTTGGACCGCAATAAGAGGCGGAACCTTTTTCAATATGATTCTAGGTTGGAACGGCAAATTTTCCAAATTTTGTTACGTGGTTAACTAATGTGGATGCAAATAATAACATCTCTGTAATTCCAGAACGGCTCGTTTTCGGACATTGGTTCACTCTGCCAAAGTTGTTTCTTTTGATCTCTTTCACCTATTACACATGCTTGACAATTCCCAGTTGCCTCCAGTATGGTAAAAGAATCATTTTCCATACCTTTGATGACTAAATGGCAACACTACTCAGGACCAGGGAAGGGAATTTCCGATTTTTTTGTTTCTGCTGCATTATTTGGGCAATCGCTTAAATCATGTGGCAAAAAACATTTTTTTTTGTGCATGTAATTGCCTACGTAGTCACGATGTGGATATAAACAATAGTTTCACTGTACAGCCAAATCGGGTCCTCTGTGGACATAGGGATTTCGGCCAATATGGTTTATTTGATGTCCCATCATATGATATGATGATGATATATATATGTTTATTTATTTATTTTCATATATGCATATACAAATTAATTTTCGTAACAGGGGGCCCCAAAAAAATTATTGCGGGGTCCTCGAGATTTTTCCTTACGCCACTGAGACTTACGCAGCAAAACTCGAAGCGTCAAGAACAGAGCAAATACTGATACTGCAAGAGCACCAAAATACTTTTGCATACATTAATTCTGATTTTGAACTATTATTTTATTACAGTCATACGCGTTGTTGGTGTCACTGCTATTTGCGCCCTGTTTGACGTCATGTTTATGTTTTTTCTCTGTGTTTTATGACAGCGGTCGCCAACCGGTGGTGTGCAGAAAAATCTAGATATTATTCATTTTTAATATTTTATTAATAATAAAACAAAAATAATATTCTAAGAAATTCTCATATTCTGAATGACAATTTTTGCCTTTATATTGCACTAAATTCACGAAATGTGGTCTGCGGGATTTAAAATTATGGATTTAGTGGTCCGTGAGGTCCGAAAGGTTGGCGACCGCTGTTTTATGACACATACACAGCTAAGGCCATGTTGACTCAAACAAGGTGTTTACCCTTTTCCAGATACTCCTGGATATGGTTAATCTCTAAGTAATAATGCACTATCGTAGCTCGAAATTGTTCAGTATTTTTTTTCAATAGCAATATGGTAGACTGTATAAAAGGCCTTGAACTCCCATGACGGCTTAGTCACATCTGTTGGCCAAGAAATGAAATTTCAAAACCTCATTAATGTAATCACTTAGGCTTCATGTCCAAACTTACGGTTGTCGGTCGCCTAAGTCTGGCTTTGGGTGCGCTTTGATGTTTGAATACACATATAGTTCAGATAGGACAGCGTGCAAGGGGGGAGGGCTTGAGGGTAGTTTCTCTCCCCCTCTTTGTGCAATGTTATTAGTTTCAAAATAAAATTCCTTTCTTGTGAAAGAAAAATTTGTTCCTATTACCCCCCCACCCCGTTTTGAAATCCTGCACACGGGCCTGAGTTCGGAAAACGAGTTTAACAGGATGTTTCATTTTGGAAAACTTTATGAACTTTAAGGTAGTTGATTGGTTTTTCTATGGCGCAAGAGCATCTGCACGATCTCTGTGAGATTTATACACATAAAAAAAAAATTTGCAACCTATTTTTTAATTCCTTACTTCATTGTGCCAGGATGCGTACTTCTGTTACTCCTAAACTTTAGTTTCAAAATAGCCCGTAAACTTTACTTTTCAAATCATTTGTGAATTAATTTATTAATTAATTAATTAATTAATTTGTTTAAATGTGTTCGCATATGGGACTGAAAATCGAATTAAAAAAGGGGAGACAATTCTAAAAATTTTTTGCTGGTATTTAAAATAATCTTTTTATATATAAAATCTCCATATCTAAACTCTTGTTTTATGCACTATTTATTTGCGGGGTACACAATTGAAAAATAATTAAAAAAAATTTAAATTTAAATTAACAAACTGAGGTCAAACGTGTCTTGTATTCTTGAACGCCTATCGGGCGTTGCCTTGTCTCGCCACATATTTGTCGTGGAAATAGATTTTGAAAGACGATTATTTAATAAGCATGGCCTGCACGAGGCCACTCCAAATCAGAAATTATAAGATGTATAAACAACAATATGAATTAATCGACATTTTTCATAGTACAATAAATTAACCAAACGTACAGCGAGATTAAGTACGATTTGCGTTCTTCAAGCGTTGCACCGGTTCTTATTTATCCAGTCTGCGGTTAAACATGCCGTATTGCGTCATCAGACCCACGTGGATATTCTGGGCAAAACATATAAATTAGCGTAAAGGACATTGTTAATGACTGTAAATTTACTTCTAGCTTCAGAAATGCGTGGAAGCCCCCTAATATTAAACTTTGCGCACCGATATGATATCCCCGTCCCCTTGCCCCATTTTTCAGCTTCTAAAACGTTTTTCAACAACTAGTGTCGCTAACCGTACCGTAAACGTATCGTGATTATTTGAAGAGATACGTTCAAAAATGCCGCTCCTGTCCCAGGTGAGGTGTATTATTGCATATGACGTTTTTGGAATGCAAAATTTTGAAATTGTATATTTAAAAAAAAAAGTTCGTTTCCACTGAAGCTGAATTCTCACCCAACATTAAATAATTACGATGATTATTTATAAAAATGGGGACACCCTGTGTGTGTGTGTGTGCGTGCCTTACTAGTAGTTTTAGTTTACAATGGAGGTGCGCAAAATATTCACTTACCGAACGTTCATTTGGGCGGTGAACGGGTTTGGCATCCCTAATCAATCACTGAACAAGTTTGAATATCTCCGTTCAATCAGTGTGAATGATTTTGAATACATCCAATCAGTCAATATAAATGATTTTTAATATATCCAATCAGTCAGTGTGAATGATTTAGAACCTCTCTAATCCGTCGCTGTAAATGATTTTGAACACATCTGATCAGCCAGTGAACCATTACGAATATATCTGATGTATCATTGAACGATCTAACGTAAAAGCAATTTCGTGTATAAACGCTTCCGTTCTTTTGACCGTTCCTTTGTGTACCTTATGGTATAGAAATGTTTCGAAGAACGACCGAGGTCCTATTTATGTGGGCTTTTATTACTTAAGAAAGAACGAATCTTTATTGCCTTGATTTTCATTAGATGGAAACGAACAATATAAATCTTCGTTACGCAGAAATGCACGGTCACGTTACGTTGAAATGCATGGTCACGTTGCGTTGAAATACACGGTCACGGTATGTAGAAGTGCACGCTCACGTTACGTTAACTCGCTTAACGACAGACATTAAACAAACAGAAGAAGGTCGAAAGAAAGGGCCTGCATATCCCTCCTTGTCTTTTATTCGTAAAAGCAGCTGGGACAGATAGTTTAACGTGACCTCAAACAACGATACATTTACGCAGAACTCAGTTTATGGGGAATCGAACTTAACCCAACCGGCCTGAAGGAGGTGGTTATAATCATGGGACTACTAAGATTTAAAGGGTTTAAATGGAAAGAATTGCAATTTATTCCAATTGTTTGTGGGAGAATCTCTCTCTACCAGGTCCGTGTACAGGATTTCTAAAAGCAGTGAGTGAGTTAGGAGGGATTGTCTGGCAAGAACAACATACTTTTCTCTCTTACTGTTAGTGTAATTTAATGCGCAGTTATACGTATTGAGGAAATGCAGTAATTCCGTCCAATTAAAATAATATTTATTTACTGCTTTGAACGTTTAAAATACTTAATTAAGATGCCAGAAAGATTAAATAATTAAACCTTACGTTTAAAAAAAAAAAAAAAATTGTAATACGCCTTTTTTTGGCGTAGCGTTTCGTAGTACGTGTACACACGTCGATGGTAAATTGAAGACTGATTTGATTTTAGAATTCGGAAAACAATTACACATACTGTTGCCAAATATAAAAAGTGAAATTATAATTATACGCTGTGTGTTGCCAGATACGGAAAGTGAAATTATGTACATATGGAACACATTATGTAAAAGGAAACGATGTGGCATTTTGCCAATTTTAGAAATTAAACTTAGGATTTCTTTTCTTGTTATTCTATGTGGCAACAGTTAAGAAAGCCTGCGAAGTGAACAAGCAGGATTTCTATTGTGAGAACACAGTTATTTTAATAAAACGCGCAGAGCCCAGAATTGGAAAGAAACATGTACAATACAGATTCGTTTAGAATATCGCTTAGTTGGCGCGAACATGATACATAAAACTAAACCTAATCATTAATATTAAAAAAAAAAGGATTAAACTTTAAGCTTTTTACTTTACATTAACGTAATTCTATTCGTAAAATAGTTTTTAGTTCAAAAGAGTTCGTTATTTGGAGGTCTCTTGGGATGAAGGCTTGTTGAAAAAATGGCATAGTTTCATAAGTTGTTTAAGCCTCGTGTTTGCCGTCAGAGTTGTTGACCACAAGTTTTGTTGACGTTGGCGAGAGCGTTGTTGTTGTCGTTGTTGGCGAGGGCGTTGCTTTCATGTAGTAATGGTGGTGTCATTTCGCCGTTATTTCCATTTTTTTTTTTTAATTCCAGTTAGATTACGAATAAAATGCAATCTCTGACTGGAGTATTCCGCGTGATGAAAAATTCTTCATTAATTTGCTGATTTTCTTTGATGCTACCCTAAAAGATCGTCAGTCTTTAGAATTCAAGTATTCTAGGACATCAAAATATCGGAATTTTAGAATTACTTGCAAAGAAAAGCCTTTAATAATAATTATGTAATGCTTTAAACGTTTAAAATAGTTAATTAAGATGCCAGAAAGGTAAATAATTAAACATTATGTTAAAAGAATTTAATACGCCTTTTTTCGGAGCCTTCGTTGTACATGTGCACACTTCAATGGTAAACGGAAGACTGATTTGATTTTAGAATTCGGAAAACAATTGCACGTACTGTTGCCAAATATAAGAAGTGAAATTGTAATTGTACAACATATGTATTGCCAGATACGGGAAGTGAAATTATTTACATTTGGAAAACATGTAATAAAAGGAACAATTTGGCATTTTGCCAATTTTAGAAATTGAAATCATTAATTTTGCTTCCTTGCGTTTCTAAGTGGCAACAGTTAAGAAAGCCTGCGAAGTGAACAAGCAAGATTGCTATCGTGGGATCCCACAAATGTGTAATAAATTTGATTTTTTTTTCCTAAATAGGAGTTAATTCCCGCGTCCCCTTTGTACACGATATTGTTTCTCATTTTTATTGGTTACTGCCAATAAGTACAGTGTGAGAATATTGTAACAACACTTCCGGTACGGAAGAAACCCTCTTACATTATATGCTATTGTTTATTATGGATATTAATTGTTTTAGTGGCAACAAAAATAACACACGATTGTTCTTTTTTTTCCTCTTTCGTTTTTTGTTTTGGTTGTCTGGTTTTACCTTTTTAGCCTCTTCACTTCTTATTTTTTGCATTTAAACGTGTTTAAATAAATATTTACTTAATTTCTAATTGAAATATTTATTCACCAAATTGTACGTGACGATATGAATTACTATTAATGAATTATTGGAGGTAGATCCAATAATCACTCAAGAATGGCTAAAAGTAAAATTAACCTTTAAAAACAGAAAGAAAAGAGAGAGAGATGAGGTTTTAGCACTCTATCAGTGTTAATTTATCTAGTACAATCTCAATAGTACAATATCTAGTACAGGTTTCAACCTGGGGGTCGCGAACAGGTTTCTGTGGGTCGCCGCAACTATTTTTAGTTGCAATTATTTTTATAAGGAATTTTATACCAAATGTTTCCAACGCTTTTATATTTCAACATGGCTACACACATTGCAATATTCTACTAATGGTTGTTAACTTTATATCTATAATATACATTAATTTATATAATTAATATACATAATTAATGAATATATATAATTAATATAATATAATTTTATATTCTAATTTTTTCAATGTGTTTTCTTTACTCTGTTAAAAATGCTTTTATTTCGCAAAAATGGCGGTGGCAAATGAAAGGGGTCGCGGTTTGAAAAAAGGTCGTGAACCACTGATCTAATATTTAAATTATATTTGTTTGAGGTGGTGAGGGGCTGAATCCTCCAAATTCCCCCGATCCGTTGATGTGAATTGTAGGTCGCCCTTTCTCGTATATGTTTGCCCCTTTGATGCAAAGTTTCCCCAAGAAGACAGTTTACTGTGAGAACAAACAGCTTTGCTGTTACGTCTATTAAGATACTAAGCCGTATCTGCCCACCAGATAATGCAAATGCGGAGAAGATAACGTCATAAAAACAGTTATGACGGTACATTGAGCACGCTAAAAAGGAAAGCTAGTTCTGAGATGAAATTATGGTGTATGGATCTGTGATCAGTCACGGTCTCAAGGCCCGTCATGAGCAATATAGTCTTTTAATCCATGGTGATGTATCATTTTCCTCACACCGTATTGCATTGCCATCGAGTATTGACGCTCCCTGAGGGGCAGAATTAGTGTCATCTCGAATTTTATGACAATAGAAACGTGTGTCATTAAAGTACGGCACGATTTGTTGCACAAGTGTAACGAGTTTTCGATCTATATTCATATTTTTTTCCTATTCCGAGTGCGTGCATCACGTATTTCAGATCGCTGACAGGTACTCCACGTAGCGGGCTTAATGTGGAACAAATGTAAAGGCTGCTTTGCTTGATCATGGTTTGTTTCATTTCAATAAGAATAAGAATAATTGAATTTAGAGGAAAAACAGCATAATGAATAAAAATTAATTTGGTTTCAGAAAAGAAAAATCAACGGAAGGAGCGCTACTTAGAACGACTGACAAACAAAGTACAAGAAGCAATTGAAAATAAGGAATATGCAATTGGCATATTTTATGATTTAAGCAAGGCATTTGATGTAATAAATAGAAAGATATTAACAGGAAAATTGAAAAATTATGGATTAGGGGGAAAAAATCAATAATTTCTTAAGTAGTTATATAAGGGATAGAAAACAATTAGTTTGTGTCAAGTGAATAATATCAGAGCTACTGACAAATAATTATGGAGTACCCCAGGGATTCATTACGGGGCCACTGCTATATTCGTTATATGTTAATGTTATATATCGGACACATTATCTTGTTCGCAGATGACACAGCGTGATTTTAACTGATAGTGACTAAATGAAACTGATGGAAGTGAGTATGAGAAATTTAAAAATACGAAAAATGGTTTAATGTTAATCAGATGAAGCTAAACGTAGAAAAAACCAAAGTAATGCCATTTTCAAGTAAGAATAAAATGTACATAAAGATATAAAGAATATTTGAATTACAGATAATAATAAAAAAATTGAAATTGTTGATAAAATTGAATTCTTAGGAATTCAATTAACTAATAAATCGAACTGGAATGACCATATAGATAAAACAGCAAACAAAATAAGTAAAAGCTTAGGAATTCTAAGAAGAATTAATACAACAATAAGAGAAAAAACCAGCGTAGAACTGTATTATTCATTGATCTACAGTCATCTGACATATTGTAATTGCATATGGGGAAAACTTGTGCTCGGTAAATAAAAATGTGTTGAAAAATATTCAGAAAAAAACGTTGAAATTAATTAACAGTGGTAAAAGACTAAACTGAAAAAAATTATTTTCCAAATAAAACGTATTACAAATAAAACATTTACACGAATACAGTGTCTTGGTAAAAACGTATGAAAGAATAAGGGAAGGCCATCATCACACTGAACTTATAAGAATAAAATTAAATGAGAAAGATAGAAATACACGTCGTAAATACAATGATCTATTACTCCCAAAAATAAGGACCGAAGTAGGAAGGAATAATGTAAATTAAAAAGGTGCAAAACTTTGGAATGGACTACAAGAGGAATTCAAAAAATTGAAAAGTAAATAAACATTTAAAAAAGTCTAAGAAAATATTTGATATAAGGTAATGGAAACTAAAAAAAATGGAAAAAACATAAGGAAAGGATGAGTGATTCACAATTAGTTATGTGTCATCTTTGGAATCAGATTGTAATCTTAAGGTCCCAGGTATGTTATATCCTTGCTGATATTTTCTTGAGACCTTTCATTGTAGAGTCTAATATGATGTACTTTTAGTATATATTGTCTGTATTATCGCTGTAGTTACACAGTATATTGTTATTATGACTTTACAAATGAAGAATAAATAAAGCAGTGATTTGTTTTCCTTGTCGAACTTCAAGTCAGCGCTTCCATCTTAAGTCATATTCAGACGGCGAAAACTCATGTCAGATTTCCGTACCTTTCACACCAGCGGTTCTTTAACTTTCCTAGACCGCGGACCCCCTTCAGAGTTCACTCGCCCTTGCGGACCCCCCAAGAATTAACTCAAAGTTTAAAGCCCGGAATTTGCATCATACATATTTATTTCTAGTGTTTCATCACTAATTTTCACCATTTAAGGAAGGAATTTTTCGTTCCCTCGTAATTTATTCTTAGCATTAAAGAGTAAATGCTCGTGTCTTAGTACTTTTCCGAACTTTTGTGGGGCACTGGGAGAGTCTCGCGGACCCCCTAGGGGTCCGCGGACCACAGTTGAAGAACCGCTGTTCTACACTATTTCCTTCTAAGACATGACGCCTGAATCAATGACAGATCCAGAGAGAATTTTTTTTGGGGGGGAGGTGCAAAAATGTAAAATACAGTGGACCAGTGGTTCTCAAGAAGTTTTCATCATAGGTCACTTTGGATCTTTTATTTCAGTCGGTGGGCCAGAAGATATGAAACGAAATTATCTTACATACTATATAGACATTGGTGGGGCTAAGGGGGCTTATCCTCCCCAGAAATCTTCTGATTCAGTGAAAAGGCATTGAGGTAAAGAGCTTTAGCCGCCTGTAAAAAATTACTCCCCCACCCTTGGAAAAAATTTATCTTCCTTATCTTTTGTAGTCGGGCCGAATTTGAGATGAATGGGCGGGCCGCCCACTGAGAATCGCTGCAGTAGACCAATTTACAACGACTCTGCGTTTAGCGAGTTTCCAGATACATTGAGGAAAATGCGTATTTTGTTTGGTATAATGATTAAGCGCAATATAATTTAACCGCTTTTAGCGAACAAATAGTTTTGAAACTCGGATTTAACGAGCAATTTTTTAAAAATAAAGAATCAAAATTCGGAAAAAAAGTAATTGCGAATTTTTTTTCTTTTTTTTTTTACTGAGATGAACACGATGAAACAAATTTTCCAGCATTTGAAACTGGAGAGTTTCTAAGAATTCAAATCTCCTTCTGAATATATATTTCCATCGTATTTTTCTGGCTTTAGGGGGGAGGGGGGATTTCCTTAACTTCCCGTCCCGGTAGATCCACCGCTGCTTGAACGGATGTCCGCCTACCCAGCTGGTCTTCGGTTTCCACATCGCGTCCTAAACCACAACAGTTCTTCAGTTTTACCATTTACACACGGCCAGTTGCATAGGCGTACGCAGAAAGTTCATGAGGTGGTTATAGGCTCAATGTGGGGTTACAGAGCTACAACTCATATATTCCTATGTTAAATATACAAAATTTCATTGCAATGGGGGGTTACAACAGCCATCAACAATCTTCCTGCGTACGCCAATGGCCCGTTGGTAAGAAGCACAATGTGAACAGAGGCTTGAATTGAAGCGAAAAATGCTGATCTGAAGGGGACCACTTAAATGGAGTGATATGTTTTGTTTAATAGATCCTGTATTGTGACTTTTTTCTTCCATCTTATTATGAATTTCCTGATTCTTTTTTTAATGGAAATCTCAGTAGCCCCCGATTTTACCGATTCCTCTCCTCATAGGCGTACGCACAAAGTTCATAAGGGGGTTTATAGGTTCAATGGGAGGGTTACCGAGCTACAACTCATATATTCTTATGTTAAATATACGAAATTTTATTGTAATGGGGGGGGGGGTTATAATCCCCCTCAACACCACCCCACTGCGTACGTCAGTTCCTCTCCTTCGTCAGGGATGTCAACTCTAAAGTGCTCAGGCCCTTCCCGCACCCCAAAAAGTAACGCCAAGCAAAGTATCTCCAAGTATAAACGCAAATACGTTACGTACCATGATTTTGAGTATCTGATCAAAGGCTTTGCAATACTTAGTTGAATTTTTCGAATTAAATTTTTTTTGTGATCTTCAATACGTGTTTTATTTTTGTCTAAGTACACTAGTTTGAGCTTGACGTAGGCAGACAGAGGGCGCCTTGGGAAAAGCTGGTTTCAGCAGGGCGCTGAGAATCGAAAAAATTTGGGAACCACTCTATTGCAAGATTAACAGAAAAAATATGAAGCTCCCTCGATCTTATGGTGCCGTAGTGATAAAGCGGTCAATTACTGTGTCATTAGTGCAGGTTCGAATCCCAATTATGTGGGGGGGTGGGGGAAGAGGACTACTGACGAACTGCTTACTGCAGTCCGGAGGTTTGTTGGTCGCCTAGGCCAGGGTTGGGGAGCTTCTTCATGTTGGAAGGTCGCATTAACTTAGCTGTTAACGTTAGAAGGCCGCATTAACTAGCTGTTAACGTTAGAAGGTCGCTTTAAGTTAGCTGTGATGTATGAAGGCCGCATATGTTGTGATTGTGTCAGTCAGTCAAGGAAGATCTGTTTGTTTTGTTTGTTTGTTTGGCTTTTTTATGGCGCAAGAGCATCTGGGCTATACTGCGCCAACGAGGAAGATCATTTCATTAAATCTTGTTCTACTCTTTTATACTTTACTTAAGTTCATTGTAAGTATAAGAGTATGGGCCTCTTACGTTGTTATCGTTTATGAGAATATATCGGAAGTCGAGATACCCAAAGCGATGTTTGCGTTACTAGTCTTCGCAGGGCCCTTGGCTGCCCACCGGAACCGTATTATCGTCCGGTTCGTACCGCTCCGTACGTGAATTCTATCTCTATCCCTTTTATTAACGGACCAAAAGATAAGGCTGCGTAGACACGTTATCAATCCACACGTGCTAAATACAATCAGACGTTTATTAGATCTCCATGATTACACTTGGGCTCTGCGACGCCTAGTGGTTCGCTGTGGAGCCAGGCCTCTTCGCACCTCATTTCTCCGAGACCTCCTTCACCTCCGCGGTCTCGTACTGTTCTCCTTCCCCTACGCTGTCCAGAACTGATCTCCCCTTCCCAGTTTCGTCGTACACCTCTCTCCAGGGCGTGACCTTAGTTGCTCAAGGTCGCGCTTCTCGCTTACCACCTTCCTTCCCCCCTTCTACCTGTCCATACAGCATTCTACCTATATTCTACTTTCAGTAAGCATTTTAAGATTATGATACAAATAAAACAGACAAACAGGATCATATTAATAAAAATACAAGGATTTTTCTGCAAAATTTTAATTCGGCCAAAGGTCACACCCAAGAGCCTCGAAGGTCGCATGTGTCCACAAGGCCGTCGGTTCCACACCCCTGGCTTAGGCTTTAAGAAGTTTAGATTCTTAGGATAACTAAGTCTCAGCGCAGTGTAATATTCTAAATAGGCAAGAGGATTCTTGTGTGTATGTATACAAAATTTCATCACAATGGAGGGTGGTTGCAACCAGGGCCGTAGCTAGGGGCGGCCTGGAACACACACGCAATGGGCACAGGCGAGGAAAGGCGTAAAAGCGGCTGAAATAATTTGCACGGGACAATATGTCCGTGTCTAAGGGGCGTAATCTGGATGATTTTGTCAGGGGCCCAAGATTATCTAGCTACGGTGCTGGTTGAAGCCCCCCCCCCCCTTTGTACGCTAGTTGAACCCTGATTTAGTGAATTTTGTTTCTACTTGCGCAAAAAAAACCGCTTAGTTGGTACGTTAATAGTGAGCATGGCAAGAAGATTTTGTTTCTTCGCAGCATATCAAGCTAAGACAAATACACTGACTTTTTCGTTTTCCGGTTACTAACTTACTGGCAAAGCAGTCACCTACCGATTTAGTTGCGTTACTCAGCACGTGGCAACTCTTTCTCAATAGCTCTTTTTTTCTTTTAAAAAAAAACTTCAATTTAGAACTGATTTGGGACTCATGGCGGTAGGTAAACAAACAGCAGGTAGAAGAAGCGATGCACACGAAATATTTTTTCGTTTCGCATCCACAAAAACGTATCATCTGTTCAGATGATACGTTTTTTGTGGGTGGAGGGTTTATCGGGTGTACTTGTTTAGTGTCTATGCATTAATATTTCAAATCATGTCTTTTTATTATTATTATTTTTTTTTTTTTTAAAAATAATGGATTTTAATGTGTTATTCTGTTTCGTTTGAAAACTAACATTTTTAGAAATGTACTTAATTTTGACTTTCTGCGGTTTTAACATTTGTGGCAGGGCTCAAATTGGGTAGGAGTCCACCGGAGCTCGGCTCCGGTACTTCTTCATTTTTGGCGATTATTTAAATATTAGCCGGAGTCTATACAGGAACAAGAATTGCCGAAAAGATCATTAATATCATAAAAAAATAATGAATTTGTGATTAAAGGCATGAACTTTGTTGTCCAGAAAAATGGACATAAACAATTGATATGATTTATCGATTCTTTTGCAGCCATTCGATTTTTTAATCGATTTTTAATAATATTAGGGCTCCTGCACTTTTTTTTTTGTTAGAAATTAAGCCCTGATCCATGGTGTTATTGTTGTTGTCTAATTGTAAGGTTTTTTGTATCTTACATGAGCGCCATGACCGTTTACTTGTGAGTTTTACGGCTCGAGGGCATCATCAAGGGTCATGTAGGGCCGGGACCCCTGATGATGATGCCCGTAAACCGTAAAACTCACAAGTAAACGATCATGGCCCAAGGGCATCACTAAAGGCCATGCTGCATAGGACCTATGGTTTTCAGAGGAATCCGAATCTCTTAAAGCCTAAGGAACCAAACCCTTGACTACAGTGAGCGGATAGTCAGTAAGCTTTTATATATATATATAATTGGAAGTCGAATCCCGGATCCCGTCATCCTAATATAAAGAGTTACCACTGCAACATTGCAGGGCCATGAGTACAATGAATGACTCCATATTTTTTCCCCCCAACTTGATGAGTTTCCGCTGGTGGCGCGAAAGGATGCCGATGCCCAGCGGCGTTGGAGGGTGGGGGCCAAGCCCCTCCCCATTGGATATGTTAAAACACTATTTTCTCTAAAGGTGCGTTTTCTTATACTCGCAGCAAAGCTAACCTGTAGCTGTACACTGTACCTGTACTGTACTGTTAAGGCTACGGCTACCTAGTCAGGCCCGTAGAATAAGTATTCATTCGCCAATTTGCGAAAAATGAGATAGCCCTCAATATTATTAGGCTATTTATCGCCTAATTTGGAATGCAGAAAAACGCGGTTGCCAAAATTCCAGGCGCCAAATTTCCCGCCAAGTGAATAAAGTCCTCTGAGTGGTCAGTTACTTGAATGACTCCATCGCTCGCTATAATGAGTCTTTTTCCTAAATTTAATAAATACCAGATTTTATTTGCACCAATATGCCTATGTTTTATGTATTTGAGCATTATTTTAATGTTTTATGTACAAAATGTATCTTCTGTTGGCCCTGTTAACGTAATAGTGGGCAAAATATATCGCACTAGCGGAATCATACTGCTCTGCGCCTTGTCAGTGCACCAGGTTAACTTTGTCGCGAGTAAAGTATACATACACCTGCGGCTTACTCCCGAGGAAATTGGAAACGCCTTTGCAATTTTGACTCGCATTATTATTATTATTATTATTTTTTAATTGCCTCTAAATCTTTTAGCTTTTCCCATAAACCCAATGTCCATCTGAAAAGTAAACCTTCCACAACGCGACAATATCGTGACTGGCGATTAACGATTGGGATCAGGCTGATCGATCAGAAGTGAAAAACTATCACCCTCACCCTAATTCTAGGAAAACGGAGGGCACTGCGGACATAACAACATTAAGCTTTTGCATTCCACTGTAGCACAAAGTCATGTGCATAACAGGAAGACCTTGAAAATTCATAATAATAATTTTATTCAGCCCGATGTACATTTTGTGATACATAACTTGAGAAGTATAAAAATTAAAGGAATGTAAGAGAAGATCTATATTAAATTATTTTAAGTTTTGAGGTTAGAAATGGAAGAGAATATAAAGCCGAAGCTTGTTACGAGATTCTCCTCCAGAATGCGGTGATGTTGACAAGAGAGAGGGTAAATTTTCATATTTCTGAATTATGCTTATTTTAAAGAGTTCAGTTGTTGTATATCTTTAGCAGAGGGACGTGGAAAACTTGTAATAACTTAAGAACAGACTGAGCGTCGTTTTTACAAATTAATGAGCAAGAAGTATTAGTGTTATTTAGAGCTTTTCATGGGCCTCATTTGAGAAAATTGTGATACACACATGGATAAAACTTGTGAAATTATCTGTTTATCAAAATGCTAGCCAAAAGGATATCTGAGAGCCAGCATGTGTAATCAGAATTTTTAATTAAAAAAAATTAAAATGTTAGTACAACAAATGTTAAAAAGCTAGTTGTATACCATTAAGAGTTTTGTGTATGAAATTATCCCATTATAGAAAATATTATAGATCAAAAACATAAAGGATTTGGGTCCAAAATACAGAATAGCTTAAGGAGGAATAGGAGACGTAGAGATTCCATCCAGCAGGTATCACAATTTTTCTTTAGGGAAAAAACGCAAATGTCGTCGGTTTTTTATAGCACGCGTTTTCGAATATATTTAATTCTTCAACTAGGAGCCGGAGAAGGACGTATGAAATGACAAATTTTCCCCTTCAGCACTCTGACTGCTAATTTTTTTTTTCTTCTTTTTTATCAAATTCGCTTCAAAAACTGCGTATTTATTTTATCACGTATTTCAAATCTACATGCGAGTTAAAATATGTAGCACATTTTTGTAACCAAAGATGGTGTGAGATGAAAGATGGAAAAATTTCATACCCAGGAAAATCGCTTGAAAAGAAAATCTTGTTACTTTCATGTTGCCCGTGGAAATCGCAGGATAATCAGCCAGAGAGTTAAGCCTCCACCCCCCTTTGATCACTGATTGCTAAAATTATTGTTGTTATTCTATTATCCGAGGAACGTCCTGCAAACATTTGTATTATTAGTTAAAGCGGAAAAATATAATATTGAGTCTTAATAGATTCTATTCTTATACATATACGTGTGTGTGTAAACGGAATATTCAATTATTCATAATCCTATTAAGTGGGGTCGAATCTTTCTCTCTCCTCTTCTCTATGTGCAGAAACCTTTTCATTTAAAAAAAAAAGAAAAAGAGAGAGAGAGAAAGTAATATCTCATTTTGCACATTGCATAGTCCATTAAGTTCTTGATTTTTATATTTGATGTGAATAGTTTACACATATATCTTCAAACGCTGTTCTCATCATAATTATTTGATACAAACTATTTTAAATGGAATAATTCTTCTCCTTATTTGGCACAACGTCTGCCTTTGGTTTTATTTAGCGCCTGCAGGGTCTTTTTTTTTTTTTAATTTCTTTACAATTATGGATTCTCTAGCTTTCCAAGCTGTGCAGGCCTAGTCTGATGCAAACGCTGAATTTCCCCATTCAACAACAATGAAATGGGGTTTGTCTAGTAACACTCTCGAACTTGCAATCAAACAGTAAGCCGTATAAAAAAAAGCAGAAGACCTAGTTTTAGGAGTCTGTAATTTATAGCTATTATAATTTCATCTCACGTGCTCCTTCTGTCAGATGATTTCTTTCTTTTCTTTACGATCAAAAGAAGAAAAGTTTTTCGCTCAGCATACTAATATAAAGTTGAAGCTTGTCCACTTTTCATAAGTGATGCCACAACAAAGCACCGCGCGCAAAAAGCTGCTCGTTATTTATAATCTGGAAAGATGTCATCGTCTTACCCAACAATAGCCGCTGTGTATTTTACCTTGAGAAAAAATTACTCCACACAAAATCTGGCGGGGAATAGAATTAATAAAACGATGCTCAGCGGTCTGTAAAGGAACGTCTGTATCATTTTGTTACGTGTCTGCTGGGTACCACCACAACAGACAATGTTCCTTACCAAGATCCGAAGAGAAAAAACACTTCAGTAATTATAATTATTAAAAGAAAAAGCAGAAAAGCGCTATGCTTGCGTTGAATCCATTTCCATCGTGATGAAATTTAACGATCCATTAGGTCATTTCAAAAGAATAATGCACACAAACCATTTTGATTTATTTTAATTGACTTTCAGGCTAACCAGACGGGTAGATTTCTATCTGCATCCGAAACTCCAATTTAACCTAGATGCAGTCAACCTTCGCAACAATATCGTGCGCAATGAAGAAGTCAACATTGGCGATCCCGGGGGCCCCTTGATGGGGTCGTAATCCCTATTATGATGCTATTTTTTTATATATACACATGAATATTCGAAGTTATAGCTCTGTAACCCTCCTTATAAGCTTGTAACCCCCTTGGACTTTCTGCGTACGTTAATGAGTACAGGGTGTCCATGAATTATCTTTACAATTTCATCCTTTATCATAGGTGCCAACTTCTAGAAGTGAAAAATCTGTAGTCAATCATGAGCGGGTGGGCAGGCCACCATTTTTTAATTAAACAAAATCATACATAATTTATGAAAAAAG
This sequence comes from Dysdera silvatica, assembly GCA_006491805.2. NCBI lineage: Eukaryota > Metazoa > Arthropoda > Arachnida > Araneae > Dysderidae > Dysdera > Dysdera silvatica. Next base: position 108,536,547 of record QLNU02014176.1, on the reverse strand, counting down.
GGCACAATGAGGAAATTAAGTATTTATTAAATTAATAATAATAGAGGATTAAACTGTATTAAACGCAATATTAATTCTTAGAATTTACAAATGCTGTAGTGCAAGATTTTGCATTTGAGAAATTTTTTGTCAAATACATTCTCGTAACATTTCACATGTTGTCTGCATTTAACTATTAGTAAATTTTCTAATGTGTCATCAGACATGGTTGACCTGAAGTCAGTTCTAATTTTCTTCACTTGACTGAAGACTCTCTCGCATGCTGCATTACTGTGAGGGATCGTAAGTATTGACAGCATAACCTGAGAAAGTCGTTTAAATTTTAATTCACAAGTATCATTTTTTATTTTACCTATGGCTGCCCATTGTGCATCAATGCTACCTTCATTACTCACAGTTTGTGGAACTTCGAAAGCCTGGAACTCACTGAATTCTGTTTGTAAAGCATCAACAGCTTCATCTTCTGTATTATTGAACAAAAGAACAGGAAATTTTTCTGTAAAATATTTTAAGCTGGAAAATGATGCATTTTCAAAATTCGATATTTGTGTAACCTCTGCATGATGTAACACTTCTAACTCAAAAGGAAATTTATTGTGCATGTAGTCACATGCTGCTATGAAATAGCTTCTGACGTTTTCATAAAATTCATTTTTATCATGGATGTTAAAATCTTGGATTACTTTCAGTGTTCCATTTCCAATTAAGATATCAACATCATCTTTTTGATTACTCCTCTCATGATAGTGGACTTTCAAAATATCACTACATAATTTTATCATGTTTGATTTTACAAATTTCACTAGCATTTCTCTGTACAATTTTAAGAGAAGAGATTTTAGCATATGAATATGCGGTTCCGCAGACTGAAGTTGAGCATTTGCTTTTTCAAATACAGGCACAGTATAAGATAAAAATAAACAGAAAGCCTTATTGATATCTTCCGACAGAAAATAAAACAACCTTTCTTCACGAGACATGGAGTTTTCAGTTTTTTGTTTCTTAGAAATATCCACATAATTTTGAGCTTTCCTTTTTAATTTCTGCGATGCTTTTTTGCTGTTACGTTCTTTCACTTTATCTGCATTTTCAACCGAAACTTTGATAGAGGGAATAGTAAAGAAAGAAAGTGGGGTGATTTGATTCCTTTTCATGGCCTCTTCCTTAAAAAAACTGATCAAAGGTTGCCACTGCTGGATTATACGCTCTAAGCACTTTCCAACAGACAACCAACGAGTGCTAACGTGTTTTAGTACCTTTTTTATATCAGTCTCATGAAATTCTTGAAGAATTTTCAACCTATCTTTTCTTTTCGAACTCTTTTGTAAGTAATAGTAAATGTCTACCAAAATTTCATCGATTTTAAATGGCAAACATGCAGCACTCTTTTCAGCTGCTAAGTTAATAAGGTGGCAGGAACAGCCCATAATTTCAATATTTTGGTGATGATTCTTTAACACCGCTGCTACACCTGCTTTTTTTCCTATCATAACAGGTGCATTATCACAGCTAAAGGCAACACAATTAGAAATTGGAAAGTTTTCAGATTGTAAAGCACTTACCAGAAGATTTCCAATATTTAACCCAGTAGCATCTTCTTTCAAAGATGGCATAGATAAAAGACAATTCACAATTTTTTCACATAAAGGATCGAAGAAAGTTACCACTATTGGATACAGCTTTGAATCAACATCGTTGCTTCCATCAGTTGCAATTGAAAATGGATAGCACCTTAAATTTTCAACAAGTGATGAGGATTCCTTTGCGGACATTTCTTTCATAATTGCAGAAGTTTTGGTCCTCGCAGATCCATATTGTTTTGCAATACTGCTGTCAGGAAACATTTTCCTAAAGAGCATCCCCGTGTGATCGCTGCAATTCATTGGCAAATTATGTTCGATCGAAAACAATGTAAATAAACATTCAGCGTTAATCATGGAGGTATCGTTAAATGCAAAAAATGAAGGCTTGATACTATGATTAGACTCTACAGCCTTGAACGTCTTCTTATGTTTAACAGTCTCAGAATGCAAAGTAATATCGCGTTTACCACCGTGAGTAATGCTTATGTCTTTACGGTAACACATGCAGAAAGCATATTTTGGCCCCAGTCTTGATTTTTGAATAAAATTAAATATCTTCATATATTTGGCTTTAAACGTTTGGTAGTACCTTTTATTAACGGTCGACATCGTTAACGTTGTTTTCAAAAACACCTAAAAACAAAACTTTCTTTCCAGAGCAAAGAAATACCAGATATGTCTAACACATGGCTTCCCTATAAAGAGTCACGTGCTTGACCAAAACCTTAACGGTGTAGCGCATTCTTTCTTGCCTTCCCCAACAACTACAAATACAGATGCATGATTTCGTTGTGCAGGGGCATCACTCTACGTCATAGCTGGAGCTAAAATTCCACGTCACGCCACGCATGCGCCGTCAATGGCAGACGAATTTTTTCGACTTTTTTACCGATATTTGCATTTATTTTCGCACGTTTGCGCAAAAATTTAAATAAATATGCATCAAGAAAAATAGGTATTTAATTTTTTTTTAAAAAAATCAGTATTTTAAAAAACACTGGGGATTTTAGACGAAATCTCCGAAAATTGGACGAAATCGTTTTTCGACAGAAAGATCGGAAGACCGATAAAAAATTATTCCCGGATAAAATTAAACCCGGAAGCCTTCCGGGTAAATCGGAGGGATTGGCACCAATGCTTTATATATAATAACAGGGAAACAAATATGGCTGGAGTAGAATGGTTTTCCAAATTATATATTCACCAATTTTTTTTTTTTTTTTTTTTTTTTATTCGCATGTCCATGTGCTTGTAGTCAGAGTGTGTGTCGCAAAGAAGTGAAGTTAGTACAAATGGCGATTTATCGTATCTTGATACATGCTGGAAAATTTCGCAGAACTTCAATTGCTAGCAGTTCATCCAAAGGTAATTTTCCAGCAAGACAGAGCGCTGTCTCACTCAGCTTTGTCGGTTCGGGACTTCCTCCATGACAAATTCCCCATGCGATAGATGTGAGAGATGGACTGATCCACTGCTTTCCACGATCACCACTCTTGATTTTTTTCGGGAGGGGTATGTCAAACGGAGCGCCTCGTTTTCTAATTTTCCTACTTTTAACAGTGGTCAAGACTTTTTAAAAAGAGTCTGATTGCATCAAATCAGATGTTAGGAAGAAAAAGACCATCTCCCAGACCTGTGGCCAGGATGAGGGGGCATAGGGCACCCAGGGATTGATCAGTCTATCTATCTATCTATCTATCTATCTATCTATCTATCTATCTATCTATCTATCTATCTATCTGTCTGTCTGTCTGTCTATCTATCTATCTATCTATCTATCTATCTATCTATCTGTCGCTTTGTGAGACAAGTGGGGCACAAGCCCGTGTCAACTGGGCCCCGGCTTGGTTACAGGCTTGCCACCTCCTGAATAATTTCCATCACCCCCCAAGCCTACTGAAGCTGCTATGTTTGTTTTACATAAAATAACTATCACAAAATATTCAGAAAGCAAGGGCGCGCATATGGGGAATGAAGGAGTTTGGCGGTCATGCGCATTTGAAAAAGACTATTAGCTGGGGAAAAAAAAGTAGCCATGACAGAAAATTTAATTTTTACAAACCCCCGTCCCTTATTTTGGTGTCCTATGCATGGGTCTTTCTGAACGTGCGGTATATTTATTGCGCCTGATGTCACACGAAGGAAATTCTCGATGTAGGACCCTTGATGATCGATTTGATTTGCTTGACCAGAATTTAAAGCCACACTTTTCTGGTCAATGGTCAAGGCACCTTGGCCGGTGATTGTATTATTATTGAGACTACAGAACGTTTCCTATTAAACCAAACTTTCTCCTAAATTCGTAGATAGAATTTTACTTAAAGAAAATCCCAAAATTACTTCCATTCATATGACTAATGTGACCTCACTGGGACCTAGCCTGGTTCAAAATTTGCGGTCGCAAATTTCCATCTCTTTTGTGCTTGAAAAATTTCACCACCTGCTTTTTTTCTTTTCAGTGCGGTTTTTACAGGTTCTCCTATAACCTGCATTATGGCCCTTTATAAATTTAATAATAATAATAATTATAAGAGTATGGGCCTCTTATGTTGTTATCGTTTATGAGAATGTATCGGAAATCGAGATACCCGAAGCGATGTTTGCGTTACTAGTTGCCACAGGGCTTTTGGCTGCCCATCGGAACCGTATTATCGTCCGTTTCGTGTCTCTCCGTACGTGAATTCTATCCCTTTTATTAATGGACCGGATGACAAGGCTATGTAGACATGTTATCGATCCACACGTTGTAAATACAATCAGACGTTTATTAGATCTTCATGATTACACTTAGGCTCTGCAACGCCTCGTGGTTTGCTGTGGAGCCAAGCCTTTTCGCACCCCATTTCTCCGAAATCTCTTTCACCCCTGCGGGTCCCGTCTTGGTCTCTTTCGCCTACGCTGTCCAGAACTGATCTCCCGTTTCCAGTTTCGTCGTACACCTCTCTCCCTGGCATGACCTTAGTTGCCTAAGGTCGCGCTTCTTTCTTACCACCTTCCTTTCCCCTTCTACCTGTCTATGCAGCATTCTACCTACATTCTCCTTGCAGTAATAATAATAAAAGTTGACAAAGCTTGTATTTTTTTAACCTATGCCATTCTTAAAGGGGGGAGGCATTCTTACCCCTCTGAAAACTGAATACACCCCGTTTGATTTTTGAGTTCGGGAAAATTCTAAATTGAACTGCAAATTTCCACCGCCAACCGCCATAGAACAGAGAAAACAGGTTTATAAAAGAACTCAAGTCTTTGTTGAAAGAAATCAAGGCAGTGGAGCTGTAGTTATGAAATTCGTTGACTTCCTTTTCTAAAATTATTGTTTTTTAATTATGCGTCATCATTCGCATACTATATGTTTTTTTTTTACATCTGTTATTCGTAAAACTGATTGGTTAATTTTCGTCTTGACAGTTTCATGATTGGCTGTATGATTTCTATTGCAATTCATGTTTATTTTAATGCATATTAAAATACATGTCAGAGCATATGACGTGTGTAAATGAAATACATATAAAAGTAGGTAAGTACAAATGAGGTGCTCTATATACAAAAATAGATTTCGTGTAGGGTATGTATATCATAAACGAAATATGCATATACAGCAGAACCTTCATGAAGTGACCACCTTTAGGACTACTAGGACTGCAGTGCTCGTCATAGACAGGTGGTCACTATATACGACAGACTTTGGTATAGGCATGGTTAAGTCCCTACCAGTTCTCTCTTATAAAAAGTGGTCACTCTATTCACGTCGTCATTTTACCAGGTTTCACTGTATATTAAATAGAAGATATATACAATTGAAAGATGCAAAATAGCTGCCGTGCATAAATGAAACGCATATCAAAAGTAGTTTGATATGTATAAATTGGAATATTTACTAAAAATAGTGGGAACGTATAAATAAAATAAATATAAAAATGTAGGAAATAACAAAAAACAAAAAATGTAGAACAAAAATGTAGGTGCAACTGAAATAGTGTATATGAAATGTAAATGTGTGAATTAATGTATGGGTGCCCATCCATACCAGTACTTCTAGGGGGTGGGGTGGTCTGGGACAAATTAATGAGTACTTCTAGGGGAACTGAGAAAAATTATTACCTCCTTCTCATAGCTGTCAAGAATTTTAGTGAATGTACAAGATACCAAAACGCTACAAAAATAATTGATACTGCTTGACAATTAGTAATGAGCTAAAAAGTACCTTATTTTAAAATGTGACTATAAAACTTTTGAAAGTAAATGCATAGCAGGTTCGGGCAAATAAAATTTTTAAACGGCTAGGAGGGGCTCGAAACCCCTCTGCCCACCACATGGGCGCCCATACATTAATATATACAGTGTATAAATTAATGACTGCATCGAAAGCGTTCGTCACGTCGAAAAGGACGTGATATTATGTTATATGAAGTTGTGATTTATATTAGTGAACTCTTAGTTAAAATAAAAAAAAGTTTTCAACATTACAGAGCAAGGCATCCTTCTCCTTGCTCAGGAAACTTGTCCATTGATGATACTGACACCGTCTAAAATCCAAGGCCATTTCTCATTTCCTATCTCAAGCAGGCCTTTGAAGACAATCTCTAAAAGGCCTTCAAAGCCATTTTTACGAGAAAGTTATGAAAATTTCCGATACGTCGCTTTGAACACCTTTACTACCTATACTTTTACAATGACACACAGCTTTTACCTACCTCTGTAGTAAAAAGCTTGTCCCACTTCTCAACTGACAGTGAGAGCCGACGAGAGGGGGGGGGGCAGCAGGGGCTGCATCCCGGTCCCCGGATGAAATCTAGGGACCCGTGTTGGCCCGGCTCTGGGAAGTAGTCGTGGGGGTCGGTCGAAGTGAGCGTGGGGGGGCCCGCGTTGGTTCTCGACGCCCTTGCTGCCAGTGAGAGGAAAATGGAAGGTGGGTGGATAGTATTTTTTTTTAATCTTAGGGTTTAATGAACAATAAATAACTGTATATAATAAATACACGTATTGTAATAAATATATGTAATGCACAGTAAATACATGTATTATGCAATAGATACATGTATTATGCAGTAAATACGTGTATTATGCAATAGATACATGTATCATGCAGTAAATACACGTATAATACAGTATTCTAAGATATATCGTTACAAGAATGTGGGTAAAGGATTGACGAATGAAGGCTTTGAATAAAGGAGAGTGAATGACGATTGTTAAAGAGTCCCAGGTTCTTCGAGAACTGTGGCACCAGAAGATGAAGAAGATATATACTGTATTTAATACGTATTAATCTAAACTATCCCTGAACAAACACCAAGAATGTAAATTCAAATGAAAATACGCAATAAATTTATCTTTATGGTAGCTGTAGCCAAGAAATCTGCCGCTGTCCTATTTGATCGTTTCCAGAATGTTTATTTTTCAAATATTTTGGCAGAAATCCTTTGGCATATCTGTTAAAAGCTCTAATTATAGGGATTGCAGGCCACAGCTGTAAAATTTTTACATGTGAACAAAGGAAAACAATTCTGGTCTGGTAGGGCCACACACGTTGGCGTGGTTCTACACCGCTTCTTTTTGTTTTTTTAAGTACAAAAACCACTGAACTGGATGTCTAAATGCGTCATATTGTAAGTGCTCGGTCGTCATTCAATGTGGGCGGAGTTCGACGGTCAGATTTTCTGATAGCCATATTTGGACTCGAGTTCAACTTTCGGCGAATATTTGACACTTTTGGCAATCAGATCTCGCCATCTTGAAAGTAAAAAAGGGCCAAATTATGGAGTAGAGTATAGCCAAATCTTCTAATTAAAATCATTGGCATTCTTTCTATATTTTTTAAGCAGTTTTTAAGTGTTTGTTTAAATAAGACGTTGTGTTTAGTTCCATGAAGTTTTCTCATTGGGTACGTATTTAAGGCATTTTTTTTTTTCAGTTAAAACCTGGGACATTAAATACTTCATTGGAAAAAAAGAAACTTGAAAGGAAATTTTGCAAAATTTTATAATTTTATACATACTCGTATGTGGTTAATCTCAATCAAAATATCTTTATTTTCCACTGATCCTTTAAAGCATTGGATTCTATGGTCCACTACAGTCCAGACAAATTCAGTAGATTCGGTGCTGATCCAAATTTATTTTATTGCCCTTCACTTATATTTCACATTTTACATATTGCAGGCTTGTAGAAAACCTGCTTCAAGCAAATCGTAATTTTTCCAAACAGCCTGCTCTCACTGTGTGTGTGACCGTGTTGCATTTGATAATTAATGAATCCCGCTTGTGCAGAACGTTCGCCTTTTTTTTTTTTAATCAATCCGTATTCCTGGGTTTGAATCCCAACGTGTCGAACATTTAGATCCCTCGAAAAGCTATAGCGCGAAACTGCGCTGGTGTCCATTGGCACAGCTAAGTATTTTGAGCCATTAAACAAGAGCTCATTGCGGGCTCTTTATTTTTCATTCCAAACTAATATACGAGATGACGCACACGCACGTATTAACCCAATATAAGTATCTGATCAGGGGCGTCCAG
>QLNU02014176.1:108517905-108528349 GCA_006491805.2 Dysdera silvatica | reverse complement strand
CAATATGAAATTTTCGTATTCCTTAAATTAACATGTTTGAAAGTGCAAAATATAAGTTATCATTATCGTATTAACTATCAATCGACTGACTCTCTGATTGAACTGTTGTGTAGTAACAGGTTAAAGTATCAGTTAGTAAGAAGTAACAATAGCGAATTTAAACAATATTATTATTCCAAAATTTTCTGTGGACCAGTATTTCTTTCTGAGGGGGTAAGTATAGGGTGCGGATCATAGTTTGTGTAGTGATATAGAATATAAAACAAATGTTATTTAATAAATATTATATTACACTTACACACTAGATATTTTAGTAACTAAAGTGGTGGAAAATTTTCCGCAAAACTTACATCACTAATTAACTCCTAGCATACTTGTTTTATACGCAGCTACGTCCCTGCTGATGTCCTTCATAGTAAGCGGGGGTATACTAGCGCGCTCTTAGAAAGTGCACGCGCGTCCCTGATTATTATGAGGTCGTCTATTGAGGTCTGTGAAAGGCACAGATCGAAGGATGGCGTTGGGCGTATTATTCTTTAAAGGCAGTCTCACTATGGGAGAAATGCCAAGGACGTGAGCTGAATACGTCGACCCTTTGTTTGGGAGATGTTCAAACAGTTTCAAAAACGGCTGCACGCATTTAAAAGCCGTGAGCTAGAATATAGAGGCCGTTCCTACCATGTACAACTAAAACAGCTGTGTTCTGTTTACTTTTATAAACTATGTAAACTAACTTAAATTCAATATATTTTTATTTAGAGGACAAAAAAACTTGTATTTGAAACATACTTTTTTTTTTGTCTATTTTAATCTTTTGAATAATGAGAAGAGAGGGGGGGAGGGGACTAAAAAATTCAGCTTTTGCGAGGGAAATTTATAGAATGAATAAGGTATTTGCGCAGTATGCCATTTGATGTCCATAACCTATAGAATATTATCCAATTAACCAATGGGAGAGAATTACGCTCTCCTTTTTCGTTATTGTTAAAGAATTGTCAATATATTGAATTTGAAATTTCCAATGACAAGTTTTAGAATTATTATTTTTTTTTTCAGTTTAATTCTTTTCAGTTTTTCTCGCCATTTAATAATTTATGAAGTGTATTTTAGTTTATTACTTTAAAATTAATTTATCAGTTAGTTTGGAATTTGTTTATTAGAATTTTAAAATTGGTTTATCAGTTATTCTAGAATTTATTTATTAGTATTTTGGAATTTGTACTATATTAGTATTTTAGAATTTGTTTATTAGTATTTTAGGGATTTATTTATTAGTATTTTAGAATTCGTTTATTAGTATTTAAGAGTTCTTTTATTAGTATTTAATAATTTTTTTATTGGTATTTAAGAATTTGTTTATTAGTTATTTTAGAATACATAAATAAAATTATATTTCTTTTTAAATTGAAAACGTTATCTGTTTTATAAAATATATAACTCAAAACATTGAAAAGGGTTAATTCAACTTATTTGTTTCGAAATAAAATGATATTTAACTCGTTGTAGGGGAAAATCAGTGAATGGTCAAAGAGCAGAAAATGGGTTTCGTACCAACGTAGTTTCTTTTTCAGTAATTCGTAATTCCGGGAAATTATCTCCCGACATTCTTCTTTCGGTGGATTTGAGGTGCCCACTATTCTCCGCATCCAGTAAATAATTGCACCTAAAAATGAATGCCTTTGATTCTTCCTTGAAGGTTACCGGCAGATTGGGAACCAGAAATTTAGACGGCCACTTGACCTTGTCGTGATCAAGCTTGCTGCCCACTTGACCTTGTCGTGATCGAGCTTACTGCCCACTTGACTTTTGTAGCATCTTTGTACCTAAGGAACGTAGCTGAAGGTACCAGCGGCCATCCCCAGTTAGTTGTAGATAAGACTATTGTCCGCAAATATCGATGCGACTCGGACCTGTGGCCAGAATGAAGGGGCAACTAGGGCAAGACTAAGGACATATGGGGCACAAAGCACCCTGGAATTGTTCTATGTACGTATATAAATAGCTCGATGGGGATGGGGCAACTGGGGCTAAGCCTCGGCTTGGCTACATGTGACTGATGATTATCAAGCAAATGGACACCAAGGGAAACAACCCCATACTCAATGGTATGTGACATATCGTGTCTCCTACTACATGTCTCCATATCGCAATTAGTCTGGACAATAAAATCTCAACTTCAACTTTATACAATATCGATCCATTGTCAGTCGTTCACAATCCTATGTTTCTAAATTAAACAATATGTATACGTAATTTGCAGTGTATATTTGCATTTTTAACGGAAATATTTATGAATTTTTTTTTTTATGAAAAACATTTTTTTTTTAAATATCAAAAACGACTTTAATTCATGAAAATTGTCACAAAAATTTTGCGTTACGTTATGCGAAATATATTTATATATTTTTTCTACGGAAGGCCCTTACAAATGGGATTGATTCCTCACCGGTACAAATACATGTTCATTGCAGAGCTGGGCAGTATCGAAAATACATGTATTTGAAATACGTATTTTCGATACATTTGTATTTTGTATCGAAAATACAAATTTCTAGGTATTTTGTATTTTCAAATATATTCGGTTCATAATTTTTAACTTTCAATTGTAGCCATTTGGTTAAACAGATGTTACTCAAAGGTCGAATTCACAGTCGGTTTAAGTAGACCGTTGAAGCAGATAGCACCAGTTGTGTAGCGTGGTGGACGGGCCATCGGGGTGGGGGGGCGCAAAATTTCAAAAGGGGAAAAAAGTAGCCATAATAGAAGATTCGTAACAGATTGACGGCGACTGTGGGTCAAGATGAACATTTTCTCATCCATACTCAGAAGTTAAAGAAAACGGCGGTCGCTTTAGGTACCAGTCAAGGAGGGAGAGATACCGAAGCCTTGGGTTAGCACATAGGCTTACGCAGAAAGTTCGTAAGGAGGGGGTTATAGGCTCAATGGGGGGTGTTACAACCCTCGGTGGAATGTTGAAAAGATAAATTAAAATTTTATATTTTTCATATTAGATTTTCTGTGAAATATAAGACACATTTCGTATAAAATGTTGACTTCCTCATTGCCTTGTGCGCTTGTTTTAAATATATTTATCTATAATACAGTTTTTCTGAGCTACTACAGTACTAACTTTGACATGAACATCACTGACGAATATCGCTATACGTTATTCTATATTTTGCTAAGCTTTTTCAATCTTATTTCTAAATGATTATTTTTTGAATGAATTAATTTTTTACTATTCTAATCAGGGGCGAAAAGTCAGGCTTTTTGCTTTTAAATTCTTGTTAGATCAAGGGTGCTCTCCCTCCCCCACCCCCTTCAAACTTAAATTATTTTGCTGTTATTGTCTCCCTTCTCAGAGTGCTCATAACCTTAAATTCACCACCAGATATATATCTATTCACAAAACTAATTATACGTTATATAGCGCATAATAGTTAGCCCCTGTTCAGGGGCGGAATTACAATTTTGCTGCCCCTACGCTACCTTTATTTGCCGCCCCTTCCTACCCGTCGCCCCCTCAAATCAGTGGCAGGAACATAAATTTGTTACATTCAATATACGCCAAAAACTTTTGTATTGACAGTAAAAATATTGAAAAGCGAATTCATAAATTGAAACATAAACATGAAACAATATTAACTTATATTGAAGTATTATTTCTTTTTGTATATAATAAATCAAATTCAATTTTATTGAAATAAATTTTAATTTTAGCAAAAATACAAGGGCCTATCAAGCACTGGAATTTAAATGGAAAGCATGACGTCTAGCTTTCTTCTCGGCAAAACATCTGATTATATCATCATATGGTATTATTTTGTTATATCATATACTGTTATTCACTGTTTATTTTTTTATATCTGATACCGTCTCGTGGTTTTGCCGCCCCAAGCAGAATGATAAAATGCCGCCCATACCAAATAAATATTTACTTTCATTTTAGAAAATATACTGGCAAAAAAAATGTTTTATAATTTGATACCGAGTCTCAAATTTTGCCGCCCTAGACTATTACCTAGTATAGCCTATTGGGAAATATGGGATTGGTCTTATGGCGGCAAGAACGAAAGAAATCGACTTCATTTCTTATCAACTATTTTTACAATTTTAAGTGTGAATTCACAAATAATGTGAAATGATGGTGACATGTGAGTTTATGGTGACATGAAATTATGGTGATATATGAAATTGTGTTGATATATTATGGAATTACGTGATTACATATTATTATGACATTATGATGATATAGTTAAAATGATGAAATTATTAAGCCAAACTTTGTCTGCCCAAGTGCATTAACGACAAGTTAAAAAATACTTTTGGCAAATGCAGTTTGCATTTTCGAAAAGTATTTTGAAATGCATTCTGTATTTTGTATCGAAAATGCAAATTTTCAAGTATTTTGTATCGAAAATACACATTTCCAAGTATTTTGACCAGCTCTAGTTGATTGTTACCGGACTTCCGCATCAACTACTGAGCCATGTTTTTACACGTGGAGCACTCTAAAATTTGTATATAGAGTCGATTCAATTGTTCAGTTACAGTGTTATTTAATTATATTTATTATTATTCCTTTTGCGTTACACAATAAATACATATTATACCTGTGGTTATAAATTTTGTTGCAATTAATTTTAAATCTCTTAGTGTTTATTTGAATCTCAAAATTTACTTCTGTACTAAAAAAAGAAATTCTTTAAAAGTTTTCAGTGAAATTTTAAAAATACAGTAACATTAGTATGCATCCATTCGACAGAAGAATTTGCCCAAAAAAAGGCAGTAATGTCATAAAGGAAATTTTATGACCGTAAAAAGCGGGCGTCCGTATGTGAGGGGTGTTCGTTGAGAGGTGTTTTACTGTATAAATCAGGAAGTAGTTTCCTTGATGTGGTTTATTTACGAAAGGGAGAGCACACATCTAAACAAATATTGCAGACGACGCACGTCCAAGGATGAGTACACGTGTTTTCTTCCTTATGTGACGTAGGCAAATAAAATAGGGTTATCTTTCAACCAGCTGACGCGGAGTCTTAAAAAAGTTTTTCATTCAGATTTTGACTTCCAAAATAAATCAAGCTGCTTAGATTGGCTCTCGGCCATGATTCCTCCGCCTTTTTTGGGACATGTTTATACTACTTCGGCCTTGCGCCATATGGGTTCGGCTTGAAACACGCGAAGACATAGAAGAGTAAGGACGAGATGTATGGTGTTGTGTAGGAAAACATCACCCATTTGTCAGAAAAATGGCAGTTTAACCTTGTTAAGTAAGGTTTTATAACTTTACTTTATATATATATATATTGGCCATCTGCCAGTTATTCAAATAGACCGGTAACTCTTAACCGCCATTCTCAGATCAACTGCCGGTGCGCCAGTTTTTAAAAGACCAACGAGTGTGGTTATTTGCTTGTCGTTCTTTCATTCGAATTTTAAAGCGAGGTTTTTGTTATGTGATATTTTTGGGAAATCCCAAAAAGTATTTGAGACATTCGACAACATGGTTTTTGTAAGTATTTATAATTTTATTTTTACCTTAAAGAATAAAAACCATCCATTCCGTTGATAAACAGTTCCTGAAATATTCGTCAAAGTGCCAGGGACCAAGGAAAGGGAGAGACTCCAGGCCCATCTCCCATTTGATAACGAATTGCATTATTTTTCATGCCCAATCACTTGATCCATTTTAAAAAATGCTTTTTTTAAAAAGTCCATTTTTAAAAGGCTTCTTCAGCTTCCCCCCACCTCATTTTTGAATTTTTACCTCCGTATTTGGGCCCTGGACTTAAAAAATATTTGTGGTAGCAGGGTGACCTGAGCAGGTCACCTGAAATTAATGGATAAGAAAGAAATGCAGAACATAGTTGATGGTGCAATACATAACATGTAATTTATTTTATTGTTCACTCCCTTATCCCTGTAAAGATGTGATTATATTTTATTTAAAGGGAGAAATGTAGTTTATTACGCCAACATAGGCCTACAATGCAATAATTATTAAATAATTGAAATGAAATTTTTCATTTTTGTTTTTTAACTCTTTGGACATTTCCTTTCAGTAAAATTATGGGGAGCTGATGAGGGCAAAGAGGCACTGCTTTAGACGGAAAGTTAAACTTGAGAAAGTGGATAAAATTTTGACTGAATTCATGGGCGGATTTACCATTTTGACGTTCCAAAGCTACTTTTTGCCACCTCTCTTGTTGCCCCCTCCCCAATCAGTGGTAGGAACATAAAAATTGCTACATTCAATATACGCCCAAAACTTTTGTATTGACAATAAATATTTGAAAAACACTCATAAATTGAAACATAAACATTAAACAATATTAACTTATATTGAAGTACTATCTCTTCTTGGTATATAATAAATCAAATTCAATTTTATTGAAATGAATTTTAATTTTAGAAAAAAATAAAAGCCCATCGAACACTTATATTTAAATGGAAAGCATGACGTCTAGCTTTCTTCTCGGCAAAACATCTGATTATATCATATGGGGTGCTAGTGCAGATTCCATCCCATTTCGTTTTTAGTGGGAAGTGTTTCCAACCCGCATGGCAACTTTGTCCTGGCTTGCCGCCATGTTGTTTATGCCACCTTACAAAGTTTCCCTTCCCCTCTCCTTTTCTCCTGTTCTCTTCCCACTCCCAACCTCCACCTTCAACCCCTTTCGCCTGTTATCTTTCCATTCTCTTCCTCCCCCTTCCCCTCTCATCCTCCTGCTCAGTTTTTTTCATGCAGCGAACAAAAAAGAGGTACTAACTTCTATTCCTTTTTTTCCATCGGATAACTTTGTTACATCACCGTCATCCACGTTAGGCCTAGTGTATAAGTGCATTTTCTCCTTGCATATCGAGTACTCATACTCGGAACAAATCAAACCTCCCATAATCCAATCCAACACGCTTATCTTCTTTTTGAACTGCAATTCAACAAAAAAATCCATATTCAAACGTTCCGACACCTTTCCAATCGCTACAATGCTCGTAATACACTGTAAAGAATGACAAAGCACGTTTCAAGCCTCCTCCAACCTCTCCAGATAACAAGCATATGATGCCATGCCCTGTGTGACATCACACACCACGTGGCATACTCCCTGACGTCACAACCCTGCCTACAGCGAGTTTTCTACTTTTCTCTGGAAGAGAAAAGCACTAATGGGATGGATTCTGTATTATCACCTCATATGGTATTGATTTTGTTATATCAGACTCAATACAAAATTTTGCCGCCCTAGTCTATAGCCTAGTATGGCCTGGCCTGTTGAGAAATATGGTGCTGACTAAATCTGGGCCCTCACAATATTTTCTTCCAGTTGGTACTTCAGTGTATCACAGTGTATTGTCATTTTAAATGGAATGTGCAATATCTGTGCATTTCAACATTACACGGCATAACTGCAATTTACTTAATTTTCTGATTAAAAAATTTCAAAACGTTGGGTCCAAAAGTATTCGAAATTTTGTGCAGGTGTGGTTGGTTTAATGTGCATAGTATAAAGGTGTGTTTGTGGAGTTTTTTCCTCTTTGTCTCTACATTGATTCTAAGCAAGCAACACAAAATATCTAAATATCCACTTCATTTGTGTGATAAGGTCCTACGTTGATGCCAAGGTAATACATTCACTTAATTCGCCGTTAATCAAGTTTTGACTTCCAACACCGAAAAAAAAAGAGCTTTCCAACTACTTGGTATAATCAAGGACTTTGTTTCCTAAGTCCATAGGGGAATACTTGCTCCTCATTTTTTTTAGAAAAGCGGCAAAGTTGTACTTTTTTCTCATACAATTTTGGATTTTTTTGTCCCCTTCCCCCAGTTTACACTGTATTTAACCCCCGAGTTATGCCTAGGCCTTGTAGATTACTTGGAGGGTCGATGTAGCAGAGTTCCCACGCAACCTGGAAAACCGGGAATTGTCACGGAATTTGAAATTGTCCCTAACGGTCAAGGGGGAAAAATATAATTTTTTTGGCCAAAACCTGGAAAAGTCAAGGAAAACTTAACTTCTATTTTGAATAGCCAAATCTTCCACACCATTTCCCCCAAAACTGAAATTTAGTTGGAAATTTTGTAATTGGCCAGGGAATTTTGCTGAAAGTCTGGGGAAAAGTTGGGAATTTTGGTGAAAAAAAGGCAGGGAACCTATTTATCCATTGCCCTGTGTTTGCATAGTGGTACTGAGTTCATCTGTTAAATGCCACGCCGGTTTTACGTGCCATTCCGTTCATGCCACAGTTAGTCGTCAAGAAGGCCCGCCGAGGCCTGAACGGAAAGTTTAGCGCCGGTTCCTAGGGACTGGCGTGGCGTTTAACGTGTTAACAGGAGTCCAATTGCCAGTGATATCGTGGAATGCATATCTTTTTTATACCCACCATAGTTTAGGGTTTGGTTCCTTTGTTAGATTAGGTCTGGGTTCCTCGGAAAATTATAGATTTGAGAAACCTGTTTTTCTTTTTGTAAGTAACAAATATTGAATTTCACTAACGTTCTTTGCAACTAAAGTCATAATAATTGTCAAGACGTTATAATTTCCTACACAAGTTTTCTGTAACTTAATATCAATCTGAATAAAACGTATAAACGTAGTTCATATCGTTCAAACACACATATACATTACTCATACACAACATGCTCATCCTATAATATAACATGAAAAAACATAAATTATTTCTGTAGAAAAATGCAATCCTTCTTTTACTATTCCAAAACAAAAAATGAGCGATACAAGATGAAAGTAGTACACTCTAACGCAGTGACGCACCCACGGGGGGGGGAGGAGCGATGGTGCCCAGAATCTAAGGGCCAGGGCTTGGGTTGACCAAACGGAAAAATTATTTTGATATTGCTCTTGAAAAAAAAATGCACAAAGTACTTACGAATTAATATGACAGTTGAAAAAATTTCTCGGTGTAACCCCCCCCCACACACACACATACATACACCTTTGAAAAAATTCTGTGTGCCACTGCCCTCCTCCCTCCCTCCCTCTTCGGAGAATTCTGAGTGGTCCGCTGTTCTGATGCAAGGTAGTTTTTGGGGTATTACGAATGCAAGTTATTGAACGAAGATTTTAATCTTCGCATGAAAAGATATTAAATGATTACAAACAATAAATGCATGATATTTCCCATGAACAGTAAGATCTTCGATCATTAATTTGTATCCTTAATGTGTGAATTTATATTTCAACCTCCTTTTATATGTTTCATGCATATTCAATAATACAAACGCAAACAGCCAGCTTTCTAGAAAGATCGCCATTGATTTCACCAAACTGCCAAGAAGTCTTTCGATAAATAGCAGTAATAGAGGCGATATCCAAAATTACAAAATAACATTTAATGTTTTATCCGAAAAATCCTTAAACAAGTATTCGATATATTTGAAAGATGCATATAATGCGTCAAAACTTAATTTTTAGCTCTAAATTTTAACCGAGATAAAGCCGTTTGAAATCTTCGAAAATGCCTCTAATTTTGCCCTTCTTTGGCACCTGACATCTATATTAAGGCCCACGCTGAAAAACGCTCAAATACGTGTCTAACAATTTTTTGAGAGCTTTCAAATGAGACCACTCCCATTAAAATTGGCGTCGTCCAGCTTGTGCCCTGCCCTTGTGAGAACGTGACCTTTTATTAGCTTTGTACTGTGGAAACACAGTGTATATTTGCATGATAATGTTTTATAGATAATGTATGGTATGGTATTGTTAATTTACTTATGAGTATGTGTTATCTATTTTTTGTTTTGTGAAATTGATGTGTGTGTGTTTTTTCAGGGAAGTATGGAAAACGCCCTCCATGCTCGAGATACGGTGGGTGTTCAAGATTTTGTGTTGCTGGAGAATTACAAAAAGGAAAAAGCTTTTATTGATAATCTAAAGAAGAGGTTTCGAGAAAACCTTATATATGTAAGTAATATAATCTCTAAATTGCATTGTTACCTTCCGATGGAAAATGTTCTTTTATCGTATTTTTGGTAGGGTCCTTCATATGTTAATACCAAGGACCCTACAAGCAGGGCCATTCCTGATGTAGGTGCAAAAGGTGCCTCCATACCTAGGTGGCAAAACCCAGGGGCAGCCCTCTTCCCCTTGCATCTGTGCTTGGTTATGTTAGAATCTAGTTGTCTCAATTCTTTTATTTGTAAGCTTTCTGAATTTTAACTTTTCAATGATTTTCCTCTTAAAAGGTTTCACTTTATCGGTGGAATTAAAAATGGTCAGTACTTTTCCTTGAAGTAAACTACTTGATTCCTTAGCAGTTTTAAAAATTTCTGCTAAATATGCTAATTTCATGCGCCAGTGCTCGTCGCACAACCTGTCTCCCAAAGCAACGTAGTTGTCAATTGGTAAGATTCTGACTTCAGTCCTTGGCGCTAGTTTACAATATGGTTAACTGCTTCTGTTTTGGTGACTTTTTTTTTTTTTTT
>QLNU02014176.1:108497713-108509525 GCA_006491805.2 Dysdera silvatica | reverse complement strand
GACTGTAGTCTAGAGGTTGATTCCCTAAGTCATAGGAAGTCCAGATTCCTCAGGAAATTGTAGGCCTGGCCCTTGCTGTGCTTGTGGTGTAAAACACAAACACACCATTCTCATTACTATTAAACCTCAGTTACATTGGGCAAGTTCACACTCTCCTCACTGGCAAATTTACTTGCAAAACTCGCTTAGTGTAATGAAAGTTCTCCAGTTAACTCGCTGCTTGCTTGGCTAGTGAAGTTGAGTGGGCTACACTACTCACCTGGATTTTCTCTAATTTGATTGGCTGAAATAAACCCTCGAAAGGGGCGGGTGGAGTTGAAAGCCAGTTTAGAAAAATGGCTGTTAGTAGTCTATTGAGCACCTGCTGTGCATTTTAACTGAGCGAGTTTCACAAGTTGTGTGTGTAATTGAGACACACTGAGCGAGTTGTAACTCTCTCATATACTGACTAGTTTACAAGCCAGCGAGGAGTGTGTAAACTCACCCAATGTAATTGAGGCTTTATTTACCTTCAGTTGTCATTGTATTTCTTGGGCTACAGTGTCCCAGTTCTATACATGAGTGCTAGTCTTTGATTAGTCTTACATACTTTCTCTTTCAGTCTAACTGCAATCTTCCAATGGATTCATACTCCTGAAAAAATCTCCAGAAATAAGGAAACTGCCCATTCTATTATCCATCGTACTGTACAGGAATTTTTAACGCAAACTCGGCTTTTACCTATTTTTGCATGAATATTTTCTGCAGAAAAAGAGTTTGTATTGCTTTCATAACAAAAATCCTCTGAGATTTATTTCATTTTCCGAA
Organism: Dysdera silvatica; assembly: GCA_006491805.2. Taxonomy (NCBI): domain Eukaryota; kingdom Metazoa; phylum Arthropoda; class Arachnida; order Araneae; family Dysderidae; genus Dysdera; species Dysdera silvatica. Next base: position 108,508,718 of record QLNU02014176.1, on the reverse strand, counting down.
CATTCGATTCTGTTACTTTTCCACCAATTAAAAAAATTGTCAACTCAAGATTAAAAGATCTCATTCCTGTCTTGAATAATTGTGGTGTTTGCAATGTCCAGGGTGAATCTAGAAAATGTTATATTAGTAAGACACAGACAGTACTTCGCTTTAAACTTAAAGTGTGTCAGAATTATTTCCACAAGCAGGAGCTGCAGAAATCAGCAGTAGCAGAACATTGTTGGCAATTAAATCATAGGCTTTCATTTTAGAATGTCAAGTTTATAGAAAAGTCAGATCTAAATTTTTTTTTTAAATGTTCTATATTTTCCACAAACATGCTATAAATGATCCTTATGCAAGTGTTTTTTTTCTCCGTGAGTTACAAAAATCGTTCTCTCAATTTCTTGTATCATTTTGCATTATAGTCAGGCCCGCTTATATTGAGCTTAGATATATCTGAAGTTTACCTATGTCCTTTGAACTTTGTAAAATTAGTCAGCTGATACTGATATGTCGAAGTTCACGTATATTAAATATTTTTGTGGCTCCTTCCAGCTTCATTATAAACATGTTCAACTGTACTTCCTTTTGGTACCAACAGATGACAGTTCCTGTCCAGAGATCACATAATTCAGTATTGACTTCTCATTCACATTTTATTCTGAAGACAACAGACTGATTTCCACCAAAAAAAAAAAATATATATATATATATATATATATAAATGTAGCAGTTTTCTGCCTATTTCGTTTAGTGAATTTTTATTCTATTTATATATGGTAAATACTTGCTCCTAATTAACATTTAACCATTAAAGAATTAATATTTAACTTTCAGTTTGTTAAATATTTTTAAAATGTGTATTTAATGTTTTATATGTAAATATTAAAGTCAATTTATACTTAAATAAAGCCTTGTTTGTTTTTATAGGGAACACCGCTTGGTGGTCATATATTAAATTACTTGCTTGAGAAATCGAGAGTGGTTTATCAGAATTCTGGTGAAAGGAGCTTTCACATCTTTTATCAACTTCTAATGGGTGCTGATGAACGTTTGCTCAAAAAATTAGAGTTGAGACGTGATCCAAGTTCCTTCTTTTATTTAAGCGAGGTAATTGATTTACTCAATTGTTTATTCTATTTAACAGTGTAGGTTTTTAGACATTCTATGTTCTCAACTGAGATCCTGAGCAGTTTTAATGCCAATTTCTTAAGAATACAGAGTGGAATTTGATAAATATTTCTTTGAAATTGCAAATGAGTAATTAAAAATGGTAATTATTTAATTTTTTTTTACAAAAATTAAGTAACGATCGTCTTTTTATAAGGAGCTTGCATGGTTTCTTAAGCTATGGTATTTAGGTTTAGCTGATTCATTTGCAAGTTTTTAAATAAGTTATGGTCAAGCTGCAGTTGGCTACCAATTATGTCAAATTAAAATCGTTGAGTTATGGTCAACGTATTAACCTATAGAAGGTTTTATGAAATGCACTCTAATATTTTCTTTTGTAACTTGCAAATAAATCTGAAAATGGATGGCAAGATTACTGTTTAACGTTCTTACTTTAAGACTAAAAACTTCAGTGCTATTAAAATTATTTAATGATCGTATGAATTGCTAGTTACATATTGAAAATCTGTTTACTATAGTGAATATTTTGCAGTACAAAATATATTGAATGAATTCATCCATTTTGTAGGGTAGCAATTGGGAAGTTAGTGGTGTGGATGATGCAAAGCAATTTAGAATCGTTAAAGATGCTTTGTCTGTCATTGGATTTTCTAACTCAGAGGAAGAGGTACTATTATATGTATTCTATAGACTGAAAACATAATTTAACATATGTTAAAAAATTATATAGTAGACTCATAGCAAACTTGAAGGGACCCTCACCGCAATGACATATCAAATGGTCATATCAAATCTTTGTCTTCTGATTTCACACCGACAGAAGAACTGCCAAGGTCTCGGTCAGATGTTATACCTCAGTAACAGCTAAATCAAGGGCCGCTATAGAGTCTGCTGTACTTCCTATACATAAATTTAGGTGATGCATATGAAATTATGTGTAATGTATAATTCTTATTCTTCAAGGCTGTCTTTGCTATAATAGCATCGGTCCTGCATTTGGGAAACGTCGGTTTCATGGAAGACGATGGCAATGCTGTAATCGCTAATGAGAAAACTGTCAAAGCTGTAACAAAGGTACTCAGTATGGAAGTTTTTTTAAAATAATCGCTCAGCTGTCTGACTTGTATCTTGAATAAGATGAATGTAAATAGTTATATCCGCAGTAGTTTGAATAGAACTAGAAACATTCCCTTCAGTAATGCTTCATTACTTTATTTCTCTAATGAATTTTCGACATAAATTTCAAATTCTCATACTTCATGTTAAAATTAAATGCATTTGCATATACCAATATAGTCAAATACAGTTACAATAAACATTGAGGGACTAGAGGATTTTCTCCATTTTAGCTACTATTCGGTATGGCCATTTATATAAAAATTCACTTTTCTATAACCACTGATAGTTAATGTTCATGATTTATAAATTAACACAGTCAACCACTACATTTAAGGTTTTAAAAGCAATTAATGCTTGATGAATTAGGTAGTTAAAAATTACTTTTTCGGTGATTAATGAAATGTACAATATAAAAACTATGGATACAGCATACCTTTTTTATAGTAGCATTTATTAATACATATAGTTAAAGGTAATATCTACCTGGGAGGCTTCAGTTTCATATCCCGAAGCAAGAAAAGATCCAAGGGGGTGATAATCTCCACTCTTGAATTGGATTTATGTCGTGGAAAATGAAGTGGCAAGTACTAGACACTTGGCTAAAAATAGGAATCTGAAACGAATCGCACCCTCACATCGAAAGTTTCCTGAATCCGTCCTTGCCCCCTAAGATTATGTTTAACGATGTAAAACAGTGAAAACACTGTTGTATAGTTGCTCTAAATCTAAAAATCATACATTATTCTGTTAATTTCATCTCGAGCATTAGAGTAAGAAGTTCATGTTGTGACTGCAAGAAGAATCTGGATACTACTGAAATATGAAGTTCTGTTTCTTAGTAAATGGCTTACTTTTAAAGTAAACAAAAGTACTAAAACCTTTGAATATAATGGTAAAACGTTAGAGAGGGAGAAAAAAAAAAAACCCCTTCATTATATCTATAAAATGGGGTTCCTTATATCCATGACATTCCATTTACAGTATGAATTAAACTAACCGAAACCATCTGTTATAGCCGTGAATTCATTATGTCTGTATTAAGAGTTTCATTGTATGTAAGTTTGTGCCCTCTCTCTCTCCATAAGAATGGTTGAGCTCTGTGGTGGGGCAGTGGTAATGAATTCGCTTAGCATGCTGTTAACTTGATTGCTACTCCCAACACTGCCAGAAAGAACACTTCCTAATTGACTGTTCACTGAATTCTGAGGTGTTTCCCTAGGCTAGGGGTCGGCAACCTACTGACATCCATGCCAAACATGACATGTGGACCAATTTTTAATTGCGCACAGTGATTTAAAAGCAAAAATAAATTTCCAAATATGATTGTTAAAATTCAAAAATTTAATTTTGATGTATATTACTGGTTGGATAGCAAAATAAACATTCACAACATGGCACTTGGTGGGGGTTGGGCTGGCACATGTGGTATTACTTTGGTATGACACCTCTAAAGAGTTGCTGACTCCTATCCTAGACCATAAGGAATGTGCCTTGGAAAACTAGGTTCAAGTGGAACATGACCTTTGCTGTCCTTGTGGACATAAAAGACAAAAAAATTGGTTAAAATATTATAATTATGCATTTATTTTGTAGTCACACTGCAAATTTACCTTTATTTCATTGAATTTCATATGCTTATTTTAACACATTCACTGCAAACTACGAGTTACCTTGTAGTTGGTACAAGGAGCAAAAATATTATTTCATATGCCAACTACAAGTATACTCATGTGAATTTATTTATTGCTAAAAATAATGTTATATCTATATTTGAAAAATAACAAAATAATTTAGATCACACTGCGGATTCCAAAAAAACAGTAGGTCCTGGCACAGCATGACCATTGTAGTCCTTAAAACTACAAACAGAAAATAATTTAAAAGCATGAAAATGCTGATAGGATCTTGGCGTGTGTGAATATCAGCTTTGGCAGTGAACATGTTAATAAAATTTTCAATGAAGATTTATTATATATTTTAACTATGTATTATTCAACTTTTAGTTACTGGAGTGTCCAGAAGCACTCTTTTCTGATGCTCTAATCAACCGTACAATTGAAGTTAAAGGTGAATTAGTAAGTCTGACATGCTTTTATGTATTTTAAATTGTTGGTTCTCTAACCAATGCCTCTTTACCCCCACCAGTGGGTTGTAAAAAATTTTGTGAAGTTTGTAATAATTTAAAATTTTATACACAATTATTTTTGTGTCCGAGATAGGCAGTTTTTATTAAAAGCTGCAGTATGTAAATTTCAAACAATCCAAAGCATCATGTAATAAGTATAAGCGATCGAAAGAGTACTTGTATGAGAGAACAAACACGGGCAGAGGGCATCATTGTTACAGTAAAAAACGCTGAAGTGGCAGTATACTGGGCATATCACAAGAACCGATCAATAACGGACAACTGAAATTTTGAACTGGATTCCAAGACCATCGAGAAACTAGAAAGCATTCTTAGAATACATGGGCTGATGAAATAAGAAAACAGATTGTTTCCATAGTACCCCAGACTGCTTGAAACAGACTTACGTGGACATTTGAAAAGATTTGGTCACCAGTGATTGATGGTTGTAACAATAAGAAGAATCAAATTCTAACAGTGAATGTTCATAGTGTACACTTTTGCGTGAAAAAGTGTCTTTAAAGTGAATTTCAGTTGAAGTGGGCAAGTCTTAAATATTCTTCAATTTAACTAAAAATTGTGTGTACACTTCCTATATGAGGCATCGCCAATTGGCATCCTGGAGAAAGTTCAAATACTAAGTTGAAATTTGAACATTATGGATGGAAGCACCCTAATGTATATATTGTTCCATATGGTAGTAAAAGTATAAAAAAAAAAGATCGTGGTGGCATGGTAGCAATATGCCCAGCCAGTTTGTCATTCTTTCACATTTAATTTGAGTTTCAATGCTTAAAAAAAAAAAAAAGGTTATGATAAACTGCCTACTAGGTCAAGGGGTGTCTTAGGCTTTAAGAGATTCACTGTAATCTTGGTTTTGATTCTATAGACTGTAGAGAGTGGATTCCTGAGAAAGCTGGATTCTGATGCAGTATGATCTTTGCTGTCCTTATGCCATAAAAACACAAAGGCAGTAAAAATATACTAAATTAACAGCTCTGCTTTCCTTCATAACCGTTATGAAGCCGGGTAGGGTTAGAACATTTGCCATTCTATGAAGTGGGTTTCGGTTTTGAAAATATTGGGCACCATGGGTCTAGGTAACCTTTTTTCACGAATTGTTATATATTTCAGCTTATTGATAATGTAATTCTATTGTGTATATTTATACATATTAAGGGGGATTCTGAGACACTTTCGGTGGAAATGTTTTATTGAATAAACGTTAAAATAGTTAAAATTTGCTTTAAACTGGAAGATTACGAGTAGGTATTTTATTTTTTGTGCAAGTCTGTATATCTATGCTTTGGCTGGCCTGGTTAGCAGACCATTGGCAGGGCAATCTAAAGGTTGCTGATTTGAGTTTAGCTTGGAATATTTTTCTTTACTCATATAAATTAGAGCCTTAGTGTTAGTTAGAGCAGCGGTCACCAACCTTTCGGACCTCACAGACCACTAAATTCATAATTTTAAACTCCGCGGACTATTAATATGAATTTAAAAAAAAAAAAAGAAATACAGAGTTTGTCTTGGTAACCACATTGAGGCAAATGAGGGTTTTTTCACTAATTGCCGATAACTTAAGGATATTCTAGATATAAAAATTTACAATTATTTTAATAGAAAGTTAGAAATTAGTACTTAAAAATTTAGGAACCTATCAAGTACATTTCATGAATTTAGTGCAATATAATCGCGACAATTGTCATTCAGAATATGAGAATTTCTTAAAATATTGTTTTTGTTTTATTATTAAAACATTAAAAATGCAAATGTCCAGTTTTTTGCGTACCACCAAAATTCCCTCTCGGACCACCGGTTGGTAATTGCTGAGCTAGAGAGTGTGGGTATGTGGAAGTAGATCAGAGTTTGAGACATTTTGTTCTAAATTATATTTGTTTTCATTAGATGACAACACCTTTGAATAGAGACCAGGCTATTTATGCTAGAGATGCCCTTGCCAAAGCCATTTATGAACGCCTTTTTTCCTGGCTGGTCACTAAATTAAACAGTTCCCTTCAGACTAGAGGAGTAAGTTTGGTTATTTTTTCACTAATGAATTTAGTTAATATAGGATCTGGACAGCTATAAAACATAGCAATTTGCTTTTAAAAAAACAACTTTTATTTGCAGGCCAAGATCAAGAAAACATTAATGGGCCTCCTAGACATTTACGGTTTTGAAATTTTTTCAAAAAATAGGTTGGTTTATTAAATATTTTATAAATTTTTAGAACATTTGTTCATAAATTATTCACTGACTGTATTCTTTCTAGTTTTGAGCAGTTTTGTATCAATTATTGCAATGAGAAGTTACAACAGCTGTTCATTGAGTTGACTTTGAAGTCTGAGCAGGAGGAATACGAGAGGGAAGGCATCGAGGTATGAACAAGTTTTCTTTCTTTTATTTAAATCAAAATCGCTGGGTCTACACATACATGCTATATTCCCATTTTATGACTTTCTGACTATTCTCAGCTACTATATAACTAGTTTTATAGTCGCTGACTATTCTCAGCGACTATATAACTAGTTTTATAGTCATGGTTGTCAGTTTTTCCCCATACAGAAGTCCTGTATTTGAATATATATTAGAGGTGAGTTTAGGCTCGTTTTTTAAAGCCTGAGCTAGAAGACTTGCAATTTGAGTTCACCTGAGGCAAAAATACTTTGTGGAACTATGAGCCCAAGCCTTAACCTTCAAATATAACTTTAAGCCCTTGACGTACAATTTAAAATGTAAAAAGGTTTAAAAAAGGAAAAAAAGAAAATGCTGTAGGATACTATTTCTAATACTATTTATAATTTACTTCGAATTTTCATATACATGTGTTTCTACAACCCTCAAAAACGAATCATGTAGTTGTATTTCTTGAAGTTTGATATAGAAAAGTCAGTTTTCAGCTTCAGTTGTATCAGCCGAGGCCTGTTCAAGTCCAGAAACTGTACGAAAGACAGAGCCTATCTCGCCTCTAGTACATATATATCCCCCAGATACAATAAAGTGTAACATGGGCGATCACCCTAGGTTACATGAATGTGTGGTCTCCAAGTGGAGGTCTGTGCCATTGTGAAGGGGGATAAGCATGGAATTGCAGAAACAGTTGAAAAATTACGGAAATACTAAAATTCGTGTGAAGCACGATTTACTAATTTGAAATTTTAACTGTCAGGTGTGAAATTTACAGCTTTTCAAAAAGTAAAAGCCTTATATAAAAATTATTTTATATCAGTCAATTAAAATGCCATTTTCCTTTTTTTTTCAGTGGGAGTCTGTTTCGTATTTTGATAACAAAATTATATGTGATCTCGTTGAGGAGCGACACAAGGGAATAATTGCCATTCTTGTGAGTTGGATTTATTGTTCTTAAAAAAATCAAAGCAATTTTAAGCCAAGAACATATTTATTGACAACAACGTACAATGATTGACCAGGGCTTACCACAACTAGCAAAATTCTGACACTGGTCGAAATATACAAAATACAAATGAAGAAGGTAAATGTCTTTTACCTTCATTTGTATTTCGTATATTCTGAGCGGTATCAATTTTACTAGTTAACATATTTATTGTTAGACATTCTTTAGCACTTTTACTGCTTTTGAGTATTTAGATCTGCATTTGCTCGAATTATATGCAAAAAAAAATTAAAATCTGTTATAGAATGTCAATGAATGGATAAAAATGCAGGCAAAACAAATTCAATTAAGTGTGAGTGCTTAGTGATGAGAAGGAAATGAATTGCTCAGTGCTATCTTCCCCCAAGCTGCATTACTAAATGATGGGGTATCAATTGTTGATCTTTTAACCCTACGAAGTTGATATTGAAGGTAACATATGTTGATACCTTGCAGTAAATGTGTTAATGAACACGAGTTTTCTGTTTACTTCATATTTTGAACTAGCATTGCATTTTCTTCTATGATTGATTGTTTGGCTTTTTTATGGCGCAAGAGCATCTGGGCTATACTGCGCCAATTTTCTTCTATGAACTTTTAAATCTAGGTTATTATATGTGTCTAAGAACACGTCATTTTCTTTTAAATATTATAGGATGAAGAATGCCTACGACCAGGTGACACAAGCGATACTACATTCCTTACGAAATTAGAGAGCACCGTGGGTTCCCACTGCCATTTTATTTCACATAAAGTTGCTGACAGCAAGTCCAAGAAAACTCTGGAACGTGATGTACGAAAAAATTCAGTTTTCAAATGACACAGGCTTCCAATATGTTTATTTTGAAGCAGTTAATTGAGTTAGTTTTGTTTTTTGTTTACTTTCAGGAATTTCGATTAGTTCATTATGCTGGTGATGTAACATACAAAATAGAAGGTAAACAAGTCTAAATATTTGAAATGAAAGGCAATTTGTTCATACCTAAAATTTTCTGCCTTTTTTTTTTAAATATTTTCATCACTATTTAACCATCATTATTAAAGGAATGAAATAGGCATAAAACTAAACAGTTACATAGTTTATTAAATTATTGCTGTGGCAGTGACACATCTATTTCCTTCAGAATGAATACATGAATGAGAAAGTCAATATGAAGTTTCTTAACCTTTAGACAACATTGTAATTTAGAATTTATAAATTATGAAAAAACTCAAACATAGCCTTTTGTAACTCTTGGAGAAAATATTTCCATGAGGATCGTTTACACCATTTTTTCTTTTGAGGAAAATATGGAATACTTAAACAAATTGAGAGTTCAGAAAGAGTTGAGTTTTTGGTATATCCTGGCATTTAAAGGAGAACGTATGGTTAATAGCCAACAATGTTTTTCTATTTTTGATCCTATTTGTGGACATCATTTTTAATGCTCATTGAGTTGAAAGTGATGTATTTCCATTGACCAGATATAATTATCAGCTTTAATGTTGTAAATTGTAGGCTCTGGGGGTTGCTTACGGATTAACTGCTCACTATAGTCTGGGTGTTGATTTCCTGGGCCTTAAAATGTTTGGATTCCTTGTAAAACTGCAGGTCCTGGCACAATGTAACCTTTGCTGTCCGTGCCCCATAACATGCAAACAAACAAAACCGTTAGTTCACTGTTTTAATTGCTTTTTAATTCTATTTTGTAACAGTTCATGTCTTTCCTAAACTTTGTTGAACATGCTGCTTGTGCACTAATATTTATAAATATCAGTATTCATTACATTTTATATTTAATATGCTATATTTATTAGCTGTTAATCACAAACTACTGAGATTTTCTTGCCGGTATATTCAAAAATTTTTTGGGGATAGCTGGCTTATTTTGTTGATTTTAAAATTTTTTAGGCTTTTTGGATAAGAACAATGATTTGCTGTACCGGGACTTAAAAAAGGTATTTTGTTTATGTTGCATCCAGTTTATTAAGTTTTTAAATGGAGTGTTAACATTTTGATTAAATACTAACTTACGTTACTAAATTAAGTAAAATCACAGGATAATTTATTAAAGTGTTAATAAAGATTCAAATTCTAAATTTGGTTTAACTGATTTGGGTACTATAGTGAGGCATAAAAGTGGAACTTTTGTCGACTGTGCAAAAGATCCAAGGTTTATTCCTATTGAGACATGTGCTTGCTATATTTCTAACAATCCATAGTCGTTTTACTAAGAAAGCAGTAGGTCCAAGTACATCGTGACATTAGATATTCTCATATTCTTACAATGTAACAGCCAAATTGATTTAAGACAACATATTCAAAGCAGTGAATATTGCATCAGCTTTTTTTCTTACCTAATTCCATGTTTTTTGAAAGCCCGTCTTACCAGTTTGGAGGTAACGTGTCAGTCTCTATCAATCTGATAACCTGGATTCAATTCCAATGGTGCTGTAGCATGTGTGCATTTTTTTCTGCCTACTGTATTCTGGGATTTGGTTCCCTAGGGAACAGAGGTTTAGGTCCTTCGAACTGTAGGTCTGGGTTCAACGCAACCTTAACTGTGTTTATGCGGTTAAGTATGATGCGTACTTTTACTGTTATCAATTCAGCGTTCCGTAAGTAGGTTTCCACACAGCTGAAAAACATGGAATTATCAGGGAATTCTAAATAGTCTAAAAAATTGAAGCCGAGGACATTTTTGGTCAAACCCGCAAAATTCTGGGGAATTTTTTGCTCCAGTGTGAATGAAAACATTATTAAATATCTATTAACTATCTCATTTGGTGCAGAACGATCTTTTTTTGTGTTTTGCGCTATTAAAAATTTACCATCTTTATAACCGCTGTTTAGGAACATGAATAAGTGGTTCGTAATATATATGTGGTGGGTATTTAATTCCTTCAATTAAAACTTTGAGCCAATGTAAAATATGCAAGTTATAAAAGTGAGACAAGATGAATAATGTGATATAGCATACGTATAACCCTTTTTCCATGTGCTTACAAAGCGAAAAGAAAATTCTTATTTTTATATATAAATTTTAAATGGTGTTTGTGCACACTCTACTCTGGAGTTGTTTGTATTATTTCTTTTATAATTTGCAAATTCAGAAATCGTGATTGTAACTAATAAAATTATTTCTTTTACAGGCGATGACAAAATCAAAGAACTTGATCATACAGCAAACATTTAGTTCTTCAGAACTCGGTAGTAAAAAACGACCGAACACTGTAAGCATTCAATAACTTTTTCAATAGAATGATTTTTC